>JARQOD010000003.1:452238183-452277489 GCA_033576555.1 Oophaga sylvatica | reverse complement strand
ATAATGCTATTTACCTGCAGATATGGGGTTAATCTGCAGGTTAATGGCATTGGGGAGGTGTCTGACTGCTATACTGAAATTGCGGCACCCAGGAGAAAATTAACTTTATTCTTCCTGGTAGCCGCCAGCTTTCAGTCATATAGGCGTGCCGGCATGACTACAGTCACTGCTCACAGCATTGTAAGTGGCACATGTAAGCACATCCTGACAGTGTCTGATAGCTCGTGGTGCAGTGCAACAGGCAGAGCAGGCTGTAAGTCACAGTGGGGTGCATTACTCATTGCAACCGATCACGGTCCTGTGAGAAGGGGCTGTAGTCACCTGTATGACTGAAAGCCGGTGGCACACGGGAGGAATAAAGTTAATTTTCTTCCAGGCAGCCGTACTTTCAGTACCGCAGTCGGCACCTTCATAACACTATGCAGGTTTATAGCTTCATCCATTGTGACAGGTTCCCTTTAAGATTAATTCAAATGTTATGGCACATTTTATTCTTTTCCTGTTTTAGAAACTCACAGTTGTGAGAAGGGATATGGATAAGGGTTTTAGGCCTCATTCACACATCTGTGTTGCACATGCATGTTCTATCCATACAACAGCCACAACACATGCAGGGATAGCCTAACAAACAGCCGCCAGGGAGTCAAATATGTTTTTCGAGCATACTGAAGACACTGTGTTAGCACACGAGGCCTTCACAGAGCACGTTCATTCTTCACTATATGCCACATCTAATGTATAACTTTGCACATATTTGTTTAATATATATGTGTGTCATGTATTATATTTACACCTGTGTGTTTGTGTGCGTGATTTACACATGTGTGTAATGTGCAGGAGCAGACACACTGCATGTGCAGCCTGTGTGGAGGAGAAGGCAATGATGGTGGCAGTGGAAAGGACAATGATGGGGTGGTGGGGGTGAAGGCAATGATGGTGGCAGTTGAAAGGACAATGATGGGGGTGGTGGAATGGGCAATGATGGGGATGGTGGGGGAGAAGGCAATGATGGTAGCAGTGGAAAGGACAATGATGGGGTGGTGGCGGTGAAAGCAATGATGGTGGCAGTTGAAAGGACAATGATGGGGTGGTGGAGGAGGAGGAAATGATGGAGGTGGTGGATTGGACAATGATGGGGGTGGTGGAGGAGAAGACAATGATGGTGCCAGTGGAAAGAACAACGATGCGGTGGTGGAGGTGAAGGTAATGATGATGGCAGTTGAAAGGACAATAATGTGGGTGGTGGGGAGAAGGCAATGATTGTGACAGTGGAAAGGACAATGATAGGGGTGGTGGGGAGGAGGAAATGATGGAGGTGGTGGGGGAGAAGGCAATGCTGGAGGTGGTGGGGGAGAAAGCGATGATGAAGGTGGTGAAGAAGGCAATGATTGGGTGAGGGAGAGGACAATAATGGGATGCGGGGGAGGAGGACAATAAGTGGTGTGGGGGATTGGGATGGGAGGAAGGGGGATTTATAATATATTTAGGAACAGGGGGAGGTGGAGGAAGACATTATTATTGCTTATTATGGCTAATACAGTCCCTTAGTATATAGTGTACTCGCTTATTATGTATAGCGCCATCCCTCAGTATATAATGTCACTTTTTATGATGCCATCCCTTATTATATAGCTTCCTCTGCTGTTATATACTGTACAGTGCTGTCTCTTACATAGAGTATTCTTGTTATTTTTGTTATTCACAGCGCCCTCTTTTATTACATAGTCCCCTCTCTTGTTAGATATAAAATGACTGCTGATGGAGGAGTCGCTGACCAGACTACCAGTCCATCAGCTCCCTCCATTAGAAAAGAAGCTTTCCCATGCTCCATCAGCTGTCATTGCATTATATATCTAACAAGACAGGACGGTATGTAAAAAAAACAGGGTTCTATATAATCCAATATGTAAGGGACTGTGCTGTACATAACAAGAGAGGGCACTGTATAATAAGGGATGGCAATATACATAATAAAGGAGACTATGTAATATATATACATGTATGTGTGTGTGGATATATATATATATATATATATATATATATACTGTATATATATAATGTAGCTTTGTCACCATAGCAGGAGAGGGGTCCAGACACATTTCTTGCACAGGGGCCGAAGCTGTCAGTGTCCGCCCTTGGTAATGTGTATGATTTGATTACATGTACTTATTTAAATATATGTGTCTGTATCTGTATATATGAGTAGAATGGGAATGTTCATGGTGCAGGTGTATATGTGAGTGGGGCATTATTGAGAGGTGAGTCCAGACACACATCCTGCATTTTTGCCCCCAAAAACCCACCATGGAAAATGCTAATGAACTCTGTGTTCCTAGAACTTTAGTAGCAGGGACAAATGTTTCTGCCTGTACATACGGATTTTTTTCGGCATGTAATAAAATGTACTATAATTTCATGTAATTTGAAAACCGGTCTAACTACAGCCTGGTGCAGGTTTTTGCTGCTCATAAATATGACTTTCAGCATTCTTGCAGCACTAATGATGAGAACTCAGGGGTTTTGAATGCAGCAAGAAGACATGTTTTGGTGCAGAAAAAAACAACAGCAAAACACTGCAATTTTATGTTGCTTTTTTTTAATTTACTTTTTAACATTGCAGGTCACTCTATTCATCTCTCATGCGGTTAAAAATTTTTGCACAGAAACACATTGAAATGTGAAAAATTAGTTATCAAAATGCTCAATAAGAAACACGCACACAAAAAATAAATAATAATAAAAAAATAATAAAAAAAAAACAACAATACAGAGAAAATGCCAGCAGGAAATTAAACCTTATCTAGAGCATACTGCAATTTTGTAGAAAGCAGCGTTTTTTGATTTTTTTTGTTTGTGTGAAAAACTTGTCAATTTGCTTCTAAAGTGCTAAACAAATAGAAGAAAGTTGATCCGTTCTCAGGTATGAGGTATAGAGATGTAGTGAGACTTAGAGGAAAAAGGGACAAATCACACAATGCAATCTGTGTGAAGTTCACCATAATTGTGATATTAGTGTCTGAATAACAAAAAGTTACCAACCTGTGTGCGGCAGAATTCTGCAGAAACGGCAGCGTTGACCTGTTCCATATGCTATAAACACAGGTTATTATCTCACATATCGCTATTCACGCCCTTCTAAATACAGCACCTTTCACTTTCACTACTACTGTTCTCAAGGTGTGCTCACATTTCAAACTATAACCTAAGGCAAAGTAGCCGAAAGTGAAAGTAGGTGATAGTATTCTTTTGTGATACTTGTAAACAAATGAACATTCATAATGGACAAATAAATAAAAAAAACAGTAAAAAAAAGTTTTTGCAACATTATACATCAAAGACAAAGTAAATGAACAAAGAAAGTGAAAGGCAGCAGGGTAACACGTCATTTATGATCATTCATGGTGATCTTCTGAGTTAAGGGTATGCCACACTGAACAATATCGCTAACGGGATCGCTAAAAAACGTCACTATTTAGCGATCCCGATAGCGATGTTGTTCAGTGCGGCATCTGCCAGCGACGAGCTTCCTGCTGAGATCCTGCTGTGATCTCGCTCGTCGCTGGAATCGTTCCGGACCCTATTTTCTCGTCGGCGCTCCCGCTGGGTAAGTATATATCGCTAGTGTGGCACCTTTTCTTAGCGATTTAGCGGTGCTTTTGTACCGCTAAAGTCGTTAAGAAGATCGCTAACGGCGATAGCGTCGTTAACTATATCGCTAAATGTGGCCGCACTTAGCGATATAGAAACAATCCCGCTAGCGATCGCATTAGTATGCGTCGTTATCGTGATCGCTAGCGGGATTGTTTAGTGTGGCAGTACCTTTAGCTAGTTACACGCTTCTTAATCCTTATGCAAACTGACATACTGTTATTGAAGCTCCGTGGACGACACAATGCAAAGTCTGCAACCAGTCATCAGGCCATGCTAAAATCTATGATGCTATTTATATATTTAATCCATGTACAAATTGTCACATTGTCATCACTGTTCAAAATCTAAATTCTCTATCGGTAAGTTTTTGGAGAGAGCAAACCCACGAAAACATAGAGAGAGAACATACAAACTCCTTGCAGATGTGTTCCTTGGTGGGATGTGGGTCACTGTGCTGCCCATGTCAAACTCATCTACCCGTCCATAAGCTCGATCTGCCACATTGACCTGAATATCCAAATTACACCTACAGGACATTTTCTGACTTTGCATTTACATCCATAGACATCAATATGGAGTCGGCCCCTCTGCAGATATAATGGCTCAAACCTAATATGTAAAAAAAATGCTTATACTCAACCTCATCGCTCATCTCTCCGGCAAACCCTCTCCTCATTGTCACCCATTGAGTCCTCATCTCATCTTCTGATCCTCGCCACTTGCACTGAAATCCCGAGTCTAGACTTCTGACCCTAGTGAAGGTTTTGAGCAAGCACATGAAAAGTCACAATGTAATGACTTGCAGTTTTGATAAATTCCTTGCAGATCTAGCAGTGCTCAGAATGTTGAGCTCTATATAACCACGCCCACATCACTGATTGGCTGCTTCTTATGTGCATTGTCCACAAGCTGCCAATCAGTGGTGGGGGCGGGGTTTCACAAATAAGCTGGACTGGCCTGCACGTGACACCTAGTCCTTCAGTGATAATCTCATGTTGATAAAACACTGATTGTATTGAATTTACAGCAAGCTGCTGAGCAAGCAACACACCACTTGACGACACACACGCCCACACGACACACCGCCCCTACATTATGCTGCTCTTGGATTACATAGCAACCACCTGCTGATGGATTCTTTTTAAAATTAAACTAGGTGTGCCAAACTTATCACAAAGCCTCATGCTGGAGAATAAATGTGATATTATATGACTGCAGACATTCAGTTTCACCTGGACAACAATTGACTGTTCTTGCATATAATTCAGACATTTATAACATTTCCTGTTTAGGACAATGTAAAACAAAGAATGTGAAAATTACAGATGTTAGCAGAGTATGATTGACAGCTTCCTCCAGACAGTCTGGGACCTGATGTGTCTATGTAACATCCTGTAACATCTTCATTGTGCTCGCTACTGGTGCTAACAGGGTGGCAGGCATACAATTAGGTCCAGAAATATTTGGACAGTGACTGAATTCTCATGATTTGGGCTCTGTATGACACTATTTTTTATTTAAAACTAGCTGAAGAGCCCGACGTTGCCCAGGCATAGTAGCTATCAGTGGTTAGTTATAACAAATTATAATGATTATATTGCACATAAAAACATTTCACATCATATATTCAACACTACAGATTTGCAACACAAATTAACTAAATGATTACCCAAGTATTGATAGTATTTTATTTTCTTCTCATTCAAGAGTCTTTTGATAAACAACAGTTTTGTTTTTTCCTTCCGGTGCAAACTCTTTCTAAAACCTGGAGCACCTATTCTGCTGTTGAAAATTTAGATCCACCAAAGCTGTGTAATGGAACGCTGTTGAACATAGCAACGCTCCGGCACTTGTACATGGAACACAATGTTTAAGCAATTTTTTTAAACACAATATTAACCCCTTAATGACTGTCGATATGACTTTTTAACAGCGGCAGTTAAGGGGCCTTATTCCTCCTGCACCTCATGCTCCTTCTTTTTACACAGCCTCCTCCTGCACCTCACGCTCCTCCTTTATACACAGCATTTTTCTGCAGCACACCTTTTCTCCTTTATAGTCGCCTCCTCCGTCAGCACCCCACACTCCTCTTCCATATACAATTGGAAACACTTGATCCCGAGAGAAATTGCACTAATTGCAATAAAGCGCATCGCATACACAGCCTACTTCTTCTGCAGCACCACACAGCACCTTCCCGTTATGAGCAAAGCGGTGTAATCTATGAGGCTCTTCCCTTTCCCTTGACGTCATGCCTCACAGGAGCAACTTCATTCTAGACACGATGGAGCCAGATGTGGCCTATGCCTGCCGCGCACTGATACTCTGAAGGTGGCAGCCCTGATTGTAGCTTGCAGCGGCTGGGACATTGCAGCCGGTGAGTTTTGCAGTGTGGCTTTCGAGATGAATGTGTCTCTGCCTGTGTGCGCTAACAACGTGGGCCGTGTGGATGGGGCTTTGCATGTGGAGTGATCCTGGCTATGCGGAGTTGGCGGTGCTCTTTGGAGTGGGCGTGGCTTCATACATACACTCAGCTTTATATACACTGTGTTCCAAATTATTATGCAAATAATATTTTCTCAGATTTTCCCAAATTACCTATATGAATTGCAGTCATTGTAATTTTCCAGTCGAATAACTATTAGAGTACAATTGAAAGGTTTTTGTACAAACTGCCTATGATAACAGTATATTTTTTAAAAAAGTAAAACACTCAAACTGCATTCAAAATGCATGTTCCAAATTATTATGCACAGCAGAGTTTTCAACCTTTTCATTTTAATAAAGAGCATAAAAATTGTCATTTTTGAAATTATAAGCATTAGCAGGTTCTTACAAACTGAAATCAAACAGTTTTCAACTCAAAACTTTATTCTAGGTGATGTTACATTTGCACATAGGACCCCTTGTTCGAAAGGAGCTTCTGAACTCTCTCGTCCATTGAATTTGTCAGGTTTTGGATGGTTTCTGCTTCAATTGTTTTGCATGAGGACAGAATACCCTCCCAGAGCTGTTGCTTAGATGTGAACTGCCTCCCGCCATCATAGACACTCCTTTTGATGATGCTCCAGAGGTTCTCAATGGGGTTGAGGTCAGGGGAGCATGGGGGCCACACCATAAGTTTGTCCCCTTTTATGCCCATAGCAGCCAGAGATGCAGATGTGTTATGTGCAGCATGAGACGGTGCATTATCATGCATGACAATGATCTTGCTGCGGAATGCACGGTTCTTCTTCTTGAACCATGGCAGGAAGTGCTGTTTGAGAAACTCAACAAACACTATGGAGTTCATCTTTACCCCTTCAGGGATCCTAAAGGGGCCGACAATCTCTCTCCCCATGATTCCAGCCCAAAACATTACTCCACCTCCTCCTTGTTGGCGCCGTAGCCGTGTTTGCATGGGGTGTCCATCAACCAGCCATCCTCCACTCCATCCATCTGGACCATCGAGCGTTGCACGGCACTCATTGGTGAACAAAACAGTTTTGAAGTCAGTCTTCGTGTATTGTTTGGCCCGCTGGAGCCGTTTCTGCTTGTGTGCAGTCGATAGAGGAGGTCGACAGGATGGCTTACGCACAGCTGCAAACCTCTGAAGGACCCTGCATCTTGTTGTTCGGGGGACGTTGGAGGCACCAGCAGCTTCAAAAACTTGTCTGCTGCTATGACAAGGCTTTTTTGCCGCTGCTCTTTTAACCTGACGTAATTGCCTGTAGGAAAGAGTCCTCAATTTTCCCTTATCAGAACGCACACGTGTGTACTGTGAATAAGCTACATACTTCTTGATTGTGCGATGATCACGATGAAGTGTCTTGGCAATTGTGATTGTAGTCATGCCTTGACCTAAACACTCCACAATTTGTTGCTTCTCAGCAGCCGACACATCCTTTTTCTTTCTCATTTTGGCAGAAAATGTAGGCTGCTTAATAATGTGGGACAGCCTTCTTAAGTAGTCTTGCCTTTCATTGGACACACCTGGCAAACTAATTAGCACAGGTGTCTGCAATTGCTTACAGTGATATAAAGAGCCCTGACACACATCACCATCAATGAGTTTAACTGACAAACAAAAAAATTCTTACCTTATGACTCCTAAACAATTTTTGCATAATAATTTGGAACACAGTTTATATAGATCAGTGTTTCTCAACTCCAGTCCTCAGGACCCACCAACAGGTCAACAGGTCATGTTTTCAGGATTTCCTTAGTATTGCAAAGGTGATGGAATTAATGCTTGAACAGGTGATAAAATTATCACCTGTGCAATACTAAGGAAATCCTGAAAACATGACCTGTTGGTGGGTCCTGAGGACTGGAGTTGAGAAACACTGATATAGATGAAACAACTAAGACACAATGGAAGTGCAGACTTTCAGGTTTTATTAAAGAGATCTGCCCACTCACCACCCTCCTCTGCTTCTTGTACTATTGCACATCTTGCATTATTCAGTGATTTGCCTCATTTTTAAAAAATTCCACGCTGTTGCCATCATTGCATGGACAGCGCATGCACAGTGTGACTCAGCGTTCTGTGGGCAAAACTTCAATAAAATGGCGCCAGAGGCGGCGCATGAGCAGATTGAGATTTCGGCTGCGTAAATTTTTCAACGAGGCGAAATGCCGATCTGCACATGCTCCACATCCGGCACCATTTTATTGAAGTCCTGCACACAGGACGCTGACTCACACTGCACACGCGCCACCCACACAATGACAGTGGCAAGATGGAATTGTGAAAAGGAAGCAGGTCACTGAATAATCAGTGACCTGCACAAGAAGCAGAAGAGGCTGGTGGGATGGAGAACCAGACGAAGATCCTTCCCCCACAGCACACAAGACATAATTTTATGAAAACTTCACACTGTGAATATTCGTCAGCCACTGAGTGGATCCCTTTACATCAGGTATCAGATTGATCAGCATCATAGTGCCATTATGGCCAAGCCTTTAGTTTGTAGGCCTAATCTTAGTGACAGGTTCTCTTTAAGGAAACCTGAAAGTCTACACTTCTATTGCTTCACAGTAAATGAATGAAAACAATGATGTGGGGTCCCCCCTATTTTCCTATAATTTTCCCTAGAGGCCACATGAGAGACTCTGACTGTTATAGAGGGTCAAAACAATATGATGGACTTAAAGAGGTTGGCAACTACTTTTTTTATTTTTTATTTTATTTATTCTCATTCTTTTGTAAAATTTATAAGAATCAGAAAATAATAATGCTTCTGTTTTTTAGTCTTAAGTATAGATATGCATTGATATACTTTGTTCAACAGTTCACCCACATATACTATGATGCCCCACTCACAAAATGGTTCCCCTTGCCTCCCCCACACAGTTAGATTTCCCCAAAATCCTTCACATAGCATGATGTCCTCACAGTTCCCCACAACAGTATGATGCCCCCATAGCTCTAAACACAGTATAGCAACTCCACTCATCCACACAGATAAGAATCTCAAAGCTCCCTCCCACAGTATGATGTACCACAGCCTTCCATACAAGCATTATGCCCTCATAGCTCCCAATATTCCCCAATAGCTTCACCACGCAGAGTTTATTACTCCACAACTTCCCCACACAGTAAGATACTCTCATAGCCACCACACAATCTGATACTCCACAACTTCTCCACATAGTATGATGAAGCCACAGCCCCACCACAGAGTATGATACCCCAGAGTGTTCCCCACTCACAGAATGATGCCCTCACAGCTTTCTACAGGGTATGACACCCTCACAGCTCTACACATAGAATGGTACCCCAATAAGCTTCCACACAGTATGTTGCCACCACAGTGCCACCGCACAGTATGATGTCCTCACAGCTCCCCACACAGTATAATACCCCCACAGCCCTACAATCAGTATGATACCCCCAATCACCCACACAGATAAATATCCCACAGCTCCCCCACACAGTATGATGCATGTCACAGAATGACAACGAAGAGATCCCACAGATCCCACCACTGCCACCAATTGTCAAAGATCACAGCCAGGGTGGTCGTGCTGAACCACCCCACTGTTACCTTTTTATCACAAACGCCCTCTGCTGCCCCCTGTCATCAGGACAATTACACTATTGGCCGACGATTAATGGATGAGGCTATGGCTGTTGCCACTAATTGGCCGGATATTGGAGAACTAACAGTGAGCGTATGGTATATACATCTACGATTCCAGTGCATGCAAAATATATACACCCCTCTACGGTCACTGCTAACTCCACAATAACCTAAGAAAGATTATTAGCTGCCACCACCAATCATTTATAGGTCAATTGTACACCTGACAGGTAATGTATGACTTTCAGGAGTGCTGTTTACAGAACAAAAGGAAGAGAACTATTAAATTTTATATTTAATTTACAACGATAAACAGTGTTTTTAATAAATATACAAAAGATTTTACAAAGGGGACAAAACAGTACAGCATATAAAATAAAAGGAGAAACAAAAGAAACACTACGGTGGTCATGGATATAGCTCAGCTTAGTGAAGGAGAGCACTTCGACTGGTAACGTCCAGTGACCGGAATCATGCATACACTGATATGTGTCTCTCTGCATAGAATCCAGATTATAATTCACCTTGACATTTTATCAGCCCCTAAGTTACACCCACACACCTCCCCTTGATGACTCATAAAAGGGCAGGTCCTGAATGCAGCTACGGTTTCAGAAGATTATTATATTTCAAATTTCCAAGATATTTTTGCCCCTGGGGGTCATAGGCGGAATATTACCATCATATTTTTTTATCGTAATTTTACCATTACCAAGAGTCCAAACGTAACCCGGTTTGCATCATATATCAGGTGGTTATTTAATTTGAGGGATTCTAGTGAATTCACTGCGAAGTGAGTTAGTGCGTCACATCCGTACCCTCGATAAGATGATGAAAATTTATATCTCATAAATATTGGGTCGATACAAGCCCCAATATTCATAACTTTCCACTGATGACCATGTGTCCAGCTGTTAATGTTCCCTTCAAAGAAATGGGACAAAGGTTCTCACTAACGATGTTAGATTTCCTGCTTCTCTTCCTCTCCAATCTATAAATCTGAGTCTTTCTCACAATAGACATCCTACTTAGCCTTTCAGGGTCCTCTGCTTCAATGGGAGTTTTAATTAATTTCCTCACCTGTGACGAAACGTGCACACGGTCCGCCACACGGTAGCCCGGGGTATCACGGCTTGTGATCCCTCCGTGCCGCAAATGTGACGAAAACGCGCACACACACGACAGCTGCTGCCGTCCGACCCAGTAAACTGCAGGGATTTATAATTATCCCACTTCCACTTAGGAACTTGCAGCTCTCTGGCGCCCCCCTTACCCTCAGGTCAGTCAGGGAACTGCACCTAGGATAATTAGTCGCCAGACAGGTCACTTGGATGTGTGCTGGCTATTGGGCACGCTGCAGTGAGGGAATTCTAATTACTCCGGGCCGCAGCCGGACAATACACTTATAAAACCCGCTCCGTCACTGTCAACGCCACCCCATAGGTCAACACTTTACACCCCTTCTTTTAAGCTGCCACCAGCTACGGTTTACTTGGAACAATTTATCAAGAGGGTCCGTAGCAACCCCAAAACAGTAGCGTAGTACTTCAGGCACATGTAAATTCGTTTATAGAGCAGGAGAAACAAACTAATAATTTTATAGGTTTATTCCTTAAAAATGCAGGCAGTGCTTATAGTTTAAAAAAACGGTAACAAGCTGAGACAATATCGTTATGTACAATATGGTTACAGAAAATAAAAGGGGTTAACATAAGGAAGATCAACTTACAGTTCTTAGATCATAGTAGGCAAGCCATGCGGTCGGGGGAGAGGAGAAACATCACAATGCATCACAGAGCTGCTATAAGTCTGGTGTCCAGGGCAGATCTGAGGCAGAATACCTGGCCCCTACCTTATAGACCTGTGGCCGTGACATCATAAACGGGGTGGAGTTACCAGGGTCCTCCTCTTGCTCTAAGTGGTGATCTTAGTTCAGAAAACTAATAACTATCATAACTTAGAGATGGAGTCTCTTACAGTGATGCACAGCATACCATTGTACTCCGCAAGATGTTGGCGTGCATTTAAGTCTAAACGCAGAGTGCCTGGGTGGATCGGCTAAGCAGAAATCTGTTTCTTAGGTTCTGCTGGTGACAGGCTTAGAAAATTCACTGATCCCTGGATTCACCGATGAATTGGCAGATATGAAAATTGCATACTTATAACATACACAGGAGCCAAGATATTTGACCTTGAATAACTACCATACAACAAAGGAACATAACATGTGGTTTGTCAGCCACTTTCAGCCGGCCTCCCAGTGGGGGCTAGCCACCTGGAATCAGATTACACAGAGTGTGTAGTGAGCTGAAGGGGGGGGGAGCCCACAGGCTGCAAAGCCTAATGAATGCAGTAGTTGTGGAAAGTTCTAGGGAAGCACAGGATATGGAGCTTGCAGTATCATCACACCTCTTCCTCTTAGAGGGCGCTAAGGAGGCATGACCTGCCGGTAATCCGACATGCGCACCTCAGCGGGTTCGCCACGTCGTGACAACCCATCGGCATTCCCATGATCGCTGCCTTTCTTGTGTTGTACGGCAAAATCATACTGCTGTAGGGCAAGGCTCCAGCGTAGAAACCTACCATTGGTTCCGGACACTGTGTGCAGCCAGCTCAGAGGGTTGTGGTCGGTGACCACCTTGAAGGTGCGCCCGTACAGGTAGGGCTGCAAACGTTGCAGCGCCCAGACCATGGCCAGGCACTCCTTCTCGATGGTGGAGTATGCCACTTCCCTTGGCAAAAGTTTCCGGCTCAGGTACAACACGGGGTGCTCCTGGTTCCCCGAATCAACCTGGCTGAGTACAGCACCGAGGCCAAATTCACTGGCGTCAGTCTGTACCAGGAATGGCCGACTGCTGTCGACGGCTTTCAACACTGGAGAGCTGAACAGGGCTGTTTTCAAAGCTCGGAATGCCGCCTCACAGCCATCTGTCCAGCTGACTGTTTGGGGTAGACCGCCCTTGGTGAGGTCCGTCAAGGGTTTTGCAATGGCGCTATAGTTCGGTACGAAACGCCTATAGTACCCTGCAGTGCCCAGGAAGGACTTCACCTGCTTTTTGGTCCTGGGGGTGGGCCAGGACATGATCGCGTCCACTTTCTCGGGCACTGGACTCATGGAACCCCCGCCTACCCGGTGCCCCAGGTAGTGGACCTCCCTCATGCCCATCTGGCATTTTCCCGGCTTGATGGTCAGACCTGCCTGGTGAATACACTTGAGCACCTCCTGGAGATGCTGAAGGTGTTCCTCCCAGGTGGAACTGAAGATGGCAATGTCGTCCAGGTACGCCACAGCGTACTCCTCCAGTCCCTGAAGGCGGTGGTTGACCATCCGCTGGAAAGTGGCAGGGGCATTCTTCATGCCGAAAGGCATGACCGTGGACTCGTACAGTCCAAAAGGGGTGATAAAGGCGGATTTCTCCTGCGTCTCAGGGCTCAGGGGAATCTGCCAGTATCCCCGGCTTAAATCCATGATGGATATGTACTTGGCATTCGCCAACCGCTCCAGCAGATCCTCGATGCGTGGCATTGGGTGCGCATCCGAGGTAGTGATGGCGTTGAGCCCCCTGTAGTCCACGCAGAACCGGGTGGTCCGATCCTTTTTTGGCACGAGAACTACAGGTGAGGCCCACGCGCTTTTGGACGGCCGGATCACCCCCAGCTGCAACATCTCATGGATCTCCTGGCGCATAATCTGCTGCACCTCCTCAGAGATCCGATAAGGTGTCCGCCGTAACGGGGCGTGATCCCCGGTGTCCACCTCATGGACTGCCAACTTGGTCCTTCCGGGTCGGTTAGTGAACACGGCCCGAAAGGATTCCAGAGTGGTCAGCAACTGCAGCCGCTGGAGGCGGTTAGCGAGGCATTTACCTCCATGTCCTCAATGGACCCATTGGCCTGGGCTTGGGCCAGCATGTCCAGGAGGGGATCCTCCTCCCCGTCCTCGGGCAGGTTGCAGACCGGTAGGACGCAGGCTTCACGTTCGTAATGGGCCTTCATCATGTTGACGTGAAAGGCCTTGCGCCTACCCCGAGTGTGGTCAAGCGTGACCACGTAGGTGACTGGGTTGAGCCGTTGGTGCACGACGTACGGGCCTTCCCAGGCTGCCTGAAGCTTATCCTTTGGTATGGGTACCAGCACCCACACCTTTTGACCCACCTGGTAGGTCCGCTCCCGGGCGTTCTGGTCGTACCAGTGCTTCTGGTCAGCCTGAGCCTGCGTCATGTTGTCATGCACCAACTGCGTCAAGGTCTGCATCTTGTCGTGGAAGCGCATGACATAATCCACGATGGACACTTCTGTGGGGTTTGGCTCATCTTCCCAGGATTCTCTTATCAACCCGAGGGGTCCCCGGACTCGCCTGCCATACAGGAGCTCAAAGGGGGAGAACCCCGTCGAGGCCTGCAGGACTTCTCTGTAGGCAAACAGCAGGTGTGGGAGGTACCGCTCCCAATCGCGTCCCTGGGTCTCAACCAGCATGCGGAGCATCTGTTTGAGGGTACCGTTAAAGCGTTCACACAAACCATTGGTCTGTGGGTGATACGCACTCGATACCATACGCGTCACCTGCATTTTGCTGCAGAGAGCCTTCATTAGGCGAGACATAAATTGGGTCCCTCGATCGGTAAGCATCTCCCTGGGAAATCCTACCCGTGAAAAGATGGTCACCAGTGCATCCGCCACCTTATCTGCCTTAGTTGAGGACAGAGCTACTGCCTCCGGGTACCGGGTAGCGTAGTCTACCACAGTAAGGATGTATTGCTTTCCAGAGTGGCTGGGGACGGCCAGCGGGCCCACAATGTCCACCGCGATCCTCTGGAAAGGCTCCTCTATCACTGGCAACGGGATCAGGGGAGCCTTAAGAGCAGGCCCCGCCTTCCCCACTCTTTGACAGGTGATACAGGAGCGGCAATAGTTAGTCACATCTGTCCCCATCTTGGGCCAATAGAAGTGTTGAGACAGCCGTGCCATAGTTTTGCTGATCCCCAAGTGTCCAGCAAGTGGAATCTCATGGGCAATCCTCAACAACTCACCTCGGAACTGGTGCGGGACGACCAGCTGTTTTTCCCTCAACCACTCCTTTTGGGAATCTCCGGGTACTGTCTCCCGGTACAACCTTCCTCGTTCCCAGAACACCCTCTCCTTATCAGTCACGGAGGTGGGCGTCTCGGCGAGGTGCCTCAAGTTCTCCAGGCTCGCATCTGAGTGCAGAGCGGCCTGGAACTCCTGGCTGGAGGCAGCCAGAAGTGACGTCAGGGTTCTTTCCTCACTGGGACCCTCTGGGACCGGCTCTGGGTCCGCCTTTGGTTCAATCTCTCCTGTAGCGGAGGAGGGTCCAGATGGCAGGGCGCTACCTGCGATCCGGGCACTCTGACTGCGGGTGACAGCAGCTACATATGCAGTCTCCCCGGAGATTTCTATAGACCCATCAGCCTGCGCTGCTATGGGCTTTACCTCCCCATCCACCCCCAACACTTCAGGAGCAGTGCTACTTATGGGCCAGTTACCTTCCTTGGTGGCACTGGTCAGTGTCATGGCGTCACCTTCCTCACGGTTCCCATGCACCTCCCCATTTCCTTGAGCACTGTCGCTTGCTCCTGCTAGGGGTTCCTCAGCCGTCTCACTCCGCAGAGCGACGTGGCTGAACGCTCCTGTACCTGTGGACACATCTACCACTTCAGAGAAAGGGTTAACAGGTTCAGCTGGCACAGATACATCACTATCAGCATCATTCCTAGGGAAAGAAAGGTTATCAGTTGCATAATCACTTCGCAAAGCATTGGCAGGTAACACAATCAGTTTCCCATCATCATCAACATCAACATCATGGTTAACGTTAACCTTATTATCAGATTGGGAAGGGGTGTCAGGGACATAGTACGCGACCATCCTCCCCAGATCAGTCCCCAATAAAACATCAGTGGGCAGGTTTTCGGACACCCCCACTTCCTTCACCCCGCTCCCGGCACCCCAGTCAATGAAAACCCGGGTTATCGGCAAGGGGTAGTGGACGCCCCCAATCCCGGTGAAAGTTAGGGTTTTCCCCGGAATCAACTCTTCAGGGGCCGCCAGTTCTGGCCGGATGAGGGTTCGTTCAGCCCCGGTGTCCTTGAGGCCTGTAGCAAGACGGGCCCCCACGCGGACGGGCTGCACGTTGTCATCAACCCTCCCCACCACACCACCCACCAAAAGAACAGAGGCGTTGGGCCCGGAGGCCTTGGCTGGGGGGTTCTTCTGCCTCTCCGGACAGGTGGCGCTGATGTGTCCAGTCCTTTTATAGGAGAAACACTGGCGGGGGTCTGATGTAGGCCTGGCGCTGGCAAAGGGGATTGTGCCTCCAGAGGGACGACTGGCAGGGGCACTGGGGTTGGTTGCAGGCTTACCCCCTCCCCAGCGGGCGGTGACGGGCTTCCGCACCTCGGTTTTCCGGTTGGCCTCATAGCTGTCGGCGATCCGTGCTGTTCTGACCGCATCCCCCGGTTCTCGGTCCAGGATGAACTGTCGGACCTCAGCTGGGCACAGATGCAGGAACTGGTCTTTGATCATCAGGTCCCTCAGGTTCTCAAAGGTGTCAACTGACAGTCCATGGATCCACTGGTCAAAGTGGTTCCTGAGTCCTTGCACCACATCGCTATAACTGTCGTGTGGGCCACGTTGGAGGTTCCGGAACTTCTTTCGGTATACCTCAGGGGTTAGCTGGTACTTGGCGATCAGGGCCTGCTTGATGGCCTGATAGTTGTCATCTTGATCCGGCATGAGTGAAGCAAACGCCTCCAGAGCTTTGCCCTTTAGCCCGCGAGTCAAGTACCTGGCCCATTGGTTGTCAGGCAGCCGGTACTGTCTGCAGACTTTCTCAAAGGCCCGCAGAAAAGTGTCCAAGTCTCCGTCCTTTTCCATCACGGGAAAGTGCTCCGGCCGGGGCTTGGGACTCTGAGCGCTGCTGGGCACACTGCTCTGGGCTGTGGAGGGCATTGCCCCTTGTCTGAGCAGCTCCAGTTCATGGGCTCTCTGAGCTTCCCGCTCGGCTCTCTCAGCCTCCCGCTGGGCTTGGGTCTCGGCTCTCTCAGCCTCTCGCTGGGCTTTGGCCTCCTGCTGGTATCGCTGGATCAGCTCCAGGCGCCCATCACGGTCGTCGGTTGGGAGTGCCCCCAGGGCCGCCTGCAGGTAAGGGTCCAACCCGCCCTGGGTGTAATCGTGCAGGGTTTGGGCCTCTGCTGCAGCACCACCTTGGCTGGGGTTCGGCTCCCTCGCCCGCCTCGCTCTCAGCGTGGTCCCGTGCCATCAGGGCCTGGATCACTTCGGCCTTGGTTTGGGCCATGGGGACAATCTCCCTCCACTCGCACATGGCAAGAAGAGCTTCCTTGCTATTCCGATTATACCAGTCGTATCCCCTCGTAGCCATGGTTGCCAAATAAAAGATAGGATAGAAAAACCAAAGAGAAGGGAGGGGTAACCGCAAGTACACACAATTGTCTCAGGACTAATAAACACTGAGCTCGTTCTCCAAAACTTTAGATGCAGGGTCCCTGAAGAACCGTGCAAGTTTTTTAGTGAGAGGAATGATTGCTCAGACCAGATCACTAATGCTCTATAATCCCACCGCTCTGCCACCACATGTGACGAAACGTGCACACGGTCCGCCACACGGTAGCCCGGGGTATCACAGCTTGTGATCCCTCCGTGCCGCAAATGTGATGAAAACGCGCACACACACGACGGCTGCTGCCGTCCGACCCAGTAAACTGCAGGGGTTTATAATTATCCCACTTCCACTTAGGAACTTGCAGCTCTCTGGTGCCCCCCTTACCCTCAGGTGAGTCAGGGAACTGCACCTAGGATAATTAGTCGCCAGACGGGTCACTTGGATGTGTGCTGGCTATTGGGCACGCTGCAGTGAGGGAATTATAATTACTCCGGGCCGCAGCCGGGCAATACACTTATAAAACCCGCTCCGTCACTGCCAACGCCACCCCATAGGTCAACACTTTACACCCCTTCTTTCAAGCTGCCACTAGCTACGGTTTACTTGGAACAATTTATCAAGAGGGTCCGTAGCAACCCCAAAACAGTAGCGTAGTACTTCAGGCACGTGTAAATTCGTTTATAGAGCAGGAGAAACAAACTAATAATTTTATAGGTTTATTCCTTAAAAATGCAGGCAGTGCTTATAGTTTAAAAAAACGGTAACAAGCTGAGACAATATCGTTATGTACAATATGATTACAGAAAATAAAAGAGGTTAACATAAGGAAGATCAACTTACAGTTCTTAGATCATAGTAGGCAAGCCATGCGGTCGGGGGAGGGAGACACATCACAATGCATCACAGAGCTGCTATAAGTCTGGTGTCCAGGGCAGATCTGAGGCAGAATACCTGGCCCCTACCTTATAGACCTGTGGCCGTGACATCTTAAACGGGGTGGAGTTACCAGGGTCCTCCTCTTGCTCTAAGTGGTGATCTTAGTTCAGAAAACTAATAACTATCATAACTTAGAGATGGAATCTCTTACAGTGATGCACAGCATACCATTGTACTCCGCAAGATGTTGGCGTGCATTTAAGTCTAAACGCAGAGTGCCTGGGTGGATCGGCTAAGCAGAAATCTGTTTCTTAGGTTCTGCTGGTGCCAGTGCTTAGAAAATTCACTGATCCCTGGTTTCACTGATGAATTGGCAGATATGAAAATTGCATACTTATAACATACACAGGAGCCAAGATATTTGACCTTGAATAACTACCATACAACAAAGGAACAGACCATGTGGCTTGTCAGCCGCTTTCAGCCGGCCTCCCAGTGGGGGCTAGCCACCTGGAATCAGATTACACAGAGTGTGTAGTGAGCTGAAGGGGGGGGAAGCCCACAGGCTGCAAAGCCTAATGAATGCAGTAGTTGTGGAAAGTTCTAGGGAAGCACAGGATATGGAGCTTGCAGTATCATCACATCACCTCTCAGCCATACGTAATTTCCTCACTTCCCATATGTTAAACTGTGTAATTCTACTTCAGGAGGGTAAGCTCTTGTCCCTTTAAATAGAGTCTGTGTGAGAGAGGAGAGGGTAAATGCTCCCTCATTGGAGCTGTGTTATGGATCTTAATATTTTCTATGACAATGTATCTCAGCCCTCCCGTAGAATTATGCCATCATAGCTCCCCGACATAATAGGATTCCATCATAGCCTCCCCACCAGCGTCGGACTGGAGCACCTTGGGCCCACCAGAGAAAATCATTCTTGGGGCCCGCTATGTAGCTGCATAGAAATAAATACAAGACCATCAACTGTGCGATTTAACACTCTAATATCAGGGCATAACATAAGGTAGTACACGTCTTAATGATATAGCAGAGGTTGGCGCCCACATTTTGGTTCAAACTCAATGATAAATGTTCCCTGGTGTTTATTAACCACTAGGCCAATGTGTCATAGCCCCAGTGTAGTGGAGGGGATTTTATGACATCTCATCTACATGATGAGAAAATCCACAGCGGGAAGTGACCGATGAAGATTTAACATATTCACCACCGATTTCATCCTAGGCAATACAAAGAATCAGGTCAGTGATAAAGGTGCGACATTACATATTAGTAAACTCAGCAATATCGGCGCAATATCTGCACAATGTCTGTGTGGATATTTTCGCTGTTAATTGGCTGTTTGATTTCTGCAGCAAATACATTATGTGAATGCCCCCTCTTCTAGTGGTGGGGGTCCTAGATCACTTATGTATGACATTTGAGTAAAAATCGAAAGAGTTTTCCCTCACATCCCCCCATACACTTTTTACAGAAATCTCTCGGCCACCTATAAGACCATAACGTTTTATAAAGGGCCTCATTTTGTTAGTAGTAGGGAAAGAAAAGTTTTAGTCAGGGGTGATAAAGGGGGAGAGGGGCTCAATCAGGGTGATAAAGGGGGAGGTGGCGCAGTCAGGGTGATAAAGGGGAGAGGGGCTCAATCAGGGTGATAAAGGGGGAGTGGCGCAGTCAGGGTGATAAAGGGGAGAGGGGCTCAATCAGGGTGATACAGAGGGAGGTGACGCAATCAGGTGTAATACAAGGGTAGAGGGGCTCAGTCAGGGTGATTCTGGGGCGAAGGGGTTCAGCAGGGGTGACACAGGGAGAGGGTTCAGTCAGGGATGATGCAAGGGAGGGGGCTCAGTCAGGGATCATATAGAGGGAGGTGACACAGTCAGGGGTCATATAGAGGGAGGTGACACAGTCAGGGGTCATGTAGAGGGAGGTGACGCAGTCAGGGGTCATATAGAGGGAGGTGGCGCTGTCAGTGGTAATACAGGGGCTCAGTCAGGGTGATTCCAGGGCGATTGGATTCAGCAGTGGTGATACGGGGGAGGGGGTGCAGTCAAGGTGATACAGGGGTCGAGGGGCTCAGTCAGGGGTGATATAGAGGGAGGGGGTGCAGACAGACAGGAGTGAATGGAGAGATGAGGTAATGGGGACCTAATTTATCCCTAAGTAACTTAGCCCCTAACCCTCTATCACCCCAGACTAAAGGCCCCCCATTTACACTTACTTTTAGGCTGGCAGGGGGGCCCTTGTCCAACCTTTGCAGCTGCAGCAGGGAGTCCTCTATCTCCCTCTGCTGCTTACACTGTGGGAAAGGGAGAGCGTTATGGATGACAGCAGCTCATTACCTGAGCTCTGCTGTACAGCCAGGGAGATGAGGACACAAAGCTAACACTGATTGGCTGTACTGCGGCCAATCAGTGTTAGCCTTATTAAGAGCTGCTCCACTCTCCCTGCTTGCTCATAGCAGGGAAGAGCAGAGACACAAAAAGTCATCAGGCCACAAGAGCGCTGTGTTACTTACAAATAGTGCTCTGCGGTCTGCAGCAGCCGACCATGTAGCTGTTATCAGTGACACCCACACTGCTCTCTGACTAGCTCTGAGCGCTGGAGCTGGGAGTAGTGACGTCACGCTGGGAGGATGTCCTGCTCTCGGCTCCTCCCACAGAGCAGTGAATATTAATTTCTCCTTAGCAGCGGGGACAGGCTTCTGCTTCCTGTCACCCGCTGCTGCTCAACTGGCACCGAGGGCCCCCATAGCAGCTGCCAATTGGCTGTGGGCCCCTGGAGAAGTGGGGGGCCAAAGGCAGCTGCTGGCCAGTATGCCAGCAGGTGTCAGTGCCTGGGCCCACCGGAGAATCCTCCGGTTCTCCGGTGGGCCAGTCCGACCCTGCTCCCCACACACAGTTTGACATCCCACAACTTCCTCACACATACATAAGATAAACTCATGTATCCCAGGCAGTATGATACCCCACAGCTCCAACACACAGTATGATACCCCAGGGCCCATACTCACAGTATAATAACCCAACAGCTTTCTACTGCGTATGATACTTCCACAGCCTTACAAATAGTATGATACCTCCATAGGTTCCCACACAGTATGATTCCCCCCATGGTGCACCCACACACTAATATACCCACAACCCCCACACAGTATGATACCCCACAGCGTGATGTCCCCACAGCCCCACCATATAGTGTGATACCCCCACAAACAGTATGATGGCTCACAAAGCATGATTTCCCCACAGCCCCTCACATAGTATGGTACCCATGCAGCCCCCCACACAGAATGATGACCACACAGCTTTTCAAACAAAATGGGAGAGTCGACAGGTTCCTGCTTCACCATTGTATTCAATTGTATCTGCATTAAAACTGAGACAACGAGTTATAAGCATCGTCACATGGTGCAGTACGCCATTGTTTCCAGTCCGCGGGCTGGACAGGAACAGCCAAAAGGGCCAGATGTGACCCAGCTGTAGTTTGGAGGTGTCTGTCAGAAAAATGGGGCTCTGATAGCTATAAAAGATTAATAAGAAATTAATAACCAAAGAATTAACTACCTTTATGAGAACAATCAAAATGATTTTGAATCATTAATAACTTTCACTGTAATTTGAATCCGTTGACACAACAAATCAAATGAGGAATGTGTGTTCTATGTTTCAGCTTAATGACTTTATTTAATGGAAGCACAGCATTGTGCACTTGTCAGTATTCCTGTAAAAAATCAATTATTTCCTTTCTTGCTATTTGGCACATGGTTCCCTTCTCTAATCTGCACTGCTTTCACTGATAATAAATGTATGGATTTTTCTGTGCTCCATCCAATATTATTCAATGCTTTGATCTTGCTTTACCATTTCTCTGTATATACAACGTCATTTTTTGTCTTTGTCTTGTATTTTATCTATGTATCTACTATTTCTGTTGAGAATTAATGAAAAAAACGAGGTCAGTTTCCTTTTTTATCTTCTTCCCGTAATCTGGGTTTATTTAGGAAACGTTTCATGCTGGCAGAACAACAGTGAGGCACTTTTAGGTCAGATGTGTAGGAGCAATATTAGTTCCTTAACATCTTAAGAACCAATCTTTTTGGTGTATTAAAAGTTATGAACACCTTTGACATGGAAAAATAATTGTTTCATATGTTAGTGGTTATCTTACATTTTACTAATTTTCAGTCTGCAATCTTTATTTGCAGTTTGCAGCTGGATCCAAGACTCAAATTTTTCTTGCATGAGGGTGTTTCAAAACTTAAGATGGATATGAGATCTGTGTGTCCCGGAGCTTCTATCTTACATTTTTTTTACTTCACTTGCTTTCCTCCTTATATCTGTAGCCTATTTTCACTACCCTAGAGACTGTACATGCTTTCTCCCCTCTCAACATTTTGAACACCCCCATTCCTCTCCCTTCGGCTATCTCTAGCACTGAGGGAAGGGTGGGTGAGAGCAGATTGAGTCTTCAAAACCAGGAGCAGAAGCTCCAATAGAATTGTAACATTATTGCAGATCACTTAGTGTTATAAAGAACTTACAGAAAACCGAAAAATACTAGGGCATTTTTAAGGAAGACCATTGAGAAAGTTGCTTAATTTTGCATTGAAAAAGCAAATAAGAACTAAAAAAAAATGATGTTGTACATAGCCTTTTACCCCTACCAGAAATGGCCAATTTTTATTTGTTATTTTTCTTTTCAAAGGATCAGTGTGTGGGCTTGTTTTTCAGTGGTGAGCTGTACTTTTTTACTGTTACTATTCTGGGGTATACAGTGTACAGTATTTATTCAATTTTTCGGGGATGTCATATGAGCAAAAACCGTCAATTCATTTTTCTTTATGGCATTTACCATTAACTTTATAAATTCCTAGATCTGACTTTTATGAACAATATGGAACCAAATATGATTATTTGTTATTCTTTTAATTTATCTCTTTTAATTTCTTTATATTTAAAAAGGGAAAAGGGATGGGGAAATTTAAACTTTTATATTTTTTTTGAAAAAACATTTTTTTCTTACTTATTTTATAATCCTCAGGGGAAGGACATGAACCTGACTTTTACTCTATACTGCAAAACTGCATTAAATGGAAATGAATAAAGTGGTATTAAAGTTCCCTGCATTTTAAGTGAACAGGAGCACCGCTGCATAGGGAGAAAAACTGCAAAACAATGTGAAAGGGTTACAGAGAAGTGGCACCTTACGACGGTCAGCATGATGTTTGGACCTTCAATCATTAAAAAATAATGGCAAATCCTACTGTTCTGTCATCGTTTTTTATGGGAATGCCTTTTTAAAAAAAAAATACAGTACAGGCAGAAAGACGAATGTGACATGAGTTTACTACAGCAGGGCACACTGGCTCGTGCAATGCTGTCAGCACTTGGCTTTTTAAATACATGAGCTGCCGCCTGGTTTCCTGATCTCCTTTTTGAAAATTCCAAGCTCATGTACATCAACATGGCATGGATTTGCCTCACTCAGTTCTTCTGCCCTATGGGTTTGAGGGCTGCCTGAGCTGTCAGTATCGTGTCTCCTGGTGTCATCTATTCTTGGTGATTACAGGGTTGTTTAACGCTCTGACAATTGTCAGACATTTGCAGATTGCAGCTTTGCTCACATGGTGTGTGTGTTTCCTCTGTACTCTGAGTTGTATTCTGATCTCCATTGCCGACCTTGGATTTACCTTTTGGACCGTACGTTTCACTTACTCCTTTGTCTTGATCCGCTACCTTCCTGATACTCTGACCTCGGACTGTTACATGACTACATTTTTGTCTTTTCCTTTTGTTTAGTACTGGCTCTTTTGGTACTGATCACTGGCCTTTTGACTATCCTGCCTCACGGTAAGTCCGTGAGTAGTGACTAGTGTTACATTGAGTAGTGACTAGCTTCACAATTACTTCCATCTCCTGTCATATTCCCAAAAGTTAGAGCCCACCAATCCAAAGCAGCTGCAAGAGCATATACCCTGATCTGATGTTATATAACAGATCTTTTTATTCATTAGACAGTTACGGTATAGGGTTTACATTAACCCCTTCCCGAAATTAGACGTATCCATACGTCCAGATTGCTAAGTGCTTACCGACCTTGGACACATGGATACATACAGGTGATCGCCGCTGGGTGTCAGCTGATTCTGACAGCTGACACTTGGTACTCGGTGCAGGAATGGTGCCCACACCAATCCCAGCACTTTAACCCCCTAAATACTGCGATCGCTTGCAATTGCAGCATTTAGCAGGCGTACAGAGGGAGAGAGTACTGCACTCCTATTGGCGCCCCCAGGACATTATCATGAGGACGCAATCGTTGCCATGGTAACCCAACGTCGTCATGACGAGATCCAGGTCACGAGGCTCTAGCAAACATGTTAAATCATGTGCAGTGCATTGCAATGCATTGCAACATCAGATCATACTGCAGAAAATGAAAGCATCATAGAGGAAAAAAGTTATTTTTTTTTTTAAATCTCAAAATAATAATAATAAAATAAAAAATCTATTGTACAAATAAATAAATATTTTTGTGAAAAAAAAAGTATACATATCTAGCATCGCCACGTCCGGAAAAACCTGACCTACAAAAATGTCCCACCAGTTAACCCCTTCAGTGAACACAGTAAAAAAATAAAAAATGATGCAAAAAATTATGCTTTTTCATCATACAGCCGAACAAACAGTGCAATAAAACGCAATAAAAAAACGAATGTAAATAATAATGGTATCACTGAAAATGTCATCCTGTCCCACAAAAACAAGCTGTCTTACAGCTCAAACAGTGGAAAAATAAAAAAGGTATAGCTCTCAGAATAAAGCGATGCAAAAATAATTATTTTTCTATAAAATAGTTTTTATTGCGCATAAGGGACAAAACACAAAAAAAGCTGTATTAATGTGGTATCGCTGTAATCATACTGATCAGAAGAATTAAACTTCGCTATCAATTTGACCACAAGCGGACGGAATACCCCTTCCCCCCAAAAAAAAAGCAATTCCTGAATTGCTGGTGTTTGTTCATTCTGCCTCCCAAAAATCGGAAAATACAAAGTGATCAAACTATGTCATGTGCCCACAAATGGTACCAATAAAAATGTCAGCTTGTCCCGCAAAAAACAAGACCTCATATGATTCTGTCAGCAGGAATATGGAAAAATTATAGCTCTCAAAATATGGTCATGCAAAAACTAGTTTTTCCAATAAAAAGCATCTTTTAGTGTGTGACAGCTGCCAAACATAAAAACCCGATATAAATCTGGTATTGCTGTAATCACACAGACCTGAAGAATAAAGTCGCCTAATCACTTATACTACACGAGTAACGGCGTAAAAAATAAATTAAAACAAATCTTCACTTGCTGTTGATTTTTTCATTCTGCCTCCCAAAGATTGCAGTAAGGCTTGCTCACAAGGTATAAAAAATATAGTTTCCGATATAACTAAAAACCATTCCAAATTATTTTGAATTATTTTAAGTGGCACCTCTTATTGTTTCCAGCCGGAGCACTCCGCATTTGAATACTCTAGCCATCCTTGCGGAGGCACGCTAATGGGAGGACGCTGCTGCAGCTATCACTTGCTCCACCAGGACCTCACCAGCACCTATTGACAGGACGGAAGCTACAACCGACCCAATACAGTAAGAAACATATTTGCATTGTCTGTGGGAAACATGCATACCTGCGCATACTAGCCAGCAGCAATTTCTCACACAATCACTAATGCACATATTACCTTAGTGTGAGCTTTTTGGGTCAGTCCACCTCATTTTGCATTTCTATTTATCAATGGGAGCTACCCAGTAATACAACAGTGAGTTCCAAATATTGCCGTTCTTTAAGCCAATTCCATAGAATACATCACTGTACCTCTTTTGACTATATTTTAGGTTTGTTTTATTTTACACTTGCTGCTGTCAGGTACTATAGCGCGGGAGTTTTGATGCTATTTCCATTTTTAACCAGTATTCAGACAGGCTGGCACACAGAACCTGTCCAACTCCCAACAGCTTTAGTTACCACGTTCCACGCCTGTGTGTTGATTTTATGTTTTATAAGTGCAAGTCATATCGAAGAAATTTTACCACTATCATGAAGTACAATATGTCATGAAAAAAAAGTCTCAGAATCAGTGGGATACATTGAAGCGTTCCAGAGTTATTATTGCATAAAGTGACACAGAATTGTAAAATTTGGCCTGGACATGAAGGTGAAAACAGGTTTGGTGGCTGAAAGGGTTAAGCTTTTTTTGGTGGACCAATCAGATGTGGTTTTCAAGAAAAAACATTTTTAAGGTGTTTTTGAAACAATTTTCATGACTTGCCCGTGTCAACTTTCGAGCAGATTCCACAAGGAATGCTCATCTCAACTTTTGAGTAGACTCCACAAGGAATGTTCATCTCAATTTTCGAGCAGATTCCACAAGGAATGTTCATCTTAACTTTCGAGCAGATTCCACAAGGAATGTTCATCTAAACTTTCGAGCAGATTCCACTATGAATGTTCATCTCAATTTTCAAGGAGATTCCACAAGGATTGTTCATCTCAACTTTCGAGCACGTTCCACAAGGAATGTTCATCTCAACTTTCGAGCAGATTCCACAAGGGATGTTCAATATGGATTGCCCATTGAAATGTAACTGTGTTTGGAGCAGTCTCTGATGTGATTTTTCAAAGTTTTGAACTGCATCCACTTGAAAATCCACATCAAAAGCTGCAAGGGACTACCATCAGTTTTTATATCTGCCATAAGTTCACACAAGTGAGGTCTAAAGACTGGTGCACATTATCTCATTTTATTAAAAAGTAGAACACCTTTAACATTTCAATCTGGAGTTGAGCAAAAAGATTTGGAGAATTCTAGTCCAGTGGCCACATGGGTTGCCATCACAGCAGATCCTTGCGAACGTCCTCCTAACACCTCCAACTTCTCTGATTAGCAGGACCAGTGGAACATATGAATGACAATGACATTTAACCTTTCAGTTGGCGCCAGATATTTACAAGACTCTGGTCCAGTGACCACGGACCACTGATGTGACTGCTGGACCAGGGTCCTGTAAATCTTTTGCTCAACTTTTTGCTCAACTCTATTTAAATCTTATACCAGCTTGACAATCACAGCGCTGACTACTAGAATTTCTACTAATTGCGTCAAAGAAATCTTAAAGAATGAAGAAGAATTGATGAAGATGAAAAGAGAGTTCTAACATCATGGAATCTAAAGAACCTCCATTGATCCTCACAGTAAGTTTTATGTATATTATATGAAGCAGATGAATGAGAGCTGCCGTAATATGTTTAGAAATGGAACACCAAGGTTATTTCCTTTGAGCCTGATTCCTGTAAATTACACTCATTTCCAAAATATTTACTGGATATTATAATGGGACAAAACAGCTGGGATCTTTTAGGTCACGTGCTACATCGCACATGTGTATTTCAACAATTATTGTAATTTTTACCTATAGGTCCAAGCCGTTAATGCAAAACAAGAAATAAGAGTGCAAATACTATGCAACCATAACATGGGCAATGGCTTATATTCTGCAAGGACCACTACCACATCCATGAAAGAAAGATGGCATCCAGACAAGCTCTGTAATTTTATTAAGGCAAGCAAATCTATGACATTGCCTCAGTCAGTTACCAGAATTAACCACAAAACTTGCTTGAAAAATATGTAGGGGGATTAATGGGTTTGTCTATCTTTGGGCACATGTTTTTTACCCAAATGCACATATTTTGAGCTAAAACACATTTTTGCAATTGGGTTTTGTTAACCCCTTCACCCCCAAGGGTGGTTTGCACGTTAATGACCGGGCCAATTTTTACAATTCTGACCACTGTCTCTTTATGAGGTTATAACTCTGGAACGCTTCAACGGATCTTCGCGATTCTGAGATTGTTTTCTCGTGACATATTGTACTTCACGTTAGAAGTAAAATTTCTTCGATATAACTTGCGTTTATTTTTGAAAAAAACGCAAATATGGCGAAAATTTTTAAAATTTTGCAATTTTCAAACTTTGAATTTTTATTCCCTTAAAACAGAGAAATATGTCACATAAAATAGTTAAGAAATAACATTTCCCACATGTCTACTTTACATCAGCACAATTTTGGAACCAAAATTTTTTTTTGTTAGGAAGTTATAAGGGTTAAAAGTTGACCAGCGATTTCTCATTTTTACAACAAAATTTACAAAGCCATTTTTTTTAGGGACCACCTCTCATTTGAAGTCACTTTGAGGGGTCTATATGGCAGAAAATACCCAAAAGTGACACCATTCTAAAAACTGCACCCCTCAAGGTACTCAAAACCACATTCAAGAAGATTATTAACCCTTCAGGTGCTTCACAGGAACTAAAGCAACGTGGAAGGAAAAAAATGAATATTTAACTTTTTAGCCACAAAAATGATCTTTTACAAACTTTTTTTTTATTTTTACAAGCATAAAAGGAGAAAATGGACAGATAAAGTTGTTATGCAATTTCTCCTGAGTACGCCAATACCCAATATATGGGGGAAAACCACTGTTTGGGCACACGGCAGAGCTGGTAAGGGAAGGAGCGACGTTTGACTTTTTCAAACTAAAATTGGCTGGAATTGAGATTGGACGCCATGTCGTGTTTGGAGAGCCCCTGATGCGCCTAAACAGTGGAAACCCCCACAAGTGACACCATTTTGGAAACTATACCCCTAAGGTACTTATCTAGATCTGTTGTGAGCACTTTGAACTCCCAAGTGTTTCACAAAAGCTTATAATGCCTGGGTGTGAAAAAAAAAAAAAACAATTTTCCACAAAAATGATTTTTTAGTCCCAAATTTTTGAATTTTCCCAAGGAAATTGGACCCCAAAAGTTGTTGTCCAATTTGTCCTGAGTACGCTGATACCCCATATGTGGGGGGGGGGAGCTGTTTGGGTGCACGGCAGGGCTTGGAAAGGAAGTAGTAACGTTTTGGAATGCAGACGTTGATGGGGGTCATGTTCCGTTTGCAGTGCCCCAGATGAGCCTAAACAGTGGAAACCCCCCACAATTGACCCCATTTTGGAAACTATACCCCCTAAGGAACTTATCTAGATCTTTGGTGAGCACTTTGAACCCCCAAGTGCTTCACACAAGTTTATAATGCCCGGGCATGAAAATAAAAAATCCTATTTTTTTCCCACAAAAATTATCTTTTAGTCACTAATTTTTTATTTTCTCAAGGGTAACAGGAGAAATTGGACCACATAAGTTGTTGTCCAATTTGTCCTGAGTACGCTGATACCCCATATGTGGGTGGGAACCACTGTTTGGGCGCACGGCAGAGCTCGGAATGGAAGGAGCACCATTTGACTTTTTCCAACCAAAATTGGCTGGAATTGAGATTGGATGCCATGTTGCATTTGGAGAGCCCCTGATGTGCCTAAACAGTGGAAACCCCCACAAATGACCCCATTTTGGAAACTAGACCCCCTAAGGAACTTTTCTAGATCTTTGGTGAGCAATTTGAACCCCCAAGTGCTTCACACAAGTTTATAACGTAGAGCCGTAAAATTTAAAAATCATATTTTTTCCACAAAAATGATCTTTTCACCCCAATTTTTATTTTTCCAAGGGTAACAAGACTCCAAAAGTTATTGTGCAATTTGTCCTGAGTGCGCTGATACCCCATATATGGGGGTAAACCACTGTTTGGGTGCATGGCAGAGTTTGGAAGGGAAGGAGCGCCGTCTGACTTTTTCAACGCAGAATTGGCTGGACGCCATGTCGTGTTTGGAGAGCTCCTGATCTGCCTAAACAGTGGAAACCCCCATAAATGACGCCATTTTGGAAACTAAACCCCTCAAGGAACTTATCTAGATGTGTGGTGAGAACTTTTAACCCCCAGGTGTTTCACTAAAGTTTATAACGTACAGCCGTAAAATAAAAAATCTTTTTTTTTTTTACAAAAATGATTTTTTCGTCCCCAATATTTTATTTTCACAAGGGTAACAGAAGAAATTGGAACCCAAAAGTTGTTGTCCAATTTGTCCTGAGTACGCTGATACCCAATATGTGGGAGAAAACTACTGTATGGGCGCACGTCAGGGCTCGGAAGGGAAGTAGTGACGTTTTGGATTGCAGACTTTGATGGAATGGTCTGGGGGCGTCATGTCACATTTGGAGAGCCCCTGATGCACCTATACAGTGGAAACCCCCCACAAGTGACCCCATTTTGGCAAATAGACCCCACAAGGAACTTATCTAGATGTGTGGTGAGCACTTTGAACCCCGAAGTGCTTCACAGAAGTTTATAACGTACAGCCGTAAAAATAAAAAATCTTTTTTTTTTTTTACAAAAATGATTTTTTCGCCCCCAATATTTTATTTTCACAAGGGTAACAGAAGAAATTGGAACCCAAAAGTTGTTGTCCAATTTGTCCTGAGTACGCTGATACCCAATATGTGGGAGAAAACTACTGTATGGGCGCACGTCAGGGCTCGGAAGGGAAGTAGTGACGTTTTGGATTGCAGACTTTGATGGAATGGTCTGGGGCGTCATGTCGCATTTGGAGAGCCCTGATGCGCCTAAACAGTGGAAACCCCCCACAAGTGACCCCATTTTGGAAAATAGACCCCACAAGGAACTTGTCTAGATGTGTGGTGAGCACTTTGAACCCCGAAGTGCTTCACAGAAGTTTATAACGCACAGCAGTAAAAATAAAAATCCTTTTTTTTTTTGCAAAAATGATTTTTTTGCCCCAATATTTTATTTTTACAAGGGTAACAGGAGAAATTGGACCCAAAAGTTGTTGTCCAATTTGTCCTGAGTACGCTGATATCCAATATGTGGGAGAAAACTACTGTATGGGTACACGTTGGGGCTCGGAAGGGAAGTAGTGACGTTTTGGATTGCAGACTTTGATGGAATGGTCTGGGGGCGTCATGTCGCATTTGGAGAGCCCCTGATGCGCCTAAACAGTGGAAATCCCCAACAAGTGACCCCATTTTGGAAAATAGACCCACAAGGAACTTATCTAGATGTGTGGTGAGCGCTATTAAGCCCCAAGTGCTTCACAGAAGTTTATAATGTACAGCCGTAAAAACAAAAAAAATATTTTTTTTTTGTACAAAAATGATATTTTTGCCCCCAGTTTTTTATTTTCCCAAGGGTAGCAGAAGAAATAGGACAAATTGCACAATAACTCTTGGGGTCCAGAGTACGCTGATACCCCATATGTGGGGATAAACTACTGTTTGGACGCATGGCAGAGCTGAGAAGTGAAGGAGCACCGTTTGACTTTTTCAACGCAGAATTGGCTGGCATTGAGATCAGACGCCATGTCACATTTGGAGAGCCCCTGATGTGCCTAAACAGCTGAAACCCCCCAATTCTAACTCCAACCCTAACCCCAACACACCCTAACCCTAGTCCCAACCCTAACCACAAACCTAACCCTAACACACCCCTAATCCCAACCCTAACCCTAATCCTAACTTTAGCGCCAACCCTAACCCTAACTTTAGCCGCAACCCTAACCCTAACCCTAATGGGAAAATGGAAATAAATACTTTTTTTTAATTTTATTATTTTTCCCTTACTAAGGGGGTGATAAAGGGGGGTTTGATTTACTATTTATAGCGGGTTTTTATGATTGGCAGCTGTCATGCTAAAAGACGCTTTTTATTGCAAAAATAGTTTTTGCATCATCACATTTTGAGAGCTATAATTTTTGCATATTTTGGCCCACAGAGTCATGTGAGGTCTTATTTTTTGCGGGACGAGTTGACGTTTTTATTGGTACCATTTTTGAGCACGTGACGTTTTTTGATCGCTTTTTATTTCGATTTTTGGGAGGTTAGAATGACCAAAAATCAGCAATTCATGAATTTCTTTTGGGGGAGGCGTTTATACCGTTCCGCGTGTGGTAAAATTGATAAAGCAGTTTTATTCTTCGGGTCAGTACGATTATGGCGATACCTCATTTATATCATTTTTTCATGTTTTGGCGCTTTTATAGAATAAAAACAATTTTATATAAAAAATAATTATTTTTGCATCGCTTTATTCTGCGAGCTATAACTTTTTTATTTTTTCGTTGATGTTGCTTTATGACGGCTCGTTTTTTGCGGGACAAGATGACGTTTTCAGCGGTACCATGTTTTTTTATATCGGTCTTTTTGATCGCGTGTTATTCCACTTTTTGTTCGGCGGTATGATGATAAAGCATTGATTTTTTGCTTCGTTTTTTTTTTTTTTTTTTTAAGGGGTTCACTAAAGGGGTTAACTAGTGGGACAATTTTATAGGGGGGTCGTTACGGACGCGGCGATACCAAATATGTGTACTTTTATTGTTTTTTTTTTTTTATTTACAGGAAGAAGTGAATTTATTGGGGAATATTTTTTTTTTTTTTATTTATTTTGGATTTTTTTTTTACACATGTTTATTTTTACTTTTTTAACTTTTTTACTTTGTCCCAGGGTGGGACATCACAGTATTTTATCAGATCGCTGGTGTGACAGTGTGCACAGCACACTGTCACACCAGTGATCGCACAGGCATAGATGCAGGCTTCTCAGTGCCTGCTCTCGGCAGGCACTGAGGTAGCCGCCTCCCTCCAGGACCCCGGCGCCATCTTGGATCCGGGTCCTGGGAGGAAGGAAGCCCTCAGAACAGCGCGATCACATCGCGCTGCTCTGAGGGTCTCAGGGGGGCGCGCAGGGAGCCCCCACCCTGCGCGATCCTCCCCTGTGCCCCCAGTACACCGCGATCATGTTTGATCGCGGTGTGCTAGGGGTTAATGTGCCGGGAGCGGTCCGTGACCGCTCCTGACACACAGTCATGGGTGTCAGCTGTGATAATCAGCTGACACCCGACGGCGATTAGCTGCGCTCCCCTCAGGAGCGCAGCTGATCGCCTATGACGTACTATCCCGTCCCCGGTCATACGGGCCCAGGTACCATGGACGGGATAGTACGTCCGATGGCAGTAAGGGGTTAAAGGGGTATTCCCATGTTATAAATTGCCTAAATTAGTTAGGCTGCATGAAAATATGCAAGTTTGCAATTAACTAGCTTTTTCTATCCACTATAATACTCGTCATAGAGATGAGCGAATATTTCAACGTTTGGTTCAGATTATGATCGCCGAATTTGCAATTTTGCCGAACATAACTGAACGCCATACAGCTCAATGGGAGGCAAAAACAAACGCATGCACAAAACCTTATAATGGCCCAAATGCTGCCAAAACACATCAAATTAGGGACAGACACCAGGAAAGTGGCCTCAATTTACCCAGAGTATTAATTGTAGCATGGCACTGCCGCAATCAGCAAGACATGATGTATCGGGGTTTGGGACAGCATTTACAGCTTTCAATTGAACGTCACAGTAAGATGAGGTGGGTGAGGGATCGGTGTAGGCTCCTTTGCTGAGAGCCCTGATACCACATGCAACACCTCTACCTGCTTACATGCTGAGCCACACTCAGGTGGCACAAATATCAGTTTTGTAGACTACCATTGTCAGAAAAGTTTAAGGATAGTAACATGAGTAGTTGAGTCCAAGGAAGTGGAGGCCTGACGGGCTTGGAGGCCTACTGCTACAGGCAACAAGCATGAAGGAGACCCAACCAGGAGTCAACACATTTACAAAAATTAGTGGCAGACACCAACAAAGTGGCATCAATTGCAATAAAGTAGAATTAGCATAGCGGGGAAGGACACTTCTTCCACTACAGCCAACCCAGTGGATGGAGACTGTAACAGGCAAGGTGGTGGAATCACTGTTCCATATCCCTCTTAAAGCCTGGAAGGGGCGTAATTAGGTGGCCTAACAAATCCCTACATGGACAAGTGGCAGCAGGTGAAAACTGTGACCAAAGGAGTTACAAAGAGGTGGCACCAGGTGCTACTCTATGGCTGACATACTGAATATGGCAGCTGACCCCCTACAGCAGATAAGCTACTACGGCCCAAAGGAGGGATGGAAAACGCAGGCAGGTGCTGTAGGGACTCTGGAACCACAGGTGCAGATGAGACCAGCTGAGGAGCAGAAAAGCACTGGCAGGTGCGGGCTGGATCGGGTGTTAGACAGATGGGCACTGGCAGGTGCGATCTGGACCGGCTGATGGACAGAAAAGCACAGACAGGTACGAGCAGATGGACACAGACCGGTAAGAGCAGACAGGTACAGGGTAGACAAGCAGACAGGTGGACCTGGGGAACCTGACAACTAGCAAGCATGCGAGGCAACGTAGCTGTAAGGTTCTATGTATATATTCCTGAAACTCAGTTTGTTCGTCAGCCATTTTACTTTCTGTCTTGCTGCAGCTATCTTGCCCTCAGTCAAAATGGAGTTTCCAGCTTGCATGTTCCCGCCCTGATTCTCTCCTTTGCTTCTTAAGCAGCCACAGCTGAGCAATCAGTGCTTCAGAATCTAGCCTGCAGTGAACCTGTGACTTGACTCCTGTAAGCCTTGGACCTTGTACTCCAGCTATTCCTACTGAGGAACTCTGAAGCACTTGTGGACTCTGAACCCTGCTCTTTGAAAGACCCACGTTTGCATGGACTTACGGTAACAGAGAAGAAGATCCTGAATCTGTATTGGAGAGTGATTGCTGAGCTTGGATTACTCTGGCCTGCTGTGTCTCCTGTTTCTGTGTCTGCAAACTGTGTGACTATTTCTGCCAACTTGTATGAAGTAATACAGGACTTTTCTATATCAAACCTGTGACTCCTGTGTTTTCATCGCACCCAAGCACAAGACGCTATATGAACTGTACTACATACATTACAAGATTCTGAAGCCAAAACGTTAGTGTCTGCTGGGTCTGGAAGGCTGTGTCTGCTGTACTGTGGATATCAGACGTCCGGTTGTACTTTCTGTGATGACAGTGGTTGTGACTTCTCACAACCATTCCAGGTGAGCAATTCCCTTAAGTTTTTTCTTTTTGCAGTGTTACCACAGGTAAACACTATTGTTTTTTTTTTCCTTTCTTTTCTCTTTTTTGTCTGCTGTAACTCTGGATATCAGATGTCTGGTTGAAACTTTCTGTGATGATAGTGGTTGTGACTTCTCACAACCATTCCAGGTGAGCAGTTCCCTTAATTTTTTTTTCTCTCTGCAGTGTTGCCACAGGTGAACACTATTGTTTTTTTTTCTCTCCTCTTCTTCCAGTAATCCTGTCTTAAAAGATCTGGAAAATGGAGGCCCGCATAAAGGAACTTTGCGGAGTGACTGATAATATCCTTGCAGATTTGCAGAATATAAAGACCCGTTTTACAAATCTACAGGACCTCAATAATCACAATTTGCAAGTGGTTGGACAGACTACCCAGGATTTGCGAGCCAGGATTGAGGTTCTAGAGGGGCGAGTCCAGGCTCCTGCCGTAGCCCCGAGTGCTGGGATTCCCAAGTTGCCCCCTTTTCGTTTTGGCGGTGAACGTGAGAAATTCAGGGGATTTATTAATCAATGCAATCTTTTTTTTTCTGCACATGCTTCACAATTTCCCACTGAACGATCTAAGGTGCTTACTATAATTATGTTGCTTACCAACAAGGCTTTAATGTGGGCAAACCCTCTGATTGAGACTGAGGATGATTGTTTGAATCACCTTGATGATTTTATTTCAGCCATGGGGCAGGTGTTTGATGACCCCAATCGAGGTGCAACAGCTGAAGCAGCCATGTTAGCTTTGCACCAAGGTAAGCACTCGGTAGCTGAATATGCCTTGGATTTCAGGAGATGGGCCCTTGATACCACCTGGGACAGTTCCGCCAAAAAATCTATTTTTCAAAAGGGGTTATCTCCACTGATTAAGGATGAACTTGCTCGTGCCGACCCTCCCACTGCGTTAGGTGACTTTATTAACTACTGCATCCGTATTGATACTCGTCTGACTGAACGCAGGCAAGAGAGATGGTTCGAAAGCAATCGTACTAACCTTTTCCTACCTTCCTCTCCAGCTAAGGAACCTTTGAGTAGGATTACACGGGAACCTGAACCTATGCAGGTAGACTCTTTACAACGACGGGTTAGTGATGCATGCAAGGAACATCGTTTTAAGGAGAATCTATGTTTCTATTGTGGTAAGTCAGGGCACTTCATTATAAACTGCCCCAGCCGTTCTCGTAAGACTACTGCAGCACTCATTCATTGTGAGTGTTGCGAGAGGGGATCTGTCAGGTCCGAGCCTCAGGCTCCAGAGAGATCTGCAGCAACAGATCTTGATTTCTCGGACTTAAACTCCGTTACCTCTGAGGACGTTGACTGTGTAAACGCTGCCATTTTTCAAGTTTCCTCAGCGGTGTCCCAGCTGAGTTGTAAGAAAAACAATTCTCATTGCTTTCTTTCCATCAAACTCTGGGTTGACTCAGCTTGGGTGTCTAGCTCTGCTATGATCGACTCAGGGGCAAGTGGAAATTTTATGGATGTCTCCTTTGCTCTGAAACAGGGAATACGTTCAGTGAAGAAGGCTACTCCAGTACAGATGGAAACTGTGGATGGCTCCCTGCTGACCTCTGGACCAGTGGATCAGGAAACAGAGCCTTTGAGGGTTCTTATGGGTAAAGATCATCAAGAGAAACTGTCCTTTATGCTTATCTCTTCTCCCCACTTTCCCATTATTCTAGGGCTACCATGGCTGCAGGCTCAGAATCCTACCATTAACTGGGAGACCAAGGAATTACACTTTCCAGAGAAACAGATGAGTCCAAAAGTTTCAGCTTGCTCTGTTCCTAAAGGAATCATGTCAGTCCCTGAACTACCAGCTGTATACCAGGACTATGTGGATTTATGTGACAAGAAGAACGCTGACCAGCTTCCTCCTCACCGTCCATATGATTGTCCAATTGAATTATTGCCTGGAGCAGAGATACCTTTTGGTAAGATCTACCCCCTGGCGGGGCCCGAGCTAAAGGCTTTAAAGGATTACATAGATGAAAATCTAGCCAAGGGCTTCATACGCCCCTCTTCATCCCCTGCAGGTGCACCCATCTTCTTTGTAAAGAAGAAAGATGGATCTCTGAGACCATGCGTAGACTATAGGGAACTCAATAAGGTTACTATTAGAAACCGTTATCCATTGCCTTTAATCCCTGAGTTATTGGAGAGAGTGCGACATGCCAAAATTTTTTCTAAACTAGATCTTCGTGGGGCCTATAACTTAGTCCGTATTAGACCTGGGGATGAATGGAAGACTGCATTCAGGTCACGCTATGGACACTTTGAATATCTAGTTATGCCTTTTGGTCTGAGTACCGCCCCAGCCACTTTCCAACACTTGGTGAATGACATCTTCAGGGATCTCCTAGATACATTCGTGGTAATTTATTTGGATGATATTCTAATTTTTTCTAACTCCACAGAGGAACATCATGGACATGTGAGAATGGTCTTGGAACGTCTAAGACAAAATCATCTTTACATCAAACTTGAAAAGTGTGAATTCCATAGGACCGAAATTCAATTTCTGGGGTATGTACTGTCTACACAAGGAATTAGTATGGATGGAAGCAAAACCCAAGCCATCAAGGATTGGCCAAGTCCTAGAAATGTGAAGGAGGTACAGCGCTTCATCGGGTTTGCCAACTTCTATAGACGTTTCATTAGAAATTTCTCTGAGGTAGTGTCACCTATCACTCAACTTACCCGGAAAGAGTCTAGGTTTTCCTGGACTCCCCAAGCCCAGGAAGCATTTTCCCGTCTAAAAGATAAATTTACCACTGCACCTATCCTAGTACATCCCAACCCCGAGCTTGCCTTCATAATAGAGGTGGATGCTTCAGACTGTGCCGTTGGAGCTATACTCTCTCAGAGAACAGGTGAGAAGAATGTCTTGCATCCCTGTGCCTTCTTTTCCCAGCAGTTGTCTTCGGCTGAGAGGAACTACGATGTGGGCAATAGAGAGTTGTTGGCCATTATTGCCGCCTTCAAAGAATGGAGACACCTTCTTCAGGGAGCTGCACAGCAAATAGTCGTCCTGACAGACCATCGTAACCTTGAGTTTATCAGGTCGGCTAAGTGCCTGACTCCTCGCCAGGCTCGCTGGAATCTTTTCTTAAACCAATTTAATTTTATCATCTCTTATAGACCAGGATCGCGCAATGGAAAGGCTGATGCACTCTCTAGGATTTACTCAGCAGAGACACGTCCAATTACTCCTCCTAAGACTATTCTTCCTGACTCTAGATTCCTAGGAGTAATTCATAATCAAGACCTACTTAAGGACATCAAGGAAGCATACCATGCGGATTCCTTTTTGGCACAACCCCCAAGGGACGTAAGTCTTGTCTTTAAGAATGGTGTGTGGATTCAGGGACAACGTCTGTATATTCCTGAAACAGTCAGATTAAGAGTATTGCAACTCATTCACGATTCCAAGATAGCTGGGCATAGAGGAATTCTAAAGACACAGGAATTTCTTTCTCGTTTCTTTTGGTGGCCCACTTGCAGGAAGGATGTTTTGAATTATGTCACTTCATGTGAGGTCTGTGCAAGATGCAAAACACCTCGCTCCTCACCAACTGGTCTGTTACAGCCTCTTCCCACCCCGTCCCGCCCGTGGGGATCCATTTCTATGGACTTCATTGTGGAGTTACCAACCTCTCAGGGGAAGAACACCATTCTAGTGGTGGTTGACCGTCTAACAAAGGCAGCTCATTTTATCCCTTGTGTCGGCTTACCCACTGCAAAACAGACATCAGATTTGATGATTAAAGATGTGTTTCGCTTACATGGAGTACCGGATGAGGTTATTTCGGATCGAGGGGTGCAATTCACTTCTAGGTTTTGGCAAAATTTCTGTGCAGCATTGGACATTAAAGTAAACCTTTCTTCTGCTTTTCATCCCCAGACTAATGGACAGACCGAACGAACCAATCAAACCCTGGAGCAGTATCTCCGCTGCTTTATCTGCCACCTACAGGATGATTGGGTGGATCTACTTCCATTAGCTGAGTTCTCGTATAACAACTCTCAGAGTGCCTCCACTAAACAGTCTCCTTTTTACTCTAATCTAGGTTATCATCCTAACATTCTACCACGATTTCCCATAGAAACGCCTTTACCAGCAGTGGCTGAAAGAATCACGTCTTTACAGAAGAATATGGATCTTCTAAAGGAAAATCTGGAATCGGCTCAAGAAAGGTACAAGAAAGCAGCAGATAAATTTCGTAAACCTGCACCAGCTTTCAAGGTAGGAGACTTGGTCTGGCTGTCAACCAGAAATCTTAAGTTAAGGATTCCATCGTCTAAGTTGGGACATAAGTACATTGGACCCTATAAAATCAGTAAAATTATAAGTG
>JARQOD010000003.1:452202161-452238083 GCA_033576555.1 Oophaga sylvatica | reverse complement strand
TTTTGGGGACATATTCTTTTTCTATTTTTAAAAACAATTATTCCCCATCCACTTAATAAAATGGATTGCTCAAGAAATGCAAAAACAGTCATTTTTGACAAGTAGGCACACATTTCGTGACTGATGTTGATTTAGAATTTTTTTCTACTGTAAAAAATGTGCTGTCTTGTTGCTGTTTTCTAATGCATTAAGAATGAAGGAAAACATGTGTAATTGTAAATTAAATGCATCAGGTCAGATGCCATCATCATCATATCACTGGGCAATCACTTTGAGTCTGGCACTGCTACCGGAATCTATCCTATATCTGTCCACCAATCAATTCAGTCTCTACATTATGCTCAACTACTAAACTCATCGCCTTTGGTGCTGAAGTTATGCACCGCCTTACTGTCTGGACTATTTATCCACTGATTTTGGTCTTCCTACTCCTTTTGCTCGGCTGTGAGCTCTGACATCCTCTCACTATCCTAAATCGCCAGAAAACGGCTGCTTCATTACCTGCCTAGACTTAAATACGGGCTATGATCGTCCCTCCTGATTGTCTGATTATACCATTTGATACCATAGCTGCAAGGAATGTCATGTTAGCCTTCTGTGGCTAATGAAATCTTTTGCAATGCGTAACATGGAGGTGGACCCTTTTTTGTAATTTCGTGCGAATCACAATTAAATTATTTGAATTTGCCTGGGAATTGGAATTTCATAAAATTTGACTCAAATTCGATTCGCATTCATATGATTTTCTCATCTCTACAAATTAGTTGTTTTTACCTGGGCTTCTTCCACCCTGGTACTTCTGCTGAACCCGGACCTTCTTCCTGGTAACATGACCTTAGCATTTGGACTGAATCCCATTTCTGAAATTTTCTGTGCTGTACCCTCTGTCAATTTGTGACTCTCAACTAACCCTCTCAACCCCTTCTTTGCAATTGTCAGTGTCCACATGTTGACATTAACAGACAAAGTAATGCATTTAGGACTGTCACAGGATATTACCCGTTGGGTTTACTCTAGGTATGTCCTAACAATTAGATGTCCATGATCAATATTCAGAAAAACAATAAAAGTAGCATGGTGCAGGAAAACATTGTCAAGAAGTCGCTGCACCAAACCATCACTGTGGTCACTTGTTCAAGCTCAGAGACCGGTAAGTGCTGGTCTTTGTGCAAGTTTAAGTGTTGGACGCCATACTTTGACATGAGCACCACTATTCTCCTGAGTTCCAGCTGGAATTATATCTGGACTCTTGAAACTTTTTGGGATTACTGGGAGTCAAAACAGTTGGATCCTGACTGATCAGATAGTGGTTGATATATGATAGTTCTGGAAGTTTGGAACATCTTTATTGGACCTATCGGAGCGGTAAGGATACTTCCGCCTGCATAGCATCTCTTTAAACTCTTGAACTCCTAAACAAGATAAAACGTGCACCTGTCTTCGACATGAGACGTTGTGGGAGCTCCCGCATAACTTGCTCTTCTTAGAATTTCCAGTAACTCATATTTCTGCCAGCATTTCTGTAAGATATTCTTTAAAGACGGCTCTTGTTGAAATGTTCATAGAATAATTGCTAAACAGTTGTTCGCACATAGCGTACAGATATTTTAATAGCTGAAAATAAAACAGAGATTGTTCTTGTGCCAGGTAGAGAAATCTGCAGAAAATTCCTGCACAATTACAGAACTTTATGCTGATATGACTATTATCGTTCATCTGTTCTCTACGCCGGGAACACAGCAGGTTGAGCGAATATGTTCGGAAACGATTGCCGAATCCAAATTTGCCATATTAGTGCCATTTTTGTACCCTGTTCATATCGATTTTAGGTTCCGAACATATTCGCTCAACTCTAGTCCCATTGACTCCAATGACGTTCGGCTGTGTTCAGCGAATATTGCAAATACAATATTCGCTGGCAATCGTAATCTGAACCGAATATTGCAAAATTTGCTCAACTCTATTTACAACCCTTGATACAACATGATGGATTCTGCTGCTTAGTACAAATTGACTTTTTTGTAAAAGTTTCTCTCCTGCCGGGAATAAGGAATTCCAGCACCTTTTGGGTAATCTCTAGAACCAGCTGCATGCTGTGTGGGTGCAGCAGAGCCAAAGTATATGTAGACACATTGTCGCTCAGTATCAGCTGTCTGGGAAAAATGAAGAGTGTATAGACCAACAAAAAAAAAATCAATGAAAAAAAAATGGATGAAAAAATACATTGTACATTGTGTTCTCCATTCAGCCAGGCAGTGAAGTGCTCCCTAAAGAATTGAGATGTACATTTACATTTTTCTTCCCATATTTCTGGTAAGGAGGAGGTGTGCGCTTTTCTTTCTTTTTTTTCTTTTAATTCCGTGAACAATAGCAGTAATAAGGACATTAAATTTATCTCTGCAAGGAAACAGAAGGAGATCATTCCTGGAACTACACAAAAGGGTTTCACACATCTCCTGCCTGCATGACATTCACAATGCACTCATTCATACGGTCGCTCAATGTGGTAGTTCATACCTTTTCTCGCATTTAGTATAATTTACAGCAAGGTTCGGCAACTGTCCAGATTTGGCAGAACAACACTTAACAGCATTATGTGCAGGGGGAAAAAATACAAAATCAAAGATGCATTAGTCACTTTTTTTTAACAAATCAAGACTCTAGCAATGGCTGGCTTGGACTTTTTTTTAAAGGGAATCTGTCACCCTAAATTGGCGGGATATTTAAATGATGGCAGTCAGGTCAGATGGGCGGTGTTTTGGGTACTTGCCTTAACATGTTGTTCGCCGCTGTCTCCATTATTTCTGGGAATTGTAGTCGTTGCCCTCCATATAACGCGCCTGCGCATTGCAATCTTGAATTGCGAATGCGCAGTATGCTTTTTCCCGCAGATTGCAATGCGCAGGTGCGCTATATGGAGGGCAACGACTACAATTCTAAGAAATAATGGAGACAGCGGCGAACAACATGTTAAGTACCCAAAACACCGCCCATCTGACCTGACTGCCATCATTTAAATATCCCGCCAATTTAGGGTGACAGATTCCCTTTAAGTCAAATACCATTTGCACTGAGGAGGGGTAACGCCCCAAAACACATCTGCAAACATAATATCTGGTTTGGCATTTTTCCTAAGTCATGTGGCAAAGGTCATTAAAGGGTCAATATGGACTTTTAGGATTGCTACTTTCAGTAGGTGGCGCTAGACATTTAGTCCTCTTCCTCTATGAAGTGGCAATCTACATATTAAATTTCCCAGAGGAGCATTTCATGGCCTATAAGTCTCCTTAAACTAGAATGACAGATATGTCTCTTTACACAAGTAGAGATGTTACCCATCAGACTCCAGCCAGAAGTCTCTTATACAGCCAAATCAGATCTCTTGCTTTGCACTGAGGAGGGGCAATACTTTGAAACACGTATCTGTAAGTAGAATATCTGGTTTGACTTTTATCCTAAGTCATGTGGCAAGGCTCATTTAAAAGTCGATATTGAATTTTACGATTGCTACTTCCCATAGGTGGCACTAGAGTATTAGTTCTCTTCCTCTCTGAAGTGGCAATTTGCATATAAAATTTCCCAGAGGAGCATTTCATGGCCTATAAGTCTCCTTACACTGGCATGTCAGGCATGTCACTCTCCACAAGAAGAGACGTTGCCCCTTAGACCTAATTTTAAAGTGACATTCCACATTTGGAGAAAATTTTGTATTTGGAGAAATATTACCTCATTTGTCCCTTCCTAATAGTTTGCATTGACTTTATTGGTCATGTAACTGACCCTTCCTTTGATTACATTGACTTGTATTACCTACAGTACATGTTATTACGATTCAAAGCCAGACAGTGACACTCTTTTTTCTTAAATCTGCTTCCATATTCTATTTTAATTTTTTATTCTATTTTACAGTTATATGAAAAAGTTTGGGCACCCCTATTAATCTTAAGCTTAATGTTTTATAAAAATTGGTGTTTTTGCAACAGCTATTTCAGCTTGATATATCTAATAACTATTGGACACAGTAATGTTTCTGCCTTGAAATGAGGTTTATGTACCTGTCAAATTTTGTTTGGATGCAGATTGCACATTTTCTGCTAGTACAATAAACCTCATTTCAAGGCAGAAACATTACTGTGTCCAATAGTTATTATATATATCAAACTGAAATAGCTGTTGCAAAAACACCAATTTTTGTAAAACATTAAGCTTAAGATTAATAGGGGTGCCCAAACTTTTTCTTATAACTGTATGTGCACAATTATGGATTAGCCAATGTGTCTAAGGTGATGTTACCAGCTTTTAATCATATGCTATACAGCAGTCACATGGATTAAAAATGTATTCCCCCCCCCCTAAAAAAATATCCCCTATTCATTATAGCGGTATCTTGCTGACTTCTGGGGATGTGACTGGTGAGATCCCCAGTGATCCTGAGATTGGGGTTTTGGAACCCTAAAAACAAGGCTCTTCAGCCTTGTCTTCAATGAAGCAGAGATGTTTATGCCTGATCTCTGCTTTGCTCATTTTTTTTGGCAATACAGTATATTTCCAAGCTCCATATTCATTAGTTCCACAGACAATGGATAGTGGACGCTGAAACAGAACTTAAACCTGGTGCTTGGGAGACAAAAAAGCAAAATAAACTAAAGAATATTTAAAAAATAATAACTTTGCATTGCTTGGAGGACAGTAAAAGTTTATCTTCTCTTTATTTATACTATCCTTATTTTCTTCAAACCTTCTTGTGTTATTTCCCCTGTAGGGATTCCACTTTATGGCAACACTTGAGGTACACGCATGCAGCAGGTTCTCAATCAAATAAGATTTATTTACATTCATAAATCTTCAACAAAAACAAGTGGGTTTTTCTTAGGCAAAACAATATAATATAAAGTAAACAGGTAGAGTTATCGGTATCACAGTCATGGTTCATCCATGTAGAGCAAAGTACTGTTCAACAGTGTCTCACAACAAACATCTTCAGTATCTCCCAAGTCTTTTCCTCCTTCTACATGCAGACACTGAATAAGGCAGCTGGGCATCCTTTAATAGGCCATTCCAAGGCCTGGAACTGGAAGCATGGTAATGGCCAGTCCCACCCACCCAACTCTAGTGGTTGCTCCTAAAACCCAGACCCAAAATCTGGGTCCATTAATAAAATCTCTCAGCACTATTTGTGATGAAGCCTGCTTCTCCAGGTCCTACATCACCAAGGTTAGCCACATCGGGGACACATACCTCCCATCAAGGACTTTTCCACTTGCAGCCTTACACCCTCATAGTACAAAATGCGCTCAAGAAGTATTGTCACTTAGCTCTGAATGCTGATTTTTTATTTGCATAGCATGAGAAACACTCCACATCCACACTAAAGCATTGACTTTGTAGGGTATCCTATCACCCTGGACTTTGTAGGGTATCCTATCACCCTGGACTTTGTAGGGTATCCTATCACCCTGGACTTTGTAGGGTATCCTTTCACCCAGGACATCTTTTAAGTATTAGCAATTGCGGTTTCCTAAACTATGCATTTCATAGAAAACATAAATTACATTGCTTGTGTAATTGAGATCGACGACATTGGAGAGCAGTGCATGCAAAGTAAAAGTCCTTCTACTTGGGACGATATTTGTGCAAATGTTCATTCTTAATCATTGCCGAGCAATCAAATGACAAGTGATCGTTTTATTGCATCCTTTATGCAGGTATAAAAAATTTTATTGGTTTGCAACATTTCCTCATACAAACAGGGAAAGTGTTACTGACAATAATGAAAGTGAGGACTGTTCATAAAAACCTGTTCTTCTTCATTGGTACTTGTGCATTGTTATTATGGACAGAGCAAATGAACCTTATATTTATATTGCAATGTGCAAGACCCAAATTTACATAATGAGCATCATGTTATCAGGACTACGCCCTTACAGCTTGAGTTATTTCATTTTAGAACAGGATATATTGCATAGATACATAATTAATAATGTTGCAAAAAGACACATGTCTATCAAAATCATTGTGGGAACAGAGGGGGAGGACATTTCAGAAGTTCAGTAGTTTCCCATTTGAGTTATTAACAGGCAGGTAAAGGGAATTCTTATCAGAAAATGAGCTATTGTTTAAGTCAAGTATGTTTGCATAAATCAGGGTATACACTTAACAATTGGATACAAGTCAACAACAGAAAACAATAAAGCATAGATCTTAAAAAAGAGTCAATGATAATTGAATGATTTGGATCAGCAATCACACCCACGGAGGATTGTGTAAGCATGGAGGAGAACGTCCTACTTCTGCATAGAGGGCTACTAGTTTTACATGCAGAAAATTTTGTGGGAGATTGGGACATAGAGTAAAAATGACCTCTTAGGCATAAAAATTCTGCCTGGGATTTCAATACAAAGCCACTATGATTATGTAGCAAAATCCATATGTTAATCCATCTGCTCAAAATTACTGTAAATTTGGGGTGCAAAATCTGCGCCACAAATCCCGAACTTGGGAATACACCCTTCTTTCAGCCACTCAGTATACTACACAACAATGTAATAAATAAAGTTCTTGTCTGGTATTTTCCAGGTCTAGTTTTATGTGAAATGATAAGAGATGAGTGGATCGATCCTTTGCGGATTGACTTTGAGTCAAATTTCCCAAAATACTGAAGTTGAATTTGAACAATTTGAGATTTAATTTGCAAGGGTCCCAAAAAAAAATTGCATCAACTAGTGTTGGCAGCTGATGTCAGGTTCGTCCCCATAATAGCATAGTGTAGCGCAGCCAATCAGAGGGACTATCACAGCCACTATAAAAGCTGTGGGCAGGGCAAGCAGCAGCCAATTTGTAATTTTACTGCTTGTGGATAGAAGGTCAGAGAGCAAATCTTTTTACACATAGTGATAGAAGTAGAAGTAATCTGATGGTAAGGTACTACTAAATTTGAGACTATCACTCCCATTTTCAGTCTGTGAATACTAAACTGAAAATTCAAGTGATATAAGGAAGTGTTGGAGCTGCAGTCAGGGTGACTGTGACTTGGTATGTGATATGCTTTAGTACTGTAACCTTAGTAACAGCATTTTTGTATTCTATATGCACTGCAAACAATAAGGGAAATTTAACATTTAATGTGAATACTTTTTGTTGTTCAGGTTGTTATTGGCTTGTCCACTACTAAGACAACATCTTCTCATTCTTCATGTTTGGCCAGTCAAAATAAAAACAGCTATACTCATCTCCTCTGCTGGCGCCGTTCCAACGTTGTTGGCACTCACGTTCCCAGGTCTCACGTGAGGTTGTGACGTCACCCGAGCCCTGTGCTTAATCAGTGCCGGTGTCACTGGTGTCACTGTCCCCTCCTTCAGACAAATCAAACATAAAGAGGAAGTCAGGGGCGTAACTAGGAACGGCAGGGCCCCACAGCAAAATTCACAATGGGGCCCCCCTCCACTCCCCCGCACGCGCGTTGCCAATCCCGGTCTACCCAAGTTGTGTTAAGAAAGATACCTTTATTATCCAAAATTAGAGGTTTTTGGACTAATGATAGTGAAATAACAGAAAAGAACCAACTCCTAGGAAGCAACTGAAGTAGTGATGAAGGTAGGCTTTCTCCAGAGTAAATGTGTGAAGAAACTTGTAATCCAGCCTGCAAATTGCTTTCAAAACAGATGATTTATTCAGTAGAACAACAGTCCGGTATACAGAATAATCTAAGATTGTTCTGTATACCGTACTTTTGTTCTACTGAATAAATCATCAATTTTGAAAGCAATTTATGGGCTAGATTACAAATTTCTTCTTCACAAGAATAATGCAACATAATTACCTTATTCAGCAGTTTCCTGGGGCCCTAGGCCCCTGATGGGGCCTGCAGTTTTCTTTGGACCTAGGCCCCTAATGGGGCCTGCTGCTTCCTTTGGACCTAGGCCCCTAATGGGGCCTGCTGTTTCCTAGGGCCCCATTAGGGGCCTGCTGCTTCCTGGGGCCTCTAATGTGGCCCGCTGTGTCCCTGGGCCTGAGGCCCCTGATACACTCACACCTCCCCCCTCCGCTCTCCCCCCTCTCCTCAAGTGCCGGGATGGGAAGCTGCGGCTGCCGCGTCCCTGTAAAAGAGAGTCAGACTCAGCAAGCATACTTACCATACTTACCAATCTGTCACATGACGCGGAAGTGCCGGACTGCTCGGGGCCCGACCCACCTCCTCTCATAGCGGCGCCGGAGGTGGCGGCGGGCCCCATATCAGACTCACACCACCGGCAGCTTGCATGGGCGTACCCAGGATCAAAACTAGGGGGGCAAGCCAATGTCGCATTTTATACAGGTTATATCATATACACTGTACATTATACTGCATATTAGGTATGGAGCATTAGAACTGTTGTATATTGTATAATACAGCAGTGTATGCGACACTACGCTGTATATACCATATATTATACATGGCACACTCACCTCTATACAAAGAATAAGAGGCATTATAACCTGTATATGAAAAATATAATACAGCAGTGTATATACACTCTATATACTGCACACGATGTGTATGACCTGTATACACCATATACTACACTCTTATTTTGAAGTAAAAAAAAAAAACAAAACAGGAACAAATACAATACTTAAAATAAAGAACAAGTAAAGTTAAAAATCAACAAACTTACTGGTATTTCAATGGGAACTATGGGCCTGCTTTTGGCTAATGAGATGGTCAATGTTCGGTTCCATATTTGTCACAAGTGAAGCAATTTTTCTCTTTCTTGATATCATTATTTCCTAGGATTCCAAATTGCTATTAGTAAAATACCAATATATATACAGCGCTACAAAAACAATATACCAGCAATAAAACTGCCCACACAGAGACATACAGCCTGCACTGCCCACCACTGCAGCCTTGCCAATCCATATCATTTCATCCTCATCAGTGCACATATTGGCGCAACTCCGCTTTTTCTGCCCCATATGATCCCCCATCCTGCCCCATCTGTCTCCATCATATCCATCCTGCCCCATCTGTCTCCAATCCTGCCCCAGTGTCTCAAATCCTGCCCCCAGTGTCTCCAGTCATGCCCCCAGTGTCTCCAGTCATGCCCGTGTCTCCAGTCATGCCCCGTGTCTCCAGTCATGCCCCGTATCTCCATTCTGCCCCCTGTGTCTCGCATTCTGCCCCGTGTCCGGCATTCTGCCCCATGTCCAGCATTCTGCCCCCCCGTGTCCAGCATTCTGTCCCAATGTCCAGCATTCTGCCCCCCCGTGTCCAGCATTCTGCCCCCCGTGTCCAGCATTCTGCCCCCCGTGTCCAGCATTCTGTCCCAATGTCCAGCATTCTGTCCCCTGTGTCCAGCATTCTGCCCCCCCGTGTCCAGCATTCTGCCCCCCGTGTCCAGCATTCTGTCCCAATGTCCAGCATTCTGCCCCCCGTGTCCAGCATTCTGTCCCAATGTCCAGCATTCTGCCCCCCCGTGTCCAGCATTCTGTCCCAATGTCCAGCATTCTGCCCCCCCGTGTCCAGCATTCTGCCCCCCGTGTCCAGCATTCTGCCCCCCGTGTCCAGCATTCTGTCCCAATGTCCAGCATTCTGCCCCCCCGTGTCCAGCATTCTGCCCCCCCGTGTCCAGCATTCTGTCCCAATGTCCAGCATTCTGTCCCCCCGTGTCCAGCATTCTGCCCCCCCGTGTCCAGCATTCTGTCCCAATGTCCAGCATTCTGTCCCCCCGTGTCCAGCATTCTGTCCCCCCGTGTCCAGCATTCTGTCCCCCCGTGTCCAGCATTCTGCCCCCCGTGTCCAGCATTCTGCCCCCCCGTGTCCAGCATTCTGTCCCAATGTCCAGCATTCTGCCCCCCGTGTCCAGCATTCTGCCCCCCCGTGTCCAGCATTCTGCCCCCCCGTGTCCAGCATTCTGCCCCCCCCGTGTCCAGCATTCTGCCCCCCCATGTCCAGCATTCTGCCCCCCCGTGTCCAGCATTCTGCCCCCCCGTGTCCAGCATTCTGCCCCCCATGTCCAGCATTCTGCCCCCCCATGTCCAGCATTCTGCCCCCCCATGTCCAGCAATCTGCCCCCCCCCGTGTCCAGCATTCTGCCCCCCCCCGTGTCCAGCATTCTGCCCCCCATGTCCAGCATTCTGCCCTCCCGTGTCCAGCATACTGCCCCCATGTCTCACAGTCTGCCCCGGGCCCCCAGGATCGCCGCTCTCAATAAAAAAAAACAAAAAAAACAAGTTCTTCTTACCTGGCCGCGCTCCTGCGGTGAAACTCCCTCCATGCAGCTGAAGCGCGCACTCGCTGGCGACTGACAGTATATATAGCATATATATACAGTATATATAGCTATATATCTATCTATATCATCTTCTCACCTGTCTCTGGCCTCTCTTGTGTTTTCTGTCTTCTTTCACCTTTTCTCTCTCCCACTCTTGTTTTTCTTTCCTTTTTGCCTCCTTCTCCCTGCTTGTCTGTGGCTCCACCCCCGACATTTAGCCCCGCCCCTCCATGGCTCTCCACAGTCTGAGAGCTGTGACGCTGCTGGAGGGGAGGGATCCGATGCTCTGCTGCTGACTACAGGTGCGGGGGTAGGGGCGGTGAGTGGTGTCACAGTGTGTGTGACTGCGCCCCTGCTACACTGCAGCCGGCAACTCTCTCAGAGTACGGTACGCTCATGGCAGCTTGCGGAACTACCGTGGTGGTAGGTGAAGCAGCTGCAGCAGCCGGGACGGGCCCCCTTCTAGCCCGGGCCCTGTGGCAGCTGCTTCCCCTGCTTCCACCCTGGAGGAAGTCAGAGTGCAGCCGCAGCTTCCTGTTCAATAAGTCTGAAGGCGAGGACAGTGACACCTGCGCTGATTGGCTGCAAGGCTCGTGTGATGTCACAACCTCACGTCAGCCTCCGCAACACGAGTGCAAACACCACTAGAACAGGAGATGAATATAGATTTTTTTATTTTATAGGGGCCAAACATGAGGAATGAGAAGGGGTTGTTCAAGAAGTAGACAACGCCTTTAAGATTACTGACTATGTATATGCTATTTACTGTTTAGCTTTGTTTATTTAGTAAAATATGTTACAAAAACATGCTTATTGCAATTGTCTTTGCACCAGTATTTTTATCCAATACCCAATGACTTTTAGAAACAATAAAATAATTTTGTTTTTATCTTCCCTTTCCAGTGGCATTCGGGAACCTCAATAGTTACGGTAACTTCAAGGGTACCATGGGAAGCAGTAACATTTAACAATTTTAGGTATTCTATGCATGTTGTAGTGAACTTTTTCCTGCAGGCGATGTTCAAAAAAAAATCATGACCGCTCCTTGCAAAGTGTTTTATATTTTAATGGTGATGCTTCATGGGAGAACTGGGAGCTTAAAGGGTCCATGTACATATAATACAGTTTCAAGCACAACCTAATACCTAACACCAAAGGCTCAGTAGACTATTCATGCGATTTTCAGGGGGAGGAAGGAGAAAGCCTCTGCCAGAGGTCACTGAGTATAAAAGGATTGGGCATTTTAATTTAAACTTCCCAATCATTTCTCATTCAAACATTATGATCAATTTGTAACACTAAAATTGTTGGGTTTGGACAACTTTAACATTAAAGTGATTTTCCAACCTTGGGGCTCAAATTTGCACTCACTTTATGTGAATCTTCACAATGTGCTGACAGGATTTTTTGGTGCAGGCGGTCATATGAAAACAAATATATGATAGACATAATGACACATGATGCCCGGCGTCCAATCAGCACTGGTGCCACTGTCTCCACCTGCGGACAAACTGAACATGAAGAGGAAGCCCGGGATCACCTGCAGCTAATCCCAGACTTCCGCTTCATGTTCAGTTTGTCCAAAGGGGGAGACAGTGATGCCAGCGCTGATTGGACACCGGGCATCACATGTCACACCACCGCATCTCAGTCCCACGGAGAGCGAGTGCCGATACGCGGGAATGGACAACCCCTTTAAACTAACTAAACTAACTTTAGGACTCATTTGCATGGACAAAGATCTGATAGGATTCAAAATTGAGCTGTACATCCGCTGTATTCTTCTTTTCTCTCATTGCATTGTTCCCTGTGTTCCTAAATCAGCTCACTTTTTGCCCCTTGTCATAGCATCTCCCCTCACTTTCTCAACAGTCTCAGCAGTGTCTGATTCAACTCAAGGCTCCAAGAAGTCTGCCCGACCCTTATATATATTTAGACATGTTAAATTTGGACATTATGAAAATGTGACATCTGCGCGGCACAGCACTGACTTCTTCTTTCAGTAGTTTTCGGAAACAAGAATGATAGATAAATATGAGGATGTGGTACGGAGGACTTTGATGTCGAAGACTATTGTGCAGGTGTGTCTGTGTGATAGCAGATGTTTACTGGAGATATAGTTTTCTGATAAGGTTCTGTAATACAAGGTCTGCAGTCAAGTAACTGGAACAATTTGTGATTTGATTAGGTTTTTATTTGGAGACAAAATGGTATAACTACAACCAGCACTTAACAGAGAAAATGGACTGAAAATAAATCTTAACTCTTACTCCACTATATCCTCCTTTCTCATCCTATTTGTTCTAACGTAAGAATTAAATCTGAATAATAAACAAAGAAATCTTCAATGTGTGTCTCAGGGGCTGAGTCATGTCCCCCCAGCTTTTCCTCTGTGTCTTGTGTGCGGTTGTAGTACAACTGGCTGCAGTACAGCTGGCTGCAGCAGAAGCCTCTACCTCTACCTCTCCTGTCTGTCTGTAGTAGGAGAAAGTGTATCTAAATTCAATCCCCTTGTACAAGGGTGGACTTCAGACAGACCTTAGCAGAATGTGGAATTAATAAGCAGAAGATTAATCCTGTGCTCTCTCCAGGATTTCTAAAAGATTTTTAAGATCATGCAGAAAATTCTGTACGCTAAAAATGTGAGGACAGCTACATTTTAGGGGAGTTTATGTGTACATTTTTTATGGCTAGCTATCCTGTCCTTATCTCCGCTATCCTCCCCTCTATACGCCCTGTAGTTCCTTGCCAGTATTCAAAATGGCGTTTTTGATCGCATCTGCGCATGCGCGATCACCAAAGACCCTAGCGCCGCGTCACTTCGGGGCGGATGACGCACTTCCGGGCCGGCGGTGCACGACGCGGCTTCTTAAACCGGGCCAGCCCCTCACTTACCCACAGCCGCATCTATCAGCCGTGGCAGGGCGCCGGAGCGCCGCCATTCCTATTGCACCTATATACAGGTAACCAAATCTTTACTTCAATATCCCACCACATTAGCGATACTATTATGGGGGCTCCTTCTAATGATCTCTCTCCTTACTTGTCAGCAGCATCTTTTCTACAAAGGCACAATAACGCCCTTTACATGTGGCATATACCTTGCTCTGCTACAGGTAATTCTGAACTTCTGGGTAACATTATTATTTTGTACCCCCTATTAATTACTGCATTTGCTTCTTCTGTCCCAGTATTTGGCGACTACAGAAAGGGACATTGATTTCGGCCCCTCCAAGTGCCCTAACTCTGAATTACCCATTATTAAGGTATTACCAGATTTTTCCCTTTCTTTTCTCTTGTGTATTGTGAAAGTTTTTTTCTTGTACATTGCAATAGCTTTATGAGTCGACACAGCAGTGGTTATATAACCTAGCTATATGGTTGCTCATATTATTATTGGTTGCATATATCTGGAATTCTCATTAGGTCCTCATCTACCTATATTTGATTTATTTAAACTCAGATGTAAATATTGTATATATGTATATATGGTTGCTGCTCCTTTGTAATATACTCACCTTGTTATCTTTCCTGATTTCTCTCCAGTACCCCATGATTAAGATCCAGGAGGATCGAAACGTCGGGTATTTGTTAATGTATGGGTATTTATGCTATATCTACATGCTTTGTCTATCAATGTGGCACTTCGTTCATGGATGTGGAGTATAATAAAATTATCACTTTTTGCAATTGAATTCCATTAGTGTGTGCGGTGAATTACATTTCTTTAACTTCCCCTTTAATAACTGCCCGGCCCGGTACCGAGTAACCCCAGGCTGTAGGGGGCGCTCTATTTTGGTGTCACGAACAGGATGGACCAACCCTTTAAAACGGGTCCGTGCGCCTATTTTGGACTGTTTCTAGATGGTACGAAAGATGTGCCCGTGCCATATAAAAAATATGATGCAAAAACAGCAGGCTTGTTGGCCAGGGGGAACCACCTCCTGGCCCAGGATGGCGGGAAGAGAAAAAGAAACCGCCCACCAAAAAAGGAGGAACCGCCCACAAAGACAGGCGTGGTACAAGAAAACCACTGGAAATGCGACTGACGCAGCAGACCCGGGAAGCAACATGCCGGAGAGAGGAGAACAAATGTGTGGGGTGGATCAGGAGGACTCCCCCAGCTGTGACTCAACCAACCCATACCGGTAGTTTATGATGGACCCAGACCTCCTGAGCGCGGAAGTGGAGGCGCTCACCCGTCAGCTTCTGAAAACACATCTCTTGGCGGTGGCAGGGTGGACTGAGGCCTTCCTAGAGAAACTAACGGGCGGCCACCAGCAACATCATCTACCCCGGGGAAGGAGAGAAGACCCGGCAAGGAGTAAAGGTAAATGGTGTTTTATTCCCTTAAAACAGAGAAATATGTCACACAAAATAGTTAATAAATAACATTTCCCACATGTCTACTTTACATCAGCACAATTTTGGAATCAAACTTTATTTTGTTAGGAAGTTATTAGGGTTAAAAGTTGACCAGCAAATTCTTATTTTTACAACAAAATTTACAAAACCATTTTTTTTAGGGATGACCTCACATTTGAAGTCACTTTGAGGGGTCTATATGGCAGAAAATACCCAAAAGTGACATCATTCTAAAAACTGCACCCCTCAAGGTACTTAAAACCACATTCAAGAAGCTTATTAACCCTTCACGTGCTTCACAGGAGCTGAAGCAACGTGGAAAGAAAAAATGAACATTTAACTTTTTAGTCGCAAAAATGATCTTTTACAAACAATTTTTTTATTTTCACAAGGGTAAAAGGAGAAAATAGACAGATAAAGTTGTTGTGCAATTTCTCCTGAGTACGCCGATATCCCATATATGGGGGAAAACCACTGTTTGGGCGCTTGGCAGGGCTCGGAAGGGAAGGAGCGCCATTTGACTTTTTCAAACCAAAATTGGCTGGAATTGAGATTGGACGTCATGTCGCGTTTGGAGAGCCCTGATGTGCCTAAACAGTGGAAACCCCCACAAGTGACCCCATTTTGGAAAAAAGACCCCCCAAGTAACTTATCCAGATGTGTGGTGAGCACTTTAAACCCCCAAGTGCTTCACAGAAGTTTATAACGTCCGGGCGTGAAAATAAAAAAATCATATTTTTTCCATAAACATGATCTTTTAGTCCCCAGTTTTTTATTTTCCCAAGGGTAATATGAGAAATTGGACCCCAAAAGTTGTTGATCAATTTGTCCTGAGTATGCTGAAACCCTATATGTGGGAGAAAACTACTGCATGGGCACACAACGGGGCTCGGAAGTGAAGTAGTGACGTTTTGGATTGCAGACTTTGATGGAATGGTCTGCGGGCGTCATGTCGAGTATGGTGAGCCCCTGATGTGCCTAAACAGTGGAAACCCCCACAAGTGACCCTATTTTGGAAACTAGACCCCCCAAGGAACTTATTTAGATGTGTGGTGAAAACTTTGAACCCCCCAAGTCCCCAAGTGCTTCACAGAAGTTTATGACGTAGAGCCATAAAAATAAAAAAATCATATTTTTTCCATAAAAATTATATTTTTGCCCCCAATTTTTTATTTTCCCAAGGGTAACAGAAGAAATTGGACCCCAAGAGTTATTGTGAAATTTGTCCTGAGTACGCTGATACCTCATATGTGGGGGTAAGCTACTGTTTGGGCGCATGGCAGAGCTCAGAAGGGAAGGAGCACCGCTTGACTTTTCAATGCAGAATTTGCTGGCATTGAAATCAGACGCCATGTCACGTTGGAGAGCCCCCAATGTGCCTAAACAGTGGAAACCCCCAATTCTAATTCCAACCCTAACCCCAACACACCCCTATCCCTAGTCCCAACCCTAACTATAACCCTAACCACAAACCTAACCCTAACACACCCCTAACCCTAATTCCAACCGTAACCCTAATCCCGACTTTAGCCCCAACCCTAACCCTATCTTTAGCCCCAACCCTAATCCTAACCCTAATCCTAATGGGAAATTGGAAAAAAATACATTTTTTTAATTTTATTATTTTTCCCTAACTAAGGGGGTGATAAAGGGGGGTTTGATTTCCGATTTATAGTGGGTTTTTATGTTTGGCAGCTGTTACACGCTAAAAGACACTTTTTATTGCAAAAAATGGTTTTTCCATCACCACATTTTGAGAGCTCTAATTTTTCCTTATTTTGGTCCACAGATTCATGAGGTCTTATTTTTTGTTGGACGAGTTGACGTTTTTGTTGGTACCATTTTTGGGCACGTGACATTTTTTGATCGCTTTTTATTACGATTTTTGGGAGGCAGAATGAACAAAAACCAGCAATTCATGAATTTCTTTTCTTTATACCGTTCCGCATGTGGTAAAATTGATAAAGCAGTTTTATTCTTCGAGTTAGTACAATTACAGCAATACCTCATTTATATATTTTTTTATGTTTTGGCACGTTTATACAATAAAAACAATTTTATATAATAAATTATTATTTTTGCGTCGCTTTATTCTGCGAGCTATAACTTTTTTTATTTTTTCACTGATGATGCTGTATTTATATCCGTCTTTGATCGCATCTTTTTGTTCGGCGGTATGATGATAAAGCATTGTTTTTTTGCCTTGTTTTTTTTAAGGGGTTCACTCAAGGGGTTAACTAATGGGACAGTTTTACAGGGTGGATCATTACAGACACGGCGATACTAAATATGTGTACTTTTATTGTTTTTTTTTACATAATAATAATAATGTGTTTATTGGGGAAATATTTTTTTTTATTTATTTATTTAGGGATTTTTTAAAAATATATTTACGCTTTTGTCGGGCCACTCTGCCATAAAGGCCCAGCTGGTGGAGGGCTGCAGTGATAGTTAACTTTGTGGAACTTTCTCCCATCTCCCTACTGCATCTGTGGAGCTCAGCCACAGTGATCTTGGGGTTCTTCTTTACCTCTCTCACCAAGGCTCTTCTGCCACGATTGCTCAGTTTGGCTGGACAGTCAGGTCTAGGAAGACTTCTGGTGGTCCCAAACTTCTTCTATTTAAGGATTATGAAGGCCACTGTGCTCTTAGTAACCTTGAGTACTGCAGAAATTATTTTGTAACCTTGGCCAGATCTATGCCTTGCCACAATCCTGTCTCTGAGCTCCTTGACCATTTCCTTTAACCTCATGATTCTCATTTGGTCTGACATGCATTTTGAGCTGTTAGGTCTTATATAGACAGGTGTGTGCCTTTACAAATTAAGTCCTATCAGTTTAATTAAAGACAGCTGGACTCCAATGAAGGAGTAGAACCATTTCAAGGAGGATCACAAGGAAATGGACAGCATCTGACTTGAATATGAGTGTCTGACAAAGGATCTGAATACTTATGACCATGTGATATTTCAGTTTTACTTTTTTAATAAGTTTGCAAAAATTTCTACATTTCTTTTTTTTTTCAGTCAAGATGGTGTGCACAGTGTACATTAATGAGAAAAAAAAATTAACTTTTTTGAATTTACCGAATGGCTGCAATGAAACAAAGAGTGAAAAATTTAAAGGGATCTGAATACTTTCTGTACCCACTGTACATCAGCTGAACCCGCCTGCACCTGCTGTGCCAGTCCGTACATCAGCTGTACCAATCTGCACCTGCCAGTGCCTTCCTGCATCAGCTGTTTATTCCCTCCAGGCCCATTCCAGCTGCCAGTCCCTTGGGTGTCACTGCTTTGCATCCATTTTCTGTCCTGGAGTAGCACCTGGTGTTTATTGGGAGCAAAGCCTAATCCCACCATCAGAGGCTCTTGAGTAAAGTCAGGTGCTCACCTAGTCACTCCCTCCAGGCTCTCCTTGGTCCATGGCACAGTGGTTCCACCATTACAGGTAGTTTTATGAATGAGCAATGAGATGCTGGCTTGGTCTGTACATAGAGAATTGAGTGTCTTGTGTAAACTCCTGCTAATATAGGGTATACTTGGGCCTACCAGTGGATTTACCTCTTCCCCTGTGTACCAGTCCAAGCCTGGTTTCAATGCTGGTCCAAGTACATGGCATTGGTGGGTAACTCAACCAATTTACTGACCAAAGTCACACTCTACGGATCACACTGCACTCTATGTGTGAGTCAAAAATCTCTTTTACAGTGTAAAAGCCTTGAAATCGGAGTGACCAGTGGCTCTCCCGACCCAAGCATCAAAGCTGGATTGAAATACAAGCTATCAAGTTCCTGTTGGGAGAGCCGCCAGCCAGTTCAAGCATTGCACTGTGATCCTCATCCGAATTTCATTGCCGTCTGACTCTTCCCTTAAAGCCACTTGTAGGTCACACATAGACATCAGTGTGTCCATGAAAGTCTTGATTGCCGTCACATGACTGGATACGGGAGAAGATGGTGATTGGTGAGTATTCTAACACACGGTCATTATATTTTTCACAGGTCTTGGAGAAAAAAAAGGTAACTGAAGTGCTTCTCTAAATGGGTCTCTCAGGTGCTGCTCTCAGATTAGGGGCAAAAACCTTGTGACAGATCCCCCTTTAAATGTCTACTAACTGGACGATTAACACTTTGTTACAATGTTGTTTTGTAATAGATATTACAATATATCAACCAGGGGTCATTTATTACAAACCATTCCTTTGGGTATGTGCTGCACATGTTAAGTCTTTGGTGCAGAAATTTTCTGCACCTCTGGGTAGGAAAAATGCAGTGTAAAATAGGTGCGGTTTTGCAGCGTTTTTGATGCAACTTTCAGCAATTTCAATCATATATATATATATTGTGAGACAGTGAGAATATGCGGGTTAGATGGGGTGTATATTTCACCTGGGTGCTTTGCTGACTGGTATAAGGGAGGCGTATGGCTTTGTAGACCTGGTGGTAGAGAAAGGTCATTACACCTTCCACTCAGTGCATACTTGCAGCTCAAACCTGTAACCACTCAGCTGTTAATTAAGAAGCCAGAAATAGGTGTCTGGAAACACAGTCAGAGAGCTAGTTTAGCCTGGACACAGGGAGGTGTCCTGGCACAAGAAACAGTCTCCAAGAGTGTTAGAGCTGTCTTCAGCCTGGACACAGAGAGGTGTCCTGGCACAAGGAAGCAGTCTCTGTGAGAATGCATGCGGATAAGCTACTGAAGAGGAGGAGAGCCGTCTCAGTCTGGGTGCAGGAAGGACCCCGGACATAGGAGTGTCTCTGTGAACCTCCATGCTGATGATTACTGAAGAGGAGGGGAGCTGTCTCAGTCTGGGTTAGAGGTACCCCAGACACAAGAGTGTCTCTGTGAACCTCCAGCATAATGACTACTGAATAGGAGTGGATCTCTCTCAAGTCTGGACATCGGGTGGACCTTCAGACATAAGGAGGAGTATCTGGGAAACTCCATACTGGTAACATATATCATATGTGTTGTTTTGGGCACAGACTGATAGAGTCTGGGTTCCTGATAGAAAGGGACATTACATAAGTGTAATTTAGTGGCTAGACAAGCCTAGGTCTTTTGTTTATGCTTTGTTTTATCTGTGTGCTGTGGACTTTAATAAAACTGGTTGCGGCCAGTTTTTACCATAATTGCTGTCTGAATGAACTGTTTCCGTGCCATTCTGTCTACCCAGACAGCGATCCTAGAGCTAATACCCCTGGAAATGTTACAATTGGTGGAGAATGCGGGCAGCGCAGTGGCTGATACAGTTAGTGCTGGAGTGTGCATGCAGCACAGTGGCGAGAGACAGCATTAAAGGTGAAGTCTATTGAAATAGCAACAGAGGAAAAAAAAAAAAAAAAAAGTGTGTGTCAGCAGAAACGTCTGTTTGGAGCAGTCTTGGAGAGACAGTGGCCCTGATGGGGTCTGCAGAGAGGAAATGTATGCACAGCAAAGCTGAACTTGTTGTGAAAATGACTGTGGAATGTGCAGCAGCAAAAGAAAAGTTTGTGGAGCAGTCTTAAAGAGACAGTAGCCCTAATAGACTTTGCAAAGGAAAAAAAAAAAAAAAAAATGTCTGCACAGCAGAGCTAAATTTTTCTATGGAAAAGACTGTAGAGTGTGTGTATGTCTTGAGTGAAGACTACAGTTGTGAAGACAGAGAAGTCTGACAGCATGTATGACAGCATGGAGGCGCTGTTTGAACAAATGGCGCAAGTTATTGTGCAACATAAGACTGCTGTGATTGAGACAGATGAGTCCGGCAGTATGGAGGGGCTCGTTGAGTACCTGGTACAGGCCCAGCGGAGCATGGAGCAGCAGCGCCTGCAGCACCAGCAGCGCATGCAGGAGCACCGGCAGCAATTCCTGCAGCAGCAGCAGGAGAATAACCGGTTGTTGGAGCAGATTGCAGCTCTCCGCACCGCGTCTCAGAGTAATGTTGTGAAGGCACCTGACTTGTCCGATGTAAAGAAGGCGGTAAGACGGTCCCTGGAAAAGATGACACCTCGTGATGATGTGGAGGTATATCTCACTAGGTTTGAGAGACTGGCAGAGAAGGAGAATCTGCCCCTATCTGAGTGGGCCATGATGGTCGCACCCTATCTGATTGGAGTGCCCCAGGTGGCCTATGCTGACCTGAGCAAGCAGGACAGCGAAGACTATGCCAAGTTGAAAGCAGAGATTCGTACCCGGCTGGGTGTTACGGTGACAGCCCATGCCAGGGGAGTTCATGACTGGAGATACAGTTGGGAGTCTGCAGTCGGCAGGCCTGATTATGGAGTTGAAGAGGTGGTAGTGAACCGCTACACCCGAGCATGTCCTACAGTGAACCGCTACACCCGAGCATGTTCTCCTGAGGTACAGCCGTCTGAGAGGACGTCACTTCAGAGTTCCCGGACGTCGAACTCTCCCGGTAAGAGCGTTCCAGCTGTTGGGGACATGGGTATGCTGATAAGCGGGTTCAGGCCCGAGGGGACATGTGGGTGGAAGAGTGTGATGGACAGTGTTGGAGATGTCGTGAAATTGCAGCCAACTGTCCATTAGAGGGGGAGCCTATGTGCCGTGATGTTGGCAGATCCCTCTCTCTCTGCGCAGAACCTGTGTGTGTGACCACCGCAACCGAGGAGACTGGACCACAGGTGTCCCCGGTGGTTACAAATGGTTGCTCAGCGCAGGCCCTCTTGGACTCGGAGAGTCCAGTGACTTCCGTGTGTGACAGCCTGATTGATAGGGACTTCATCCCTGATAAGCACTTGAGTGTGGTGTGCATCCATGGAGACACCAAAGTTTACCCAGAGACTGCCGTGGACTTGGTCCCTAAGCTCGGGGAGGTTTCATGTGAAGTGGGGGTAGTGAAGAACCTGGTGCACCCTGTTGTGTTGTGTAATGACTTTCCCCGGTCTAAGGATCTCTGGGGGAAGGGTGATTCTGATGGACAGTGTGATGGGGCCCCTACTGAGGGTGCGCAGTCCCGAGGGGCGGAACACAATGTTAGTGGGCCGTTTATCTTGTGTGATAGTGATGATGATATTGATAATGATGATGATGCTAATCATAATAGTGATGATACTGATGATGACCGTGATAAAGATGAAATTTCTTTGCAGGTGATGTTGGGAGACGAGGATGGTGGTTCTCGGGAACCGAGTGTCCCTGACCTGCCTGTGTCCTGTGACAATTTTGGGAGAGAGCCGGTGCGAGACCCCACTCTTAAAACGACACAGGAAAATGTAATTGTTCTGAATGAGGTTCCCCAAGAGCCTGGCTCTGAGGAGAGGTTTCCTCATGCTGCCATGAACAATAACCTATTGTTTAGGGACACTGAAGTCCAGGGAGAGGTCGTGAGTCAGCTCCTGGTACCTGAGCTATAGGAGGTATAGTGCTGGGGTTGTCACATAGTCACATACTTTGAGGGACCAGATGGTGAAGTTAATGTTGAGGATAACATGTTAACTAAGGTTCCAGATCAAGATGTGAATGGGAATGAGTTGTATAACCCTGACAGTGAGCAAGATGTGAATGAAAATAAATTGTATACTCCTGAAAGTGAGCAGGATGAGAATGAGAGTGAATTGTATAACCCTGACAGTGAGCCGGATGTGAATGAAAATGAAGTGTCTAACCCTGAAAGTGAGCCGGATGTGGCTGAGAAAAAGGGGTCAGACAGGGATAGTGGGAGTGATAATGAATCATCTGATGACAATAAAGCAACCAGTGCAAATGAGGAAGGCATGGTAGCAGAAGAGGTTGAGAGTCCTGAGAAGAAGGCTGATGCTGACCTTACAGCCAGACAGAAGATGCCATCTGAAGATGTTTTACAGTTGGAACAAAGAGAGCGACTACTTCCAGCCCAAGAAAGGGAGAGACGAGAGGCTTCCCTGGGGATTGGCAGTAGACGTGCTAAAACAATGAGGGGTAGAGATGACGCTTCTGTTAGTTCACGGCTGAGTGGGAGACCCGCTGGCGGACGAAAAGACAAAGAGTCAGACTCAGAGCTACCAGTAAGCTTGACTGGACGATGGACTCGTGGCCGCAACGACGGTAGGAGTCAGTTCGGGAAAGAAAGGTCGGGTGAGGTGACACCGACACAAGGACAAGGCCAACGTTCTGACCGCTGGGGGCGGGAGAGGCCTAACAAAGAGGTGATATTGCATAGTGCCCAAAATCAACTGAGACGGGGTGACTGGCAGAGGCGACCGAGGGGGATCTCTGGTCGGGTGGCAGGTGTTCGCCCCCACAAATTTGAACAGAGGGGGCACTGGGTATGGCCCTCAGGATATGCATGGAGGCATGTGATGGATGGACGGTATGTATCGCAGAGGTGGGTGGCCCTGTGATGGAAGCCTGGATATATTTTGGTTCAGCAGATCTACTGCTGAGACTTGTGCTATACATTGGGAGGCTTCCAGGTGACTTGGAGAGCTGGGCGGGTCCAGTCACCTACAAACCCACCTAAGGGGTATGTGTCTAAATACCTAGGATAAAGTTGTATGCAGAGGGGACGGATGGGTAATGCAGCGCTGGCTGGCATTCATTTAATGGATCAGTATGTATGTTTTGACTGTCCATGTTCCTTCTCCTCAGTTGACTGGTCACATGACTGTGACATCACACAGTGTGTGTGTGTGTGTGTAAGGGTATAGAAACCCTGCTTAATGGAAGATAAAGATGAAGATGATGTGGGCCATGACTTGAGCTGTGTTCACTGTCTCTTGAGGTTTGTTGACCAGTCCTCCGGTCTGGATGACCAGCCCTCCGGTCTGGAGAAGAGGGGGGGGATATGTGAGACAGTGAGAATATGCGGGTTAGATGGGGTGTATATTTCACCTGGGTGCTTTGCTGACTGGTATAAGGGAGGTGTATGGCTTTGTAGACCTGGTGGTAGAGAAAGGTCATTACACCTTCCACTCAGTGCATACTTGCAGCTCAAACCTGTAACCACTCAGCTGTTAATTAAGAAGCCAGAAATAGGTGTCTGGAAACACAGTCAGAGAGCTAGTTTAGCCTGGACACAGGAAGGTGTCCTGGCACAAGAAACAGTCTCCAAGAGTGTTAGAGCTGTCTTCAGCCTGGACACAGAGAGGTGTCCTGGCACAAGGAAGCAGTCTCTGTGAGAATGCATGCGGATAAGCTACTGAAGAGGAGGAGAGCCGTCTCAGTCTGGGTGCAGGAAGGACCCCGGACATAGGAGTGTCTCTGTGAACCTCCATGCTGATGATTACTGAAGAGGAGGGGAGCTGTCTCAGTCTGGGTTAGAGGTACCCCGGACACAAGAGTGTCTCTGTGAACCTCCAGCATAATGACTACTGAATAGGAGTGGATCTCTCTCAAGTCTGGACGTCGGGTGGACCTTCAGACATAAGGAGGAGTATCTGGGAAACTCCATACTGGTAACATATATCATATGTGTTGTTTTGGGCACAGACTGATAGAGTCTGGGTTCCTGATAGAAAGGGACATTACATAAGTGTAATTTAGTGGCTAGACAAGCCTAGGTCTTTTGTTTATGCTTTGTTTTATCTGTGTGCTGTGGACTTTAATAAAACTGGTTGCGGCCAGTTTTTACCATAATTGCTGTCTGAATGAACTGTTTCCGTGCCATTCTGTCTACCCAGACAGCGATCCTAGAGCTAATACCCCTGGAAATGTTACAATATAAAGATATATATATATATATATATATATATATATATATTAAGATCCACTATAAATCTACCATATAAAATAAGTATTTCCTAGGATGGTTCATTGCTAATTCTCACCTAATGCATTTCATTCACAGTATCAAACTTTTGTCAGTCTATTTCCCTCGCTGTGTGTGACACACTCTTCTCCTCTCCTGCCTGATTTACATAGTATACGGTCAAGATTTCCCAGAAATGAGAAGCTCCTCCCTATTCTGTAAATGACAGATAAATGTTTAACAAGAATTCATGCAGACTCCCGTAGAAACAGATAAATCAGTAATGGGGGGAGGCATTGGGGGCTGCGATAAGACTGCTACAATAAATTCAAAGCAGACGAGAAATAAGCATTAGATGATGGAGCAGACACAATGCTGCTATGTTATATAAATCAATATGGACTCTTTTTTTTGTGTAGTGACATAGTAAGTGCTGCAATCTGAACGAGAAGAAATGTTCTGCAGTTAACTATTTATACCGTGGGGTGCTTATGTATCCAAGTGAATAGGACAAAAAAAATGATGCCACTTTGATGGCGCAAAAAGAACAAATTATTTGCAGGACACCCATCCAAAAGGAAAGGTGGAGGAATATCTATGATGTGGAGCAAACTTAGTAAAGTGTTATTTCTGTACTTATGTGAAAACTAAATATCACATATATAATAAATATAAATAAATATAATAAATAATAACTTCCCAGAATCTGGCACTGGCTGTGGTGCTGTCTGTCCTTGGGTTCCCTTCCAAGAATCTGACACTGGCTGTGGCACTGTCTGTCCTTGGGTTCACTTACAAGAATCTGGCACTGGCTGTGGCCCTGTCCGTCTTTGGGTTCACTTCCCAGAATCTGGCTGTGCCTAAGGCGCTGTCTGTCCTTGGGTTCACCTCTCAGAATCTGGCTCTGGCTGTGGCGCTGTCCATCCTTGAGTTCACTTCCCAGAATCTGACACTGGCTGTGGCACTGTCTGTCCTTGGGTTCACCTCCCAGAATCTGGCTGTGGCGCTGTCTGTCCTTGGTTTCACTTCCCAGAATCTGGCTGTGGCGCTGTCTGTCCTTGGGTTCACTTCCCAGAATCTGACACTGGCTGTGGCGCTGTCCGTACTTGGGTTCACGTCCCATAATCTGGAACTGGCTTTGGCACTGTCTGCCCTTGGGTTCACTTCCCAGAATCTGGCACTGGCTGTGGCGCTGTACATCCTTGGGTTCAATTCCAAGAATCTGGTACTGTCTGTGGCACTGTCTGTCCTTGGGTTCCCTTCCAAGAATCTGACACTGGCTGTGGCACTGTCTGTCCTTGGGTTCACTTACAAGAATCTGGCACTGGCTGTGGCCCTGTCCGTCTTTGGGTTCACTTCCCAGAATCTGGCTGTGCCTAAGGTGCTGTCTGTCCTTGGGTTCACCTCTCAGAATCTGGCTCTGGCTGTGGCGCTGTCCGTCTTTGAGTTCACTTCCCAGAATCTGGCCCTGGCTGTGGCACTGTCCATCCTTGAGTTCACTTCCCAGAATCTGGCACTGTCTGTGGCACTGTCCATCCTTGGGTTCACTTCCCAGAATCTGGCAGTGCCTAAGGCGCTGTCTGTCCTTGGGTTCAAGTCCCATAATCTGGCACTGGCTATGGCACTGTCTGTCCTTGGGTTCACTTCCCAGAATCTGGCACTGGCTGTGGTGCTGCTGTGGTGCTGATATCATACACAATGCAGCAGCCCATCCTTGAGCTCTGTGGCTCTGCAAGTGAATGCTGTGTTCAGAGCTGCTAAACTCACTGATTGGGTGCCGTTCTGTCGACGTGACTTCGCTGTTGCTGCCAACTCCAAATCAGCTACTGAGATATATCAGTGTGTAACGGGGGCCATGGTGGTATTTATGGTGGTATAAATTTCCACGGCAATTCCGCAACGTGTGCACATAGCCTTAAAGAGAGAAAATGTCAACATCCGATTCTTTTATTTTCAGGGACGATAAACTGATTTCTGTGGAGTCTGGTGGAAGTTTTCTCCTTTTTCCCCAGAGAAAACACACGAATGCTTAGCCAACATTATCGCTCATGTGTATGGGGTAGTCATGATTGATAGCTGTTAACCAACTATTTGGCTCATAGCTATCCCATGTGTATGCATAGCTTAAAAATAGGGAATTAGGTTAGGGTCACGAACTGTCCTGGAGTCTGCGTGGCACAAAATTTCACTGCCCTATAGGTGGAAAACTAAAATTTTCTCTGTTCCCTAAAGAAATAATCCTCAAAATCAACACCTGTGGCTGAATGTAAAAAAAAAGGAATAATAAAATAATTAGACATATGCCTTTAATTTGACATCTATTAATCCAGACAATCTAATAAACCAGATCTTGCATCCTGTATGAAACTACGATAAACTGTGAAATTTCAGAAGCACAGAATAAAAATATGAGTGCAGAAGTGAAAGTGCTAAGCAAACAGCTTGGCATGCTATACTATTAGCCTCTTCATGGAGATTATCCATTTTGTTTATTTTTTTCCCTTCTTCCAAGAGCCATAACTTTTTTATTTTTCAGTCAATATGGCCGTATGAGGGTATCACAATTCATTTTACCACATAGTGTATTGGAAAACAGGAAAAAAAATTCCAAGTGTGTTGAAATTGACAAAAAAATGCAATTCCACAATTTTTTTTCTTTTTTTATTTACCATGTTCACTATATAGTAAAACTGACCTAATAACATGATTCTCCAGGTCAGTACGAGTGCGCAGATATCATACATATATAGTTTATTTTTTTTATTTAAGTGATGAAAACATATTTTTTGTTTATTTGCCATTTTCCGAGATCTGTAGCGTTTTCAATTTTTAAAATATGGGACTGGGTGAGAGCCTATGATTTGCGTCCTGAGATAACATTTTTACAGATGCCATTTTGGGGTGGATATGATGTTTTGATAATCTCTTATTGCATTTTAATGCCATGTTGCGGGAGGCCCCAAAATCTTAATTTTGGTGTTGTACTTTTTTCCTCTTAATGCCATTTCCCAATTTCATTAATTTATTTTATATTTTGATAGATTGGACTTTTACAAACACAGCAATACCAAATGCGTGTATTTTAAATTTTTTTCATTTGTTTGATTTTTAATGGGGCAAAAGGGAGATGTTTTGAACTTTTGTGTTTTTTAATTTTTTTCACCTTTTTTTTCACTTCCTACTGTATTTGTTTGTCCCATTAGGGACTTCAAGCTGCGGGTGTCTGATTGCTTGTGCTACACATACATAGCAATCCTTGTATAGTGAAAATTATGTTCTCCTGTGAATGCGGGCTACACAGGCCAACTTTCACAGGAGGATAATAATGACAGTCACGGGGGTCATCAGCAGACCCCCCGGCTGTCATGACAACCTATCGGCGTCCCACAATCACGTCAAAATAGCGGATGGGAGCGTGGAACGAGGCACCCCTCTGCCAGTACACTTTAAATAATGCTGCCAGGGACTGACAGTGGGCTTTAGCAGGTTAAAAGCTATGCTCCAGACGCAGCTATTAGAGGGACATGATGGCTTATTAAATCAGCCATCATGTACAAGGAAAGTTGAGGGCTCGGCGTGCGAGCCATCATCAAAGTCAGGGACACGGCATATGATCTAAATGCACGTCATCTGTTGTGAAGGGGTTAATATTGAACTTTATGGTCGGTCCACATAATTAACATTGTGCACCGTTCCGATACTAAGGTACTGATTCATGAAAGTTGTTACGCCACAAAGCCGCAGTAAAACGATTTCAAAAGTTGGCAAATATTTGCATAATGTTGATTTTCTTCAAAAAATTGGCAACTTTTGATGCTTTTACTCCAATTTGAAGCAGCTCTGTCATAACGGACAGAACTGGGGAGGAGCTGGGGAATGGGTATGTCTGCCCACCAAATCCTGAAAAACTGACAAGAGTAATATTTCTGTTGAGGTGCATGCCACTGAAAAGAGGCGCCATATTCATTAAGTGATGTGTGCCTTTTAATGAATTTGGAGCATCATACTCCAGCGATCCCTTCATTGAGAATGGTGTGAGCAATGCCAGGTCTTAAAGGGAGCCTGTCATCATGTTTTTCCCATGTAAAGTAGAGCCAACAGCTGTAAGCCCTATGTGACAGCATTCTAGAATGCTATGTATACGGTATGTCTCCAATGTGCTCTGCATAACACAAAAAACAGCTTTTATTCTACTCACCTACATGGCGGTCTGGTCCAATGGTCGTTACTGGTCTTGATCCGGCGTCTCCTCTCTTACAATATCCTCCCTCCTTCTTGCTTCATGTGGATGATGCGTCCTTCGTCATCCACACAGTGTGCTCCATTGCACTCTTGCGCAGGTGCACTTTTTTGTGCTCTACCAAGGGCAGAGCAAGGTACTGTAATGCACATGCGTGGGGAAAGAGCGCTGGCACATGCGCACTAACATATTTTGCTCTTAGACAAGAACCTTGCTTCACCAGATTATTCTTTAAAGTAACATTTGGTGGTTTTCACATAGAGGATTTTTGGTACTCATACTACCACATTTGTTTTGGACTACCTTCTTCAGGGTTCGAATTCATTGTAAGTGATTTTTATATACTTTTATATGACATCTGACTATCATGAATATTTGATATTACATCATATGTTAAGTCCCATTAATGATAGGTAATGCAATTTGCACAGTATTACAGAGTTGTATACTTAGTTGACACTATTTTGATCAAAAGAGTATATGTGTAGCCCAGCTGCGCTTGGTGCCACATGTTACCCAGGAGGATGCATGAAAGGTAATTCACAATCACCTGATATTCATTCACACTTCACATTTTCCTGGTGCCACCAGAGGGAGCCCTTTAGAATACGCAGGTATTTAAGGGTGTGGAGAGACAGAGCAGAGAGATGAAGAAGGCAGTCTAGCTGAACGTTAGCTAGTTGATGGTTGTACCTCAGAGAGACGAGCCGAGAGGAATGTTACCTCAGAACGTGCAGACTGATAGTTCCCTAGGGAAGTGGAAAGTGACTCTCGAAGTGAGCATAGATCAGTCTGACGGAAGGTCCTGATAGCTACTTCGGACAGAGCCTAAGAAGGAAGTGAAGGAAAGGGAACTGCAGTATTTGTAAGACCGAGTCAACTGAGGTATTGTTAGAGAGCAAGCGTGCCGACGCTTGGAGAGCGGTGAAGAGAAGGAAGCTGACATCTACTGCTGCTTGTGCTTATGTTAAAGGTGTGAGTAGGACGACAGGCAAGAGGAAAAGGGAAAGAGAGAGTGACTGAGGATGAATAGCAATGATGGCTTACCTCCACTCTGCACTACCGGACACCGGGTCCGTGCTTGCTAGAACCTTCACGGTCAGTGGGAAAAACCGGAGACCCTGCTGGACTTCAGGTCACAGAGGGGCCCAACAGTGCTGATACGTAACCGGGTCAGGAAGAACAGGAGTCTGGTCAGCGCAATCATTGGAGACTTAGTTCTGTCCAAAAGAAGGCTCCACCACAAGATCAGCCTGGCGTAGCAAAGAGAACGGAGTTAAACTTTGTTTCATGCAAGTTAGAAACTCACACACATATAGACGTAAGGAGGCCCTACACCTACTCAGTGATTACTGGACGTGCATCCTCCACCCTGACGGCCTCCCGGGATGTGCCTGCAACTTCATCACCAGTAAAGGTACAGAAAGAGACTGTCTTGTGTGTGTCTGCATTATTGCTCCTTCACCCCTGCACCGCCATATACCCCGAGGGATCAGTCTCACCTGTGGGAGACTTAACACCTTGCTGCTCCAAACCCTCAGAGGATCTACATTGCAGCGCTGGTCACCCTGACCAGGAACCACAGGTGGCGTCACGAACATTTCTATAAATCTACAATCCCCTGTAAATATTCCCCTTTTTAGTGAGCGCCCAGGGCAACGGACCGAGCTGCGCTACCCGTGACATCCCCCAGTAAAGTGAACGGGCTCGGTGCCAAGTACCCCACAGCCCTGGTACGTGGAGCGACTCATCTTTGGCATCACGAACAGGATCCGAAGCTCGCAATATGTGAGTCCTGTGTGCCTGAATGGACTGTTTTGCGCAAAAAGACTGTTGCATTTTTGTAATTTTTGGCGCCATTTTCCGCCATTTTGCCGCCATATTCGCGCCCTGAGGCGCTGGTGAAGAAGAGGGGCGTGTATTCGTGGGCGAAAAGTAATGGGCACCCTGTCTAAATGCTATTATAATGTCCGAGCCTGCCCGACTGCAAGGGAGATCCGCCTCCTCTTCATCCTCTATGCTAAGAAGAGAAAGCGAAAGTCCTCCACGGAAAAGACCAGATTTTTCCAGATGGGAAGCACAGTCTGGCCTGGTGTGAGATGGTGCCACCGTTGGAACTTAGGACTCTGCCATCAAGAAGACATTGGACTGATAAGTTTAACCCCTCATGAACAGTTGCTTTATTTATTGCCATTGTAATTTATCCTGCCCTTATACCATGCCTTTTCCTCTTGCCATACCCCCGCTTTTCCCATCACCACCTTGTTTGGAGTAACCCTCTGTTAATAAACCTGTTAACTCTTGTTCTGTCTCCTGTCCATCACTACATCCTGCAATCTGCTCACATAGACAAGATGCACATACCAAAACAAGGAGGAACCATGTACTCTGTATGTACAAAGTAGAAAAAAACTAAAGCAAAACCAAAGAAATGAGCTGGAACACATATTGGTACAAGTGCAATATGTAGGTGCACACAGACAGAACCTAAGATAAGTACAAAATGAGAAAATATCTTGCAAAAAGTAAATAAATAGTAATAGAACATGTAGATAACAAAAAGGACCTTGAAAACATTATTTTTTATCAAAAGAGCGTAAAAGCCATCACACCGCAACAAGGTGTACCCAAGCAGGATGGTCCCTAATTCTTGTAGTTCACCTCACTATGTGCAAGCAGGTCGCAAAACAGACGAAATTCACTGCACTCCACTCAGAAATGGAGGAAACAAAATTGTGTCTGATTTATAATGTTATCCAAAAACAATTAGTTTGCTGGATTATAATAAAAGAGACATTTTGCTTTCATTCATCTCTGACTTGAGTGCCGTGATATTTGATTATTTTGAATTATTGGAAATTCTTTTATCCATTCACCCGCATCTTTTTGGTTAGTAAAGTGATGTTTACCCCTTTTTTCTAAAAGAAAAAAAAATGAAGGGCAGAGCAGGACCCAGGACTGACTGCTTCACACTTGTCTGTAGAAAGCTATATACACTGTGTTCCAAATTATTGTGCAAAAATTGTTTAGGAGTGATAAGGCAAGAATTTTTTTGTTTGTCAGTTAAACTCATTGATGGTGATGTGTGTCAGGGCTCTTTATATCACTGTAAGCAATTGCAGACTCCTGTGCTAATTAGTTTGGCAGGTGGGTCCAATGAAAGGCAAGACTACTTAAGAAGGCTGTCCCACATTATTAAGCAGCCTACATTTTCTGCCAAAATGAGAAAGAAAAAGGATGTGTCGGCTGCTTGAGAAGCAACAAATTGTGGAGTGTTTAGGTCAAGGCATGACTACAGTCAACATTACCAAGACACTTCATCGTGATCATCGCACAATCAAGAAGTATGTAGCTGATTCACAGTACACACGTGTGCGTGCTGATAAGGGAAAATTGTGGAATCTTTCCTACAGGCAATTACGTCAGGTTAAAAGAGCAGCGGCAAAAAAGCCTTTTCATAGCAGCAGACAAGTTTTTGAAGCTGCTGGTGCCTCCAATGTCCCCGAACAACAAGATGCAGGGTCCTTCAGAGGTTTGCAGCTGTGCGTAAGCCATCCTGTCGACCTCCTCTATCCACTGCACACAAGCAGAAATGGCTCCAGTGGGCCAAACAATACATGAAGACTGACTTCAAAACTGTTTTGTTCACCGATGAGTGCCGTGCAACGCTCCATGGTCCATGGATGTAGTGGAGGATGACTGGTTGATGGACACCCCATGCAAACACGGCTACGGCGCCAACAAGGAGGAGGTGGAGTAATGTTTTGGGCTGGAATCATGGGGAGAGAGATTGTCGACCCCTTTAGGATCCCTTTAGGATCCCTGAAGGGGTAAAGATGAACTCCATAGTGTATGTTGAGTTTCTCAAACAGCACTTCCTGCCATGGTTCAAGAAGAAGAACCGTGCATTCCGCAGCAAGATCATTTTCATGCATGATAATGCACCGTCTCATGCTGCACATAACACATCTGCATCTCTGGCTGCTATGGGCATAAAAGGGGACAAACTTATGGTGTGGCCCCCATGCTCCCCTGACCTCAACCCATTGAGAACCTCTGGAGCATCTTCAAAAAGAGTGTCTATGATGGCGGGAGGCAGTTCACATCTAAGCAACAGCTCTGGGAGGGTATTCTGTCCTCATGCAAAACAACTGAAGCAGAAACCATCCAAAACCTGACAAATTCAATGGGCGAGAGAGTTCAGAAGCTCCTTTCGAACAAGGGGTCCTATGTGTAAATGTAACATCACCTAGAATAAAGTTTTGAGTTGAAAACTGTTTGATTTCAGTTTGTAATAACCTGCTAATGCTTAGAATTTCAAAAATGACAATTTTTTTGTTATTTATTAACCCCTTCACCCCAAGGGTGGTTTGCACGTTAATGACCGGGCCAATTTTTACAATTCTGACCACTGTCTCTTTATGAGGTTATAACTCTGGAACGCTTCAACGGATCTTCGCGATTCTGAGATTGTTTTCTCGTGACATATTGTACTTCACGTTAGAAGTAAAATTTCTTCGATATAACTTGCGTTATTTTTGAAAAAAACGCAAATATGGCGAAAATTTTTAAAAATTTTGCAATTTTCAAACTTTGAATTTTTATTCCCTTAAAACAGAGAAATATATCACACAAAATAGTTAAGAAATAACATTTCCCACATGTCTACTTTACATCAGCACAATTTTGGAACCAAAATTTTTTTTTGTTAGGAAGTTATAAGGGTTAAAAGTTGACCAGCGATTTCTCATTTTTACAGCAAAATTTACAAAGCCATTTTATTTAGGGACCACCTCTCATTTGAAGTCACTTTGAGGGTCTATATGGCAGAAAATACCCAAAAGTGACACCATTCTAAAAACTGCACCCCTCAAGGTACTCAAAACCACATTCAAGAAGATTATTAACCCTTCAGGTGCTTCACAGGAACTAAAGCAACGTGGAAGGAAAAAATGAATATTTAACTTTTTAGCCACAAAAATGATCTTTTACAAACTTTTTTTTTATTTTCACAAGGGTAAAAGGAGAAAATGGACAGATAAGGTTGTTATGCAATTTCTCCTGAGTACGCCAATACCCAATATGTGGGGGAAAACCACTGTTTGGGCACACGGCAGAGCTCGTAAGGGAAGGAGCGCCGTTTGACTTTTTCAAACTAAAATTGGCTGGAATTGAGATTGGACGCCATGTCGTGTTTGGAGAGCCCCTGATGCGCCTAAACAGTGGAAACCCCCACAAGTGACACCATTTTGGAAACTAGACCCCCTAAGATACTTATCTAGATCTGTTGTGAGCACTTTGAACCCCCAAGTGTTTCACAAAGGCTTATAATGCCTGGGTGTGAAAAAAAAAAAAAAAACAATTTTCCACAAAAATGATTTTTAGTCCCAAATTTTTGAATTTTTCCCAAGGAAATTGGACCCCAAAAGTTGTTGTCCAATTTGTCCTGAGTACGCTGATACCCCATATGTGGGGGGGGAACTGTTTGGGTGCACGGCAGGGCTTGGAAAGGAAGTAGTAACGTTTTGGAATGCAGACGTTGATGGGGTCATGTTCCGTTTGCAGTGCCCCAGATGAGCCTAAACAGTGGAAACCCCCCACAAGTGACCCCATTTTGGAAACTATACCCCCTAAGGAACTTATCTAGATCTTTAGTGAGCACTTTTAACCCCAAGTGCTTCACACAAGTTTATAATGCCCGGGCATGAAAATAAAAAATCCTATTTTTTTCCCACAAAAATTATCTTTTAGTCACTATTTTTTTATTTTCTCAAGGGTAACAGGAGAAATTGGACCACATAAGTTGTTGTCCAATTTGTCCTGAGTACGCTGATACCCCATATGTGGGGGGGGGGAACTGTTTGGGTGCACGGCAGGGCTTGGAAAGGAAGTAGTAACGTTTTGGAATGCAGACGTTGATGGGGGTCATGTTCCGTTTGCAGTGCCCCAGATGAGCCTAAACAGTGGAAACCCCCCACAAGTGACCCCATTTTGGAAACTATACCCCCTAAGGAACTTATCTAGATCTTTAGTGAGCACTTTGAACCCCAAGTGCTTCACACAAGTTTATAATGCCCGGGCATGAAAATAAAAAATCCTATTTTTTTCCCACAAAAATTATCTTTTAGTCACTAATTTTTTATTTTCTCAAGGGTAACAGGAGAAATTGGACCACATAAGTTGTTGTCCAATTTGTCCTGAGTACGCTGATACCCCATATGTGGGTGGGAACCACTGTTTGGGCGCACGGCAGAGCTCGGAATGGAAGGAGCACCATTTGAATTTTTCCAACCAAAATTGGCTGGAATTGAGATTGGATGCCATGTTGCATTTGGAGAGCCCCTGATGTGCCTAAACAGTGGAAACCCCCCACAAATGACCCCATTTTGGAAACTAGACCCCCTAAGGAACTTTTCTAGATCTTTGGTGAGCAATTTGAACCCCCAAGTGCTTCACACAAGTTTATAACGTAGAGCCGTAAAATTTAAAAATCATATTTTTTCCACAAAAATGATCTTTTCACCCCAATTTTTATTTTTCCAAGGGTAACAAGACCCCAAAAGTTATTGTGTAATTTGTCCTGAGTGCGCTGATACCCCATATGTGGGGGTAAACCACTGTTTGGGTGCATGGCAGAGTTTGGAAGGGAAGGAGCGCCGTCTGACTTTTTCAACGCAGAATTGGCTGGACGCCATGTCGTGTTTGGAGAGCTCCTGATCTGCCTAAACAGTGGAAACCCCCATAAATGACGCCATTTTGGAAACTAGACCCCTCAAGGAACTTATCTAGATGTGTGGTGAGAACTTTTAACCCCCAGGTGTTTCACTAAAGTTTATAACGTACAGCCGTAAAATAAAAAAATCTTTTTTTTTTTTACAAAAATGATTTTTCGTCCCCAATATTTTATTTTCACAAGGGTAACAGAAGAAATTGGAACCTAAAAGTTGTTGTCCAATTTGTCCTGAGTACGCTGATACCCAATATGTGGAAGAAAACTACTGTATGGGCGCACGTCAGGGCTTGGAAGGGAAGTAGTGACGTTTTGGATTGCAGACTTTGATGGAATGGTCTGGGGGCGTCATGTCACATTTGGAGAGCCCCTGATGCACCTATACAGTGGAAACCCCCCACAAGTGACCCCATTTTGGCAAATAGACCCCACAAGGAACTTATCTAGATGTGTGGTGAGCACTTTGAACCCCGAAGTGCTTCACAGAAGTTTATAACGTACAGCCGTAAAAATAAAAAATCCTTTTTTTTTTTGCAAAAATGATTTTTTTTGCCCCCAATATTTTATTTCACAAGGGTAACAGGGGAAATTGGACCCCAAAAGTTGTTGTCCAATTTGTCCTGAGTACGCTGATACCCAATATGTGGGAAAAAACACTGTATGGGCGCA
>JARQOD010000003.1:452186447-452202061 GCA_033576555.1 Oophaga sylvatica | reverse complement strand
TTAAATGGAAAATTACAATGCTGAAAATTCATTTTAGGTAATTTGGGAAAATCGAGAAAATTTTATTTGCATAAAAATTTTGGAATACAGTTTTAGACATGATGCACAACACAAAAAGGGGGGGGGGAGAAAACCCTTGTCACGTTGGGGTGGCTTTAAGGTTTTTTTTGGTTCCCGGTCCGGAACCACAGCGTTTTGGGAAGGAGTGGAAATTCCGCTCCGCCCAAAGCCCCCCCCCCTTTTTTGAACGCGCAAACACACCCGGGAAATTTGATCGCAGGGCTGCAGAGCCCTGTTTTTTTCCCCTTGCGGCGACGCAGCGTCGCCGAAAAGGGGAAATGGGAAACAGCTGCGGTCTGAAAAGCCCGCCGCTTTGTCCGGAAACGCAGGTCTTCCGCCTGCGTGTTTTACAGCATAGTGGAGATGGGATTTCTTGAAATTTCCCCCCCACTATTTCGTAATATCTGGACGCTGCGTGTTTGACGCTGCGGCCCAAAGCACACTCAAATACGCAGCTAATCCCGGGTGTTTCCTGTTTGTGGAAACATACCCATACTTTTTTTTTATCAAAATTTGGGGTTAATTAGTACCCTAGGTTATGTACTATTGCCTTTTATTTCTTTACTTCTGCAGGGTAGTTACTCATGTGTTTTTATCCTAGGTTCTATCTTTTAAATGGCTACAATTGAATGTTTTCCTAAAACAATCCACATTGACCAAAAATTTTTTTTGCTCATTTTTTTTGGTTTTTTTCTTTTGTTTTTTTTTTTGTTCACATAAAAGGGGCCCTGGGGATTTTGTCTATACAGCTTTCCACAGGCAGGTGTTTCAAAAACAGGGTATTTGATAATTTTGTTTTTATCCTAGGTTCTGCCTGTTTAAGGCCGGGATCACACATGCGAGGAAATCGTCCGACACTCGCATGTGAAATCCCAGCTCTGGCGCCGGCACTCGGGAGTGGATAGCATGGCTACATGTATTTATATGCAGCCGCTCGCTCCACTCCCGAGTGCTGGCGCCAGAGCTGGGATTTCACATGCGAGTGTCGGACGACTTCCTCGCATGTGTGATCCCGGCCTAACAGTCATAGTGGGAATGTTGCACTTATATCAACATGTGTTCTGGCTCATTTCTTTGGGTTTGCTAGAGTCATACATTTGTATAAACTCACTTCAGTACATAATACACACACAGTTAGACTAAAGCCAGCACTTTTGTTTGCTTTGCTTCTCACCTGGGAGAATGTTGCACATTTGAGGCGTGGTGGACCACAAAGTTACCAATTGTTTATGGTTTATGGTGTAAAGAATGTTGTCTCCTTCAAGATTTTCTCAGGTGAAAGTGGAAGTAATTATGCGAGAGGCTTTTGTGAGAAATGTGAAATTAGATAACTACCGTAATTTGCTGAGCTTCACTGGTTGCTTTTGGGGCAAAAGTTTGGTATCAAGAGCAGCCATAACCTAAAATATTCTAGTGCAATCAGACCTGCCAAAAAATCTGGAGTGAAGATCAGCAAATTGGGTTTCCTTTCAAAACTTGTAATTTGCTTTGTCATAGACGTAATACTACCGGTTATGAACACAACTGCAAGTCGTGACATGATTCGTTCTACATTTTTATTGGCCATTATTGATTAACTGTTACTTTGTGTTCAATCAAGAAATGTAAATGGAGACACATTCATATATACATTGTGCGCACAGGAAAGTCATTCTGATCAATAGTTAAAGAGTTGAACACTATAAAAACTTGCCAAAACATGTACGGGCCTGCTTCCAAGTTTCATTCACTCTACTTCCCAAATAATTGTTAGTTTGGCTAAACAATATTATGATTCAGTGCCAAAAACACAAAAACAAACACAGTGCCAATTTCATATGGAAATTAATGCTTACATAATAATGATATACTGCAGATACTGTATTAGCACAATATACCTTGACTGAGTTTAATCAAGATTAAAAGTCAACGCTTATCCATAACACAGGACATAAATGGCTGATCGCTGGGGGTGATCAGTTTGAAAATTTCAAGATTTCAGAAGTTAATAAATTGAAATATTGAAAAACTTTTTTTTTAAATACATTAAACATGAAACTCTAATATAAAAAGAGGTAATTTTCGAAGACACTATATCTTTAAGGCTGTATTACCTAAACAACAATCATGGTCTAGAGGTTCATGTTAGATATACCATAAAAACAAAATATTGAAATATTTGGGGTTTCAACCTCTTAGATAACCACCAATCTCGGAATAGGTATATTTAGTCATATCTTGGCAAAGCAATTTGTTTGCTTATCATTATATATTTCATCTTTCATGTACAAAGTCCAAGTCCACACTCTATGTTGAAGAAAATGCCTTGGAGGGAGGATCCACTGCAGCACCTCCAAGACAGATGGTATTTTTTCCATGTGTTTAGACTGATGGCACTTGGTGTAGTGATGACACAACTAGTAGGGTCAAATAGACCATATTGTTCTAAGGTAAGGCTGCAGATTGCAACCAAAGTCTTTCTAGAAGTTTTATTTTAACAAATTCACGCCATTTTCATTCCGAAACTTCTATTTGTCTCCTGATGGTCCTCTGCTATGTCTACCAGTGGTGGACATTGACCACTGCAGCCAATCAGTAACCTCAACCATCATATGTCACACTATTGGCATCATGGCTGTGCTTAAACAACATGACCACCTAGGTCATCATTTGGCAGCATTGATAACATACTTGCTGTTTGTAAACATGATGTTTGGAAACATGAGCATGGAGGAAATTTGGAGGTCTGAACAAAATAAAAATATATAAATAAAAAATTAAATATCACAAAATGTTGGAGCCTAAAATAGCATAATGGCAATAGGTTTAGGGTCCATTCCTGGTGTTGTACTACTATAATTCCCAATCACTAATTTCCTACACCTCAAAAACATCTCCCTTTTCTTACCTTTGAAACTGCAAAAATTCTTAATTCTTGTCTTAACTAATGAACCTCAATAACATTTAGTCTTCAGGTCACTAAACTCTCCCATTTCCTATATATCCTAAATGCAAGCAGCCAGGATAGTAATAGCCGGGAATGAATGGCCCCCCATGCCACGGTGCTTAGGGAAGGGATCCATGTCTCAGGAGGGCTGCTAAGCCTGTTTTGGTGTACAAGGGGTCAGTTTTTTGGGAGTGATTTGTGTGGGTAAACTTAAGGGGAGGGAATGAGGAGTGAGGGGATTTGAGCGTCTTTTTCAAATGATTAGTGGGAGGGACTGATGTGGGGGTATATAGGTTAGGGTTACAAAAGGGACAGGCATTCTACACTTGGAAACTGGACTTATATCTTCACCTGGACGACAAACTTACATCATGGACATCTGTGAAGATTGAGATCTTGCTTCAAGAGATAGGGTATTTGGCAAAACAGAGAGGACAGCATTGGCTCCAGAGCCAGATGGAGCAGTGGACTACAGCCAGAGAAGTCATCAAGGTGACTGAAGAACCGGTACCTCCAAAGCGCTCAAGGCGGTCCCAGCCTCCGGAAAGACTCAGCCACGATGTGACTCCTCGTTCAAGATGCAGGATCTGGAACCCCAGGAGAGACCCTCCAAGGCCACCAGTGGTGCCTCTACTTTCACTGCCAGTGTGGAGCTCTAGAAGGACTCCACATCGCCGGTCTTGGTACCATGGAAGAGGTGAGTGACGTCTCTGACCCCTCCTCCTCTTCCGGGTTGTGGCGTGGGATCAGCGTGTTAACGCAGTTGGTGTCATCACATGAGCTGGCCATGAACCCAAAAGTGTGTCCTGCGCGGTTGCGCAGGGCCCAACATCAGGAGACATCGGGAGAAGATTTGCAGCAGGCATCGATGGCGGGGACTTAGTGCAGCAGACCGGGAGCCAGTGGTAAAAAATAAATAAGAATGAAAACTGGTTTAATGTGGCCATCTGGTACATTGGTTCAAAGGGTTATTGGGGTGCGTGTAACGTTGGGGCAGGGCAGGCCTTGCATTCAATGCATAGGCAAACAGTATGGCAGTACCAAATAAATAAGAATGGGAACTTTGGTTTAATGTGGCCATTTCCATAATTTTTAGACCCTAAAAAGACCCCGGGGTCGCGGCAAAAATCCTCGGGTTTCCCATAGACTTACATTGGGCTCGTTGCTTGGGTGGGGCAACCGAGCATTTCAATTTGCTCGACCCAAGCAACGAGCATTCGAGCATTTTAGTGCTCGGTCATCACTAGTGAACACGCCTGGTTTTGTGTGCATCTGCTGTATTGGGTGTAGAGGAAGACCTTTTGGGTCCCTATTATACTATTTCTATTGTAGTGAAATTGATGCCACTTTGGTGATGTCTGCCAATACATTTTGGAAATGTGAACACTCCTGGTTGGGTGTCCATCTGCTGAATTGGGTGTAGTGGAAAGCCTATCGGTCCCTATTATACTATTTCTACAGTGGTGAAATTGATGCCACTTCTGTGGTGTAAGGCCCTCATTTGTTTAAATGTGAACATTCCTGGTTGGGTGTCCATCTGCTGGGTTGGGTGTAGTGGAAGACCTGTCAGTCCCTATTGTACTATTTCTTCTGTGGTAAAATTGATACCACTTTGGTGGTCTCTGCCAATAATTTTTGGAAATGTGAACACTCCTGGTTGGGTCTCCTTCATGCGTGTTGCCTGTAACAGGAGGCCACCAACACCATCAGGCCTCCACTCCCTTGGACTCAACTACCCGTGTTACTATCCTTAAAATTTTCTGACAATGGTAGTCTACAAATCTGATATTTGTGCCACTTGAGTGTGGCTCAGCATGAAAGCAAGTAGAGGTGTTGCATGTGGTATCAGGGCTCCCAGCAAAGGGGGTCTACACCGATCCCTCACCCACCTCGTCTTACTGTGACATTCAATTGAAAGCTTAAATGCTGTCCAAGACCCCGGTACCTCATGCCTGGCTGATTGCTCCATTGCCATACTTCAATTTTTACTGTGTGTGAATTGAGGCTACTTTCCTGGTGTCTGCCCCTCATTTGATGTGTTTTGGCAGCATTTGGGGCCATTATCAGGTGTTGTGCATGCATTTGTTTTTGCCTCCCATTGAGGTGAATGGTGTTCGGTTATGTTCGGCTAATATTCGACGAATTAATCGCGAATATTGTAAATTCGGCGAACGTAATCTGAACCGAATATTGAAATATTTACTCATCTCTAGACATCACCACTCACTTGGATCACTTATGTAGTGTATAAAAATTATTTTACGCACATTTGTGACAATATTGTTGCATCACACACATAAAAAATGGCATTGGTATGGTATTGCTTAGCTAACTACTTGGTGTCTAGGGGATAACGTTTCTTTGTGTAGAGCAACAATTTGATGTATGGAGACTTATTGTCTATGCAATGCAGTACTCTTCACAGAAAAGAGAAGAGGAACTCTAATGCCACCTGTTGGCGTTAACAATTTTATGAGTCAATATCGACCCCTTAAAAAATATTGCACATGGCTTAGGATAGGAATCCAAACTGGAAGCTCTATTTGCAGATGTGTGTTTCAGAGTTTTTGCTATTTAAATTCCTAGGGAGCATTACATCACCTTTACATCTTCCTATGCCAAGTGAGTGCTCTCCACAAGGAGAAATGTTCCTCCTTAGATTCCCTAAGGATAACTGGAAAAACACTGAAACAGGTGTCTGCAAATGGAGTAAATGGTTTGGGTTAATATCTTACATCATGTGGCAAGGCTTTCAGGATTGCTTCAGCCAATAGGTGGCACTACAGTGCTAGTCCTCCCTCCTCTCTGAACAGACTATTTGCATTACACACTATGCATGTATATTGGTGTTGGTACATAGTAGGCATGACAATACATGATATAACACATTGAGTTAAAAGGACTCGGTCAGTAGGTTTTTGACACCTAATCTGAGAGCAGCATAATTTAGAGACCGGGACCCTGATTACAGGGATGTGTCACTTACGAGGCTGCTTGCTGTAGTTTTGATAAAATCACAGTTTAATCATCAGGAGATTATCACTAGAAGACTAGAATACCTGCCATAATATAGTCCAGCTCCGCCCCCCACTACAGATTGCCAGCTTACTGCCTACAAACAGTGAACACCAAAAGCTGCCAATCAGTGGTGTGGGTGGGGTTATACAGGGCTCAGAACTGAAAGATCTGCAGAAGATAAAACAGGGATTTTGTCAAAACTATAGCAAGTGATACATTGTTGGAATCAGGGTCACTGCCCCCTACGTCATGCTGTTCTCAATTGGAGCAGCAAGAATATGGTTACAGATTTCCTTAAGTAACCTAGCGTTATTTATCGCTACTTTTGCAATTAAAGAAATGGAAGCCCAGAACAGTTCAGAGGCACAATGGTGACTCAGTGGTTAGCACAATGGCTCAGTGGTTAGCACTGCAGTCCTGGGTTCAAATTCCACCAAGGACAACATCTACAAGGAGCTTGTATGTACTCCTCCGGCTGCAATTTACTGTTCCAGCAAAGTGAATGAGATTTCTGTAATCTCATGCACACGCTGCTTAATTTTTCCGAGAGTATTGGAAGCACCAAAGCGTTTCTTCATATCTTATACCTAAAGCGTCATAGAAGTAGCAGCGTGATCAAATATAGTAAAATATACAATTTTTATTAGATTATGATAAAAAAAATATAATACAGAATATGAAAACTACAGGAGTGAAACACTCACTGTCAACATGGAGCAAGAATACAGAAACCAAAAAAGACAAACCATGGCATCCTATATGGTAAATTCTGAAATAATAACAGTATGAACATTAAATGTAGATATGAACTATATATAGATAATAATAAAAACTAGTATCAAAATGATGATTACATAGGTGAATCATAATCAGTTCATAAATATAAATAATTGCAGATGTTCATAACAGAGTTATGGCTACATAGGAATGATAGTATATGGAAAAATGTAATGGTTAGCTTGTCATAGTAAAGAAGCACCAGAGAATCATAAGATATATAAGGATAAATGACTAGGTCAATTACCTGTGCCTATGATTGAAAGGATGTGCGGTTTGTACACCCCACCCTGACGCGCGTTTCACCGTCTCTGCAGTTTCGTCAGGAAGTTTTTTCAAATCTGCAGCATTTCAGTTCTTTCATAGCGTTTTTCAAATGAATGTAAAAAGTACAATCGCACCCTAAACCACATTTATTTTATGTAGGGTTTTTACTGTCAACACTGTTTTTTTTGGTACAGAAAAATCTACACCAAATCCTCAACCTGTGCACATACCCTATGGTTAAATGTTAGTTCATCATGAGAATTAAATAAATATATGTATATGTAGTAAAAAAGGACAACAAAAGAGAGGAAGCTGACATGAATGTACATATGACCTGAGAGTTATTTTTTTAAATATTTTTTCGCAAATTCGTCTATTCTACATAATGAAAAACATTTTTCCTGAATGTTGTGCTGTTTCGACTGGAAGTCTATAAATTAGTAAAGGTTCACATATGATCTTATTTTCAGTTTCCTGTTCTGCCATCTGAGTAGAAAACAAAAAAATTACATTTATACCCAACCTGTTTTGATGATGGACACTAATGGCATACAGCCGAACCCACCGACTATAATGAGGTCCACTGGGTTTAGGTTGTGACCCCCGTCATTGTACCCTAAATAAGTTCTGCACTTGTTTTTTTACATGTGCACCGCTTTATGCGCTTTATGTATTTTACTATCTCATGAAAACATAACTTTGTTTTTTGTTCTAAAACCTCAATGACACCTTCATTCAAAATGTTATTTTTATAGTAACTTTCCCATCAGTTTGAAGTTGCTGCCATATCCTGTTCAGAACTCCTCAATAGACAGTTATCTCAAAATATGACCTCCGTTTCCTCGCTCAGGCATATCTGATTTTCATCAATGTTGAGACATTACATATCCTGTGCGCTTTCCTGACCCCTGACCGAAAATCAACAATGAAAGACAACAGATTGGGAAGAATTACAGTAAATATTCTTATTGTAAAAAAAATGGCCTAAACAGTTTCATATGTTCTTTTGTTTCCATATTTTATGTTTTTTTTCAGAAGAGGACTGCGGATTGACTCTACAAAACTACATCTGCCCAATATTTTTTTAAAAGAAGAACATTAATAGAAAAATCAATTCATTACTCAGTTATGTTCAGACATGACTCTCCATTAATTTTAGTGGACTGCTAGTCCTGCAGTATATAATTTTTCAAATATCAGATTTCCCTCATTTTTCCACTTAAAGGGAATTTTCACATTTTTACTATGTTATTTTTAGGATAGAAAATGAATTTATTTATTTGTCCTTATAATTATTATTATTTATTTATTTATATTCCGCAGCGCTTTACAGACATTATCATCACTGTCCCCAATGGTGCTCAAAATCTAAATTCCCTATCAGTATGTCTTTGGAGTATGGGAACCGGAGAACCTGGAGGAAACCCTCACAAACATGGGGAGAACATACAAACTCCTTGCACATGTTGTCTTGGTGGGATTTGAACCCAGGACTCCAGCACTTCAAAGCAACAGTGCCATATTAATAATAATAATTTTATTTCTATAGCGCCAACAGATTCCGCAGCACTTTACTTTATAGGTTGGGGCTTTATTGGTTGGGGCTTTGTTTTTTTATATAAAGCTCCAAATTCTCTGAGTATAGATGTAAAGGTAATATTCCGGCTGCCTGCATCTACCACTGTGAGGTGCTTGTGAGCAAACTGCATACTGTCTCATTATTGAGTGCCATGGGTAACATTATGCAGTTAGCTCCCATGCTCCCTCAATAAGTGGATACAGTTAGTTAAACATTTATATTTTAAAGGGTGTCTGTAAAAATATCATACTAGTAACATATATTTTAGTGCTGTAGTTGCAAAAAAAATCCCTTTTAATCCATATGTAATTTAGGGTGCTTTGGTGTACCCTTGGTGTGGTCAATGCGTCGGGCAATGCTACGCGCTCCGAATTGCATACCTAGCACTATCTGTGAGCTTGATTTCTTTACAGCGAGAGCACCCTAAACTCAAATCCTTGTTCATGCACTCGCACACTGACACTGGAGGAACCCAATGGCGCACTAACACTGTTAGTGACGGTCTGCACTCAGTGTGGATGCAGACACACTCTGATATCAGGGTCCTGCTAGTCTGTGTCTACTGTTTGCTACACCCAGAAGTATAATGAGCACTTTGAAAGAGGAGAAGGCAATTAGTGTCTGCACACACACTGAGTAAAGCCTGGGTCTCACATAGCGATACACCAGCGATCCCGACAACGATCAGGATCGCTGGTGTATCGCTACATTATCGCTGCTGAGATGCCAAACAGGCAGCTCAGGCAGCGATCAGTACAAGCGACACTGCGGGTAACATCGCTTAGTTACCTGCAGTGTACGTTGGATACCAGTGCCCTGATGCAGGGAGCTGGTAACCAAGGTACACATCAGGTTTCCAGGCGCTGCGCGGTGCCTGGAAACCCGCTGTGTACCTTGGTTACCAGCTCCCCTGCATCAGGGCGCTGGTATCCAAGGTACACAGCGGGTTTCCAGGCACAGCCCGGCACCTGGAAACCCGCTGTGTACCCTGGTTACCAGCGGATCGCTGGTCTCCCGCCTGTCACAGCAGCGATGCGTGCCTGTCAGCGGGAGACCAGCGATCAAAAAAATGTCCAGGACATTCAGCGACGATCAGCGATACCCGGCAGGGGGGCTGATCGTCGCTGAATGTCACACACAGCGATATCGCTGGGGAGCTCGCTGCTGCGTACAAAACTAGTGACTCAGCAGCGATCTCACTAGCGAGATCGCTGTGTGAGACGGGGGCTTAAGTTTGCGCACTGACACGGTCAGGATTGTAACGCTGATAAACCTGAAGATTAAGCCTATATCTGCAGGTTGATAGCATTATCCGACCTGACATTTTCCCTTTTAAGATATATTAAAAGAATAATCCGCAAATACTTTTTTGACTATTTTGATCAAAAAAAAAAATATTCAAGAGGATATATTTGAAAGTTAACTCATTGCAATGATGGACAGCTGAAGGTAAAAACAACCACAGCTTGAAGCTTTATTTCAAACATCAGCAGTTTTCCAATGTAATTTTTGGCTGGATACCTTTACAGGTGAAACATTCAAAATCTGTAGGAAATGCACGTACAGAAACCACATAGTAAAACCGCTGAGAGGTGATTTTGCGATTGTGGTTTTTCTGTTGAATTTTTTCATTGGAAATATTTAGTCTCCAAAACATTGCAAACAGTATTGTAATATATTCAGGGGTTTTACGCAGAAAAAAACTGTACTAAATTTAGAACATTTTGAAAATGTAAGCCCTTTTATAAGCCCTTGCTTATAAAACTTCAAAAGCCAATATTAATTCAATATTAATTCATTTACTTCTATATTCTGTAAATAAACAGCATCAAAATATTTTTACTAAATATTTTTGTACAAATTATACAATTATTAATACTAAATATTATGAGAAAAAAACATTTGGGAAAAATGTTAGAATCGGATACATGCATACACAAAAACATTTCTATAATATCAGTAGTATTTGCACGCAAGAGTTGTATTAGTAAATAACAATAACGTAAAGTTTTTAAAAGGTTGCAAAAACATTTGTAAGAAAGAAAATCAAAAATTGATAAATAATATCTGTTAAAAAAATAATGTAAAAAATTGTAATATTGATAAAAAGTACTAAAAAGAAACAAATGTTTATATATGTATCCTGTTTATAGAAGAAAAGTTTTATCAAAAAGTTCTAGAGCATATATAACTATATATGCATACATAAATATAGGTACGGTATACATTAGAAACTTTTATTATAAAATTTTTTTTTTTAGAAACAGAATCTTCTTTCATAAATTGCAGGAAGCAACAAGCATATAGACAGACGAGCAAACAGTGGATAGAAATTTCTAGTGACGGTTGTACATCACTTAGAATTGGCACCGTCGTGAATAACTTAAACCACATACATCGTTTAAAGATCATTCCAAACCAACTAGCATGAAAAAATGTGTGGCCAAAAACTACAACCCCTATACATAAGCTATAAGAAAAACAAAGAATTAACATTTCCAGAATTATAAATCTCAACACATGCAGGGATTTAAGACAGGTATTTATGAAATATCCTGTTCCTAAATATTTGCAGGAAATTTCTAAACCATTTCCCAGAACTTAAGAAGGAACATAAACATTTAATTTTTAACAATTTCATATCAGCATTTCATTTTATTTTAACTTTGTTCTTATAGGTTTCCTTACAGTGACGTGGAATTAGCGCTTTACACAAAATATGTATAATTGGATTATTTTAAAATTCTTCTGATTTTATAAACGCTGTTTTTGGGTGTAATTTTTCACTTTCAGTACATGTATTATTTCTTGGTGCTTTTGCTTTATGTAGAACAATAAGAGATGTCGACATAATTACATTGTAGATATTTTCATAGTATATATTTCAATATGTTTGAATTACATTTTTTTAAGACTTTTCTAAATGAACCTGTCAGCAGGATTGTGCACAGTAAACTACAGACAGTGTCAGGTCGGCGCCGTCATACCGATTAGGCCGGAGTCACACACAACCACAAAAAATCGGTCCGTTTTAGACGGTCGACAATCGGATCAAAATAAAAACATCACACATCCTTCTGGCATCCGATTTTCCTTCAAAGATGCGATTTAGTCGCATGTGTGTGTACCTTGTAACATCCGATTTTCATCCGACTTGCGAGATTTTCTCGCAGGCTTGCAAAACTGACATATAATGGATCCAAAAGAATAGTATTTAAATGCCAAAAGAAAGAATAGATATATACACATAGAGCACATATATATATATATATGTCATTGTGACATATATATATACATATATTTATAATTCTTACACTTCTACATACTGTAATAGCCGCTAATTCAATTGCCGGCTTCAGTGAAATCACAGAAGCCGACATGAAATGATACATTGTTTCCACACATTTAACCATGTAATTTCATGTATTTTTATATATGTTTGAAACATACAATTACATGAGTATATGTGTGCTAAATTTCAGACATGTAGGGGTTAATTAAAGGTGTAAATTCGTTGAAAAAAAAATGCGTGGGCTCCCGCTGTATTTTCTCCACCAGACAGACAAAGCAAAGCGAGTGGGGCAGATAATAATAGCCTAGGGAGGGTACATTTTTTTTGTGCCCCCCCTGGCTACTAACATCTGCCCCCAGACACCCCAGAAAGGGCAAATCTATAATTAGATTCGCCCTTTCTGGCACTTTGCCCGTCTATTCCCATTGCCCTGTAGCGGTGGCGAATGGGTTAATCTCACCTTACTGTCACCTTAGTATTGAAAGGTGACCTTAAGGCAGGTTAATAATTGATAGCTGTCAATTAGACAACTATCAATTATTAATCCTATTGTATGAAAGAAAAATCAAACACACACAGTTTAATAAAAAAGAAGTTTAATTAAATAATCACACAGTTTTTGACCATATTTTATTTTCCTGCTAAAACCATTTCCTGTAATAAAAATAAAATAAAAAAGCAAAATTATACTTACCAATCCGATGTACAGTCAGGTCCCACGGTGTAATCCATCAGAAAGGGTTAACAGGTTACAGGTCGCAGAGAGCTAATAATGCTGTCTCAGACCTGTATTCCCTGAATGAATAAGTTCCTCTCCCAGCGAAAGTAGAGGAATAGATTCATGAATGGAGCTTAATTGATTTATTGCCAATTTAACTTAGTGACCTGACCTAAAGGGAAAGTGGACACAATCAATTAAGCTTCATTCATGAAACACATCCTCTCCTGTCGCCAGGAGAGGAACTTATTCATTCATGAGCTTTGAGCTGAGCATGCAGGATTACTTGCACTGCTTGGCTCAAAGCTAGTTAACCCTTTGTGAAGGATTACAGCGTGGGACGTGACAGATCGGCGGAATAGGTAAGAATAATGTTGTTTTATTTTTTTTTCTTTATTTTAGGAGATCAATGGCTTCGCACGGATTAAGTGTAAAATAAAATATGGTCAAAAAAATGTGTTTTTATTTCATTAAAATTATTTATTCTTAAAGTGTGTGTGTTTTTTTATTTACTTCAATAGGATTAATAATTGATAGTTGTCTAATTGACAGCTATCAATTATTAACCTGCCTTAAGGTCACCTTTCAATACTAAGGTGACAGTAAGGTGAGATTAACCATTCGCCACCGCTACAGGGCAATGGGAATAGACGGGCAAAGTGCCAGAAAGGGCGAATCTAATTATAGCTTTGCCCTTTCTGGGGTGTCTGGGGCAGATGTTAGTAGCCAGGGGGGGCACAAAAAAATGTACCCTCCCTAGGCTATTATTATCTGCCCCCACTCGCTTTGCTTTGTCTGTCTGGTGGAGAAAATACAGCGGGAGCCCACGCATTTTTTTCAACAAATTACACCTTTAATTAACCCCTACATGTCTGAAATTTTGCACAAATACACTCATGTAATTGTATGTTTCAAACATATATAAAAATACATGAAATTACATGGTTAAATGTGTGGAAACAATGTATCATTTCATGTCGGCTTCTGTGATTTCACAAAACCCGGCAATTGAATTAGCGGCTATTACAGTATGTAGAAGTCTAGGAGCTATAAATATATGTATATGTACATGTCACAATGACATGTATATATATATATATATATGTGTTCTATGTGTATATATCTATTCTTTCTAGTCTTTATTAAAGCTGTCAGTGTGATTTTACAGTATAGCCGGGGATGAATTGCCGCTTTTCTAAAGGACACCGATGCGATTTCATCGCAAGTCACACGTGCGGTCCGTTTGTAATCCGATTTTTCATCGCTCCCATAGACTTGCATTGGCGATTGTCGACCGACAATCGGTGACAATCGCAGCATGCTGCGATTGTACACGGACGTTTAAAACGGACCACAAAAAATCTGATACTGGGAGCTGCTCCATAGATTAACATAGGTCCGACTGCAATGCGATATTTCATCGCATTGCAGTCGTCCGATTTTGTCGCCAGTGTGACTCCGGCCTTACAATGATACCTGGTGATGAAATCCGTCTTGTGATTGTTGTGTATTCTTAATGATCAGTTTTGAGTTAATGATAGGCTCGTGCTCCAGGGCAGCCTGTGGGGGGTCTTCATGCGGTGCCAGGGGTGGCCACTGACAGCTTGGGGCCCCTATGCAGGAAATTTCTGGACCCCCCTCCTTTTAAGGTGACAAAGCTATATATATATATATATATAATATATATATATATAGTACAGACCAAAAATTTGGATACACTTTCTCATTTAAAGATTTTTCTGTATTTTCATGACTATGAAAATTGTAAATTCACACTGAAGGCATCAAAACTATGAATTAACACATGTGGATTATATACTTAACAAAAAAGTGGGAAACAAATGAAAATATGTCTTATATTCTAGGTTCTTCAAAGTAGCCACCTTTTGCTTTGATGACTGCTTTGCAAACTCTTGGCATTCTCTTGATGAGCTTCAAGAGGTAGTCACTGGAAATGGTCTTCCAACAATCTTGAAGGCGTTCCCAGAGATGCTTAGCACTTGTTGGACCTTTTGCCTTCACTCTGTGGTCCAGCTCACCCCAAACCATCTCGATTGGGTTCAGGTCTAGTGACTGTGGAGGCCAGGTCATCTGGCGTAGCACCCCACCACTCTCCTTCTTGGTCAAATAGCCCTTACACAGCCTGGAGGTGTGTTTGGGGTCATTGTCCTGTTGAAAAATAAATAAATGGTCCACTAAACGCAAACCAGATGGAATAGCATGCCGCTGCAAGATGCTGTGATAGCCATGCTGGTTCAGTATGCCTTCAATTTTGAATAAATCCTCAACAGTGTCACCAGCAAAGCACCCCCACACCATCACACCTCCTCCTCTGCGCTTCACGGTGGGAACCAGGCATGTAGAGTCCATCCGTTCACCTTTTCTGCGTCGCACAAAAACACGGTGGTTGGAACCAAAGATCTCAAATTTGGACATATCAGACCAAAACACAGATTCCTACTGGTCTAATGTCTATTCCTTGTGTTCTTTAGCCCAAACAAGTCTCTTCTGCTTGTTGCCTGTCCTTAGCAGTGGTTTCCTAGCAGCTATTTTACCATGAAGGCCTGCTGCACAAAGTCTCCTCTTAGGGATATATAAAACACTGCACTCTCTACGGGAATTCCATGCAAAATAGTGAGAATTTATTAATACAATCAACAAATTAGGGAGCACAACAATGATATAGGCGACATATAAATCATTTGACGTTTCAACTCTCCCGAGTCTTAATCATAAATCGCTGAAATTAAGTGATTCAGAGGAAGAATATAGGTTGCAGAGCAAGGTGCGGTAGTGCCGCTCGGATACCCTCCACCCCAGGTTCATTATTTGCCTGGTCATTTCATTTATGGTTCCACTCGTCTAACTACAATTATTCAGGTTCTAAATTCCACAAGAGCACATATTGTTGGCCACATTTTTGCTTACCATATCACAGATTCTCAATAACCTATATTGTTGTGCTCCCTAATTTGTT
>JARQOD010000003.1:452086461-452186347 GCA_033576555.1 Oophaga sylvatica | reverse complement strand
TCTCCTTCTCTGCCAGTTCCTCAAATCTAGTGAGATATACCTCCACATCATCACGAGGTGTCATCTTTTCCAGGGACCGTCTTACCGCCTTCTTTACATCGGACAAGTCAGGTGCCTTCACATCATTACTCTGAGACGCGGTGCGGAGAGCTGCAATCTGCTCCAACAACCGGTTATTCTCCTGCTGCTGCAGGAATTTCTGCCGGTGCTCCTGCATGCGCTGCTGGTGCTGCAGGCGCTGTTGCTCCATGCTCCGCTGGGCCTGTACCAGGTACTCAACGAACCCCTCCATACTGCCGGACTCATCTGTCTCAATCACAGCAGTCTTATGTTGCACAATAACTTGCGCCATTTGTTCAAACAGCGCCTCCATGCTGTCATCCATGCTGTCAGACTTCTCTGTCTTCACAACAGTAGTCTTCACTCAAGACATACACACACTCTACAGTCTTTTCCATAGAAAAATTTAGCTCTGCTGTGCAGACACTTTTTTTTTTTTTTTTTCCTTTGCAAAGTCTATTAGGGCTACTGTCTCTTTAAGACTGCTCCACAAACTTTTCTTTTGCTGCTGCACATTCCACAGTCATTTTCACAACAAGTTCAGCTTTGCTGTGCATACATTTTCTCTCTGCAGACCCTATCAGGGCCACTGTCTCTCCAAGACTGCTCCAAACAGACGTTTCTGCTGACACACACTTTTTTTTTTTTTTCCTCTGTTGCTATTTCAATAGACTTTACCTTTAATGCTGTCTCTTGCCACTGTGCTGCATGCACACTCCAGCACTAACTGTACCAGGCCCTGCGCTGCCCCAGCATTCTCCACCAATTGTAGCCTTTCCAGGGGTTTAGCTCTAGGATCGCTGTCTGGGTAGACAGAATGGCACGGAAACAGTTCATTCAGACAGCAATTATGGTAAAAACTGGCCGCAACCAGTTTATTAAAGTCCACAGCAAACAGATAAAACAAAGCATAAACAAAAGACCTAGGCTTGTCTAGCCACTAATTACACTTATGTAATGTCCCTTTCTATCAGGAACCCAGACTCTATCAGTCTGTGCCCAAAACAACACATATGATATATGTTACCAGTATGGAGTTTCCCAGATACTCCTCCTTATGTCTGAAAGTCCACCCGACGTCCAGACTTGAGAGAGATCCACTCCTATTCAGTAGTCATCATCCTGGAGGTTCACAGAGACACTCTTGTGTCCGGGGTACCTCTAACCCAGACTGAGACAGCTCCCCTCCTCTTCAGTAGCTTATCCGCATGGATTCTCACAGAGACTGCTTCCTGCGCCGGGACACCTCCCTGTGTCCAGGCTAAAGACAGCTCTAACACTCTTGGCTTATCCGCATGGATTCTCACAGAGACTGCTTCCTGCGCGGGACACCTCCCTGTGTCCAGGCTAAAGACAGCTCTAACACTCTTGGCTTATCCCATGGATTCTCACAGAGACTGCTTCCTGTGCCGGACACCTCCCTGTGTCCAGCTAAAGACAGCTCTAACACTTTGGAGACTGTTTCTTGTGCCGAGACACCTTCCTGTGTCCAGGCTAAACTAGCTCTCTGACTGTGTCCGCAGACACCTACTTCTGGCTTCCTAATTAACAGCTGATTGGCTTCAGGTTTAAGCTGCAAGTGTGCAATGAATGCAAGGTGTAGTGACCTCTCTCTACCACCAGGTCTACAAAGCCACACATTTCCCTTATAGTTAGCAAAGAACCTAGGTGAAATGTACACCCCATTCACCACATATCCTCACTGTCTCACAATATATACTGTATACTGTATATATACATACCTGCCCATTATCATCATCTTCTCCCCATCATCATCAATGCCTCCCCATTATCAGCAATGCCTGCCCATCATCATCTTCTCCCCATCATCAATGCCTGCCCATTATCATCAATGCCTGCCCATTATCATCATCTTCTCCCCATCATCATCAATGCCTCCCCATTATCAGCAATGCCTGCCCATCATCATCTTCTCCCCATCATCAATGCCTGCCCATTATCATCAATACCTGCCCATTATCATCATCTTCTCCCCATCATCATCAATGCCTGCCCATCATCATCATCTTCTCCCCATCATCAATGCCTGCCCATTATCATCAATACCTGCCCATTATCATCATCTTCTCCCCATCATCATCAATGCCTGCCCATCATCATCATCTTCTTCCCATCATCAATGCCTGCCCATTATCATCAATACCTGCCCATTATCATCATCTTCTCCCCATCATCATCAATGCCTCCCCATTATCAGCAATGCCTGCCCATCATCATCTCCTCCCCATCATCAATGCCTGCCCATTATCATCATCTTCTCCCCATCATCATCAATGCCTCCCCATTATCAGCAATGCCTGCCCATCATCACACACAGACAGCACATAAGCACCCGCTTTCTGACACAGCCGGCCGCTGAATGATGACGTCATTTAGCGGCCGGCTGTGAGAGGAAGCGCCGGTGGAGCCCGGAGCTGCAGCAGCGGAGGCACGGGAGAGGTAAGTATTGTGCCAGCTGATGCCGGGGCCCTGAGACTGCCGGAGCGCCTCCGCGGGCCGGTCACTGACAGCCGGCGGGCCGGATGCGGCCCGCGGGCCGCCCCTTGCCCGGGTCTGGTATAAACTATACATATATGTATATATATATGTCACAATGACATGTATATATATATATATGTATTCTATGTGTGTATATTTAGTGTTTACAAGGAAATAAAGGTTTTTTTTAGTTGCGATATTTTGTTCCCATAGACTTACATGGGACTTCCGTATCGGAATCGGATATCGCCGATATTTAGTGATATCGGCGATGCCATTCCGATCCGATATTTTTAGATATCGAGCAGTATCGCTCAACACTAGTCTTTACTGTACGTTTAATAGTCTTGTGTAATTTTTTGATGACTAACTTTTTGTGTAATAGGTAAATCTATGATGCGTTCTGTCTGATTTTATCTGCAAATTTGGCTAGGCAGAAGTGAAGGTAAAAAGTTAGACACAGAATTTTTTGGAATTAGCGCTTTGACAGCATATTTAATTAGCACAAGCTTATGTTCTTCCCATTATTAGAAATTTCAAAAGTTTTTCGAGAAGCACAAAAATAATAGAAATGTCTTAAGTTCATGAATGTTGTTCTTCTTTTAACCAGCTCATGTCACGTGTCAGTTTAGCAGTTTGCTTTTCAAAGTTATTCTTTCTATGATAATCGGTTACAAAACGGAAAGACCCAAATAAGGTATGTGCACACGTTGCGGAATCTGCTGCGGGTCCGCAGCAGAACTGCAAGTGATGTTCAGTAGCATTATATTCAATGGAAATAAAAAAACGCAGTGCACATTCTGCGGATTTTTCCGCTCGGATTTGGTGCGGATTTAAATCCGAAGCATGTCACTTCTTTTGTGCAGTTCCGCAGCGTTTTGAGACCTGCTCTAAATAGAAACCGTAGTTCTCAAAACGCAGGGGAAATCCGCACAAAAAACGCGGAAAATCCACAGCAAATATGCACTAAATCCGCAGGTAAAACGCAGGTCATTTTACCTGCGGACTTAACAAAATCTGCACGGAAAATTCCACAGCAGATTCTGCAACGTCTGCACATACCCTAAGGCTATGTGCACACGTTGCGGAATTGCCATGGAAATTTCCGCGGCAATTCCGCACCTCCCTGCCGCGGGAAATACGCATATTATAGGTATGCGTACTCCCGCTAAAAACTAGCGTTTTGCAAGCGTAATTAGCTTGCAGAATGCTAGCGTTTTCCAAGCGATCTGTAGCATCGCTTGGAAAACTGATTGACAGGTTGGTCACACGAGTCAAACAAGTGTTTGACAAGTGTGACCAACTTTTTACTATTGATGCCGCCTATGCCGCATCAATAGTAAAAAGATCTAATGTAAAAATAATAAAAAAAATAATAAATAATGATATTCTCACCTTCTGGCGGCCCCCGCAGCTTTCCCGCCTCTCAGCGACGCTCCCGGCCAATCCCGTTCCCAGGCGTCCTTTGCGACAATCACCCCGATGATGTAGCATCACGCGAGACCGCTACGTCATCTGGGGTGATTCTCGCAATGCATTACTGGGAACGGGATTGGCCGGGAGCGTCGCTGAGAGGCGGAAAGCTGCGGGGGCCGCCGGAAGGTGAGAATATCACTATTTTTTATTTTAATTATTGTTTTTACATGGATATGGTACCCAGGGCCTGGAGGAGAGTCTCCTCTCCTCCAGACCCTGGGTACCATCTGCACATGAACCGCTTACATTGCGCATGGTGGGCACAGTCACATGCGGAAAGTAATCGGTTCAATGCATTCCTATGGCGGCGGAATCGCCGCGGTTCCGCAAAAAAGAATCAGCATGCTGCAGATTCTTCCGCGATGCAATTCCGCCGCGGAAAAACCCACAGCATGTGCACAGCATTGCGGAATCCCATAGGCCATAATGAGTTGTATTGTGTAAGCGGTTTTGCAAAACCGCTAGGAATCCGCAACGTGTGCACAGGCCCTAACAGTAAGCAAGTTCATTTATTGTTCCGTATGTTTTAATTAATGATACATCATGGGTGGAATATGGGTATAAAATATAGTAAGATGTGTTAAAAAAATTGACAATTTTTCAAAACAATTTTAGAACACTATAAATCTTTTTTTTAGGTCTTTTGTGAAACAGAAATGTATCCTAAAAATATTAAAAAAAAATATAAAATAAAAATTTCGATCTTTCTTCGTCCAAAGATTTTAACTAATTTCCCATTTGCAGGACCGATATGTACAAAAATAATTGCCAGGAAAATCACTCTTTACAGAAACTATTCCAGTGCTAAGTACAGTTACATAGAGTTCAGTAGAATTAGCTTTGACTATTTAGCAAATTGTTCACTTTGGCTAATATAGGACATTTCACAATTTTTTATTTTTTTTATCTGAAATGTACTAAAAAGAATCAGACTACAGTATATGGTCAAATTAAGAAGTGGTCAGCAATCCGATGAACAAAAATTCTTACTCATCTGTTTTTAGTTTTATGAAAATGTTTTTGCTGGAGAAACATTTTCATCATTGCAAAATTTCACACATCCCATCAAATCTTTGGGCAGCTTCAGATGGGGAAAAGGGTCACTATTTTGAGTACTGACCGCATTCAGATGTGTTGTTTTGCCAGCTAATGTATTGAATATATTTTGGATCTTTTCTTTGCATTATCCCAGACATTTTTATTTTTGAAAAAAAGTGTATATCAGTATGGAAAATGAATAATGACAGAAATGCTGAAAAGAAGAAGTTCTACCATGAAACTTCTACCATGAAACAGAAGTGCTTTGTTTGTGTTGCGGTTGAGTCCTTCCAGTAAAAGTGCCAGTACAAGCTGAAACCCAACCAAAGTTTGGCTAAGTAGAAGAATAACAAAGTTTCATTTACTGAGAAAGGGTGCGGAGTATAAATTTGGTTAAATAATTATCTTCCATCTATCTCTCATTCATTGTATAGGCAATAAAAAATTGATTGTTGTGGAATATCTGTCTAAGGCCGGGGTCAGACACAACTACAAAAAATCGGACCGTTTTAGTCGGTCGATTATCGGAACAAAATGAAAACATCACACATCCGCCTGGCATCCGATTTTCCTTCAAAGATGCGATTTAGTCGCATGTGTGTGTACCTTGTAACATCCGATTTGCATCCGACCACCGTTTTTTTGTTGCGGCTTACCAAAAAGGACCAATAACGGTTTTGAGGCCTGATAGTCATTTAAATCATCAGGCTGAACTATATTTAAGTGATCTGCTACAGCTGTGACTCTCCCACCTTTGCACTGGTGTCATTTTGTTCCTTGTGCTTAGTGCTTGCTAGCTGCTTTATCCAAACATGAGCGACACACTCAGATTTTCTCCCACTGAGCGTGTGCTGTTCCATTGGGTTATATCCAGACGTTTTGTGGAGCCCTATCCTGTAATAGCAGATCCCAGAAGACGCACAAGGATGTGGGTACATCCACTTTTGACAAGAAGGATAAATAAAGGCCATTTTCACCGGCTATATTTGTCACTGCGTAGGCATGGAGATAATTTTTTCCAATATTGTCCAATGAGCATAGCTACCTTTGATACGCTGATTGACATTGTGCGCCCTGGGATCACATTTCAGGACACCAGGATGAGAAAAGCAATTTCTGCAGAGGAACGCCTTCTCCTAACAATAAGATATGTGTGTCACCGATATGTTGATGATGTTTTCATCAACATAGTCACTTTGCAAGTGTTGGAGCACACTTCTTGTAAACTTATAATGTGAGTAATGTATTTCTCAAGCTTACCTATCTAAATTATTGGCTTTGGTGTATTCCACAGAAGCCATGGCTTGTAATCTATTTTCCAGCATGTGTGCTGTACCAAACTCAAGCATTGTAAGTGTTGTGCATGCTGTGTGTGTTGTTTTTGTTGTCATGTTGTGTGTAAGTTACGCAGCCCATCACGTATTGAAATAATCACATACAATCAATGGCACTTAAACAATTTTTTATGTCTGGTGTAATGTTTAGTGGCTTTAAACATAATGCTAAAGGACTAATGTGTCCCTAGCTTTCTTCAACATATTTGCTGATAAATTCTCAGCAGTAAAACAAAGTACAATTTAATAACTTAAAACATAAACATAAGAAATACATTACACCTATAACTGGTGGTAGGTGTGGGGTGGTGAAGGTGGAGGGCCAGCTTGTGAGGGCTGGCTAGACTGCTCTCCAGTCACTGTGTTACCATGAGTGGTGGCTGACTGTGCAGTTTGCTGCATGCTTCTTACTTGCTCTGGATGTGGGTTTGGGTAAGGGAAGTTTGGGAACTGTTGTGGGTAGTCATAATATGACTGCCCACTTACACTATAGCCACCAAAATGCCCATGTCGACCATACCCATGTTGTGGCCAGCATTGAACATTGGGTATGGTCGAGTGGGCATATTGTGAATGGCCACTCTGTCCCATGGATTGGAGCTGGGGAGCTCCGTATAAAGAAGGAGCTGCAGTAGGATGAGTAGGAGGAGGAGTTGGGTTCTGTTGGACACAAGGAGGAGGTGGAGGAGGAGGATGATGAGGAGGAGGAGAAGGATCAGAGGCTGAAGCAGATTGTGAGGGATTTGGTCCAAACAACCTTAAGACATTCTCAGGACCAACCACCCATCTATCAAGATAATTTAGTAGGTTGGTTGGATCATTAGGCGGTGTTCCAGAATCCAACACAATCTGCAGTCCGCTTCTGATCCGCAGTCTGTGCTGTCTTGGAATAGCCCGGAGGTAACGGGCCAGACTGCGGCAAAATCCCTCCTCCCCATCATCATTTGCTACACTGGACAAATAGTCCAGAACTCCTCGGTCCACCTGCCTCCTTGTGGCAGAACCAACTCCTTCTCTTCTACGCCTGGGTTGCCGTGCAACATCTGCTGGAGGCGAAGCCACATCCAGGGGCCTACCAGGGCTGCTGCTCAGGGGGGGGTCTTGGGACTGTAGAGGCAAGCTCTGTGACTCCACTGCTGGTGGTGGTGGTGGCGATGCTGCTGCTGCACTTGCTGCTGATGATGGGCCAGCCTCCTCAACATCCCCCATGGGGTCGATAACTGCCTCAGAGTCCGAAGCTGGCTCTCTGTCTGTAAGGTTTGACTCGGTGCTAGAGAATAAAATAAATTTATTACAATTTATTCATAAAAATAGCAATACACTTTGTACAGACATGAACTTACGGTCGCAAATCCAGAGCTGAAGCAAGAAAATTCAGTCTATCATAATAGACATATTTGCGTTTAGTGCTTGCTGCTGCCCCACTGCGCCCCCTCAGCTGTCTCTCTCTCCTGTAGCAGTCTCTATAGCTGCGCCATGTAACATCTGAGTCTGAAAAAGTAACGGATAAAATACAAATTTAAAATTATCTGCCCTTGTAATGTATTTTAAAAATAAATACCGTACAACAGCAATATTATACTTTTTTAAGTGTTATAGGGGTATAGAACACCAATACAAATTGTATGTAGGTAAAATAACAATTAAATATTACAAGGGTTCATACATACAAAGCTCTATGACATATGTGTCACAATAATGAGCATTTATTTTGGACACAGCGATGGGATTACCAAAAGGGACACATATTAAGTACTTCACCTACGCATTTATTGGTAGGGCAAAATTTACTTTGCGACCATTGCTGTTGGAGCTAAATATCACACCAACACAGACGGCACCTGAACATTCATCCTACCAGGACCTTCAGTTGGTCCCTGCCCTGTGGGATTACCGTATATATGGGATGGAGCCTTTTCAAGTTCTCATATCCCACAGTGGCCTCCTCTGTTCCTTTTGTGTTATGTTCCTTAAGGTTTCAGAAAGACCCATTGCAGGGTCGAAACGTTACCTATACATGTTTTTTCGGCTGTGGTGTTTTAAAATTACACTTTTTTCACTTGCATTGAAAGATTGTTTTATTGCGGCTGGTTTTCAAATTACAGGAGCTAAATATTAGATGTGCTTGGAGTACTCACATAGCACTGGGGGTTCAACAGGCATAACTGTTTTTTTAAACACATTTCGGTTTCACATATAAGGGTACAGTGACATTATAACACATTGTTATTGGTACATACTGAGTAGTCAAACCGTATTGTAAGCGTTTTCAAAACGTTACTTACTAATGCGTTCTTGGTCCTCCCTAGACCTGTCGCCAAAATCCGGGAACATCTGGGAACATATTCTCCTCCAAGCCGCGTCCTTCCGCGAGCGGTTAGAATAATTTGGATCCCGCTGGTCCCAAAGTTCTGGTCTCTCCTGGACCAGAACGATCAACATCTCCACATTGATGTGACTGGACATCGTTCTGGACTCCGTGGAGGCGGTTTCCTGTTTGGGTTTGAATTTTCGTAGCCTAATTAGCATGTCAGCCCTTCCTGGCAATTATCCTGATGCAATTTCCTGACACCTGGGATAGTGGTGGGATTTAATCACAAGTCACACGTGTGGTCCGTTTGTAATCCGATTTTTCATCGCTCCCATAGACTTGCATTGGCGATAGTCGACCCACAATCGGTGACAATCGCAGCATGCTGCGATTGCACACGGACGTTTAAAACGGACCACAAAAAATCTGATACTGGGAGCTGCTCCATAGATTAACATAGGGCAGTCTGCAATACGATATTTCATAGTATTGCAGTCGTCCGATTCTGTCGCCAGTGTGACGCCGGCCTAATAACCAGGAAACAGTCAAAGAACCGACCACATTGATGCAATGCCAACTACCGTGAGATAAGATAATGTCACATACACACTTCTCAGCACATAACATGGAGTGCGCTTGCAAGGGTGAATATATCTCCTCTCATTCAATCTTAGACTCAACCTCTGGTATAGGCTGCAAAGTGAGCATAAGTTACGCCCCAACACAGTCCGGATACACAGCACACTCCCACTACTCATCAGGCACACAGGGTGATGAGCCCACAAAATATATACTACTGTCCGACAGTCAAAAGGCCACACACTCTCTGAAAAGCGATGTATTCTTTAGAGCAAAAAAGGACTAGACTTATTAAAGTTTTAAACTTTAATGCAAAAAGTACAGTGCTTACAAGGAAAGGTATAAAAAGATAAAAAAATAGAGTGACACAAAAATACAAAACAATTATACAATAAAAATGGAGAAAGAACAGAAATACCTTAATGTTTCCATTAAAGTTATTCTTCTGTTTCCTTGAGGGAAGGAGAAAGTGCTTATGGATCACATCTAGCTAATGCTGACCCCACATGTGATCATATTTCCATTGTATAGCCCATTTTTTATATGCCTGGCTCTGGGCTCGAGTTTCCAGGATGGCCTAGATTGTAATATTTAAATCGCAGATCTGTAACTGGACCGTGGGCTACACAGACAGACATACATTAGACCCGGTCTTCACCCGCCTCTGCTCTCTAACTAAATTCACCACCTCCTCTCTCCTTATAGCCGACCACCATTTACTCACTTTCTCATCCCTGTCCTCCTCTCCAGTCACCCATGTCCAGCAACACGCGCACCCCCGCAGAAACCTTGCACACCTAGACACCCACACACTCTCTGACTCTATTTTACCACTGGCAGCCATATCCTCACTCCACGACACAGACAGTGCCACTGCTTTCTACAATGCCATTCTCGCATCAGCTATTGACACGGTCGCCCCTCTCGTTCATGGCACAGTGTGACGTGCCAACAGACAACCCTGGCACAATAACACCACTAAAAAGCTCCGGCAAGTGTCCAGGATTGCAGAGCAGCGTTGGAAGAAAACAAATTCACAAGATGACTTCACTGCATTCAAACAAGCAACACTCTCTTTCAAATCTGCCCTCACCTCTGCTAAACAGGCCTACTTCACAACCCTCGTATCTTCCCTATCCTACAACCCCAGTTATTCAAATTTTTAACTCCCTCCTCTGCCCACCACTGCCCCCCTCCTACCTCCCTCATCTCTGCTGAGGTCTTTGCCACACACTTCAGAAATAAGATTGACCAAACAAGGCAAGTCTTCAATGTTAAAACACAACAACCCCTTTGTATACCAGACCAATGCCCAAACCCCATAACCTCCCTCTCCAACATCACCGAAGGGGAGCTTAATTGTCTCCTCTCCAAATTGCACCTTACAACCTGTGAACTTGACCCCATCCCAACCCACCTCCTCCCCAACCTCACCACCATTATTATCCCATCCCTAACCCACTTCTTCAACCTATCACTAACTTCCGGTACCTTCCCTTCTGCTTTCAAACATGCCACAATCACGCCTATCCTTAAAAAGCCAACCCTTGACCCAATCGTTATGTCCAGCTATCGCCCAATATCGCTACTCCCATTCACTTCCAAACTCCAGGAGCTGCACGTATACGGTGAACTTTCCTACCACCTCTCATCTAACTTGCTCTTTGACACTCTACAATCTGGTTTTCCCCCCCCCATCACTCCACTGAGACAGCCCTGACCAAAATTACTAATGACCTACTTACAGCCAAAGCGAACGGACTATACTCTATACTCCTACTTCTAGACCTGTCCTCTGCTTTTGACACAGTTGACCACTGCCTTCTACTACAGATTCTATCCTCCTTTGGCATCAAGGACCTCACCCTATCTTGGATCTCCTCATACCTTTCCAACCGCACATTCAGCGTCTCCCACTCCCACGCTACCTCCTCGTCCCACCCTCTCTCTGTTGGAGTCCCCCAAGGCTCTGTTCTAGGACCCCTACTCTTCTCAATCTATACACTTGGCCTGGGGCAACTGATAAAGTCCCACAGATTCCAATACCACCTTTATGCTGATGACACTCAGATCTACCTCTCTTGCCGAGATGTCACCTCTCTGCTGTCCAGAATCCCGGAGTGTCTATCAGCCATATTCTCCTTCTCCTCCCGCTTCCTCAAACTCAATGTGGACAAATCTGAACTCATCATCTTTCCCCCATCTCACAGATCTTCCTTACCTGACATGGGCGTACCCAGGATCAAAACTAGGGGGGGCAAGCCAATGTCGCATCTTATACAGGTTACATCATATACACTGTACATTATCCTGCATATTAGGTATGGAGCATTAGAACTGTTGTATATTGTATAATACAGCAGTGTATGCGACACTACGCTGTATATACCTTATATTATACATGGCAGTCGCGCTCATGTCAGGAGCGGTACCAGCAAGTCCGAGGATTGCAGTGCGATCCTCGCATGAGTTATATGGCCGTCTGTCTATGCCCTTGTTATAATAATACTGAAATATTAATCTATTATTAAAGTATTAAGGAGCTCACAAGTAAAAAAAAGCCCCCTACCTCCCCTGTCCCCCACCCACACCCCAACAGCCCATAGTCTCACATGCACCCCTTAGTGTTCTGTCCCACTGACCCCACAATACCCCCATCCTCTCACATGCACCCCTCAGTGCTCTGTTGCCCCTCCCCACTTCAGTCCCCACAATACCCTCATCCTCTTACATTCAACCCCAGTGACCTGTCCACCCTCGCTCACAATACCCCATCCTCTCACATCAACCCCTGTGCACCAGCCCCCACAATATCCCCATCCTCTCACATTAACCCCCCAGTGCCCTAGCCACCACAATACCCCATACTCTTACATTCACCCCAGTGCCCTGTACCCCTCCCCCACAATACCCACATCCTCTCACATTCACTCTCTGTGCCCTGTTGCCCCTCCCCCACTTCAGCCCCCACAATACCCCCATCCTCTCACATTAACCCCCCCAGTGCCCTAGCCCCACAATACCCCATCCTCTCACATTAACCCCCCAGTGCCCTAGCCCCCACAATACCCCATACTCTTACATTCACCCCAGTGCCCTGTACCCCTCCCCAACAATACCCCCATCCTCTCACATTAACCCCCCATGCCCTAGCCCCCACAATACCCCATCCTCTTACATTCACCCCAGTGCCCTGTACCCCTCCCCCACTGTACCCCCATCCTCTCACATTCCCCCACAGTGACCATGACATGCCTGAGCAGAATGAATTTAATAAATTCCTTCCCCACTTACCATGAAGCTTGCAGGCAGTGGCTGAGGCAGGAGCAGGAAGTGTCCAGTGTTGCACACAGAGGGCACTAGGACCCAGTGTGGCTGAGACAAACCAGAGCCCGCAGGGCAGAAAGTGAAACTACAGCTGCTGCAGCCAGGAAGAGGCTCCTCTGGTGAGACAGCAGCTCCATGCACTGCGCACATACAGACAGGCACTGCAATCTGTGGCAGAGGGAGCCGGCATTGTGCTGCTCTCTCCGCTCTCTTTCATTGTGTGCCCCTGCTTCTAGGGGGGGCACCTGCCCCATGGTGGGTACGCCCATGTTACCTGACCTATCTATCACAATTAATGACATCACGCTTTCCCCCGTACCGGAAGTCTGCTGCCTCGGAGTAACCCTTAACTCTGCCCTGTCCTTCAAACCGCACATCCAAGCTCTTTCTACCGCCTGTCGCCATCAGCTCAAAAATATTTCCAGAATCCATCCTTTCCTCAACCCTCAATCTACTAAAATGATTGTGCATGCCCTCATCATCTCCCGCCTCGACTACTGCAACATCCTTTTCTCTGGCCTCCCTGCTAACACCCTCACACCTCTCCAGTCCATCTTTAACTCTGCTGCCTGACTAATTCATCTCTCTCCTCGCTACTCCTCCGCTTGTCCCATTCTGCAAATCTTGTCACTGGCTCCCATTCCCTCAGCGTATCCAGTTCAAATTACTAATACTGACCTACAAGGCCATCTATAACCTGTCTCCCTCATATGTCTCTGAACTAATCTCCCGATACCTTCCCTCATGTAATTTCCGATCCTCCCAAGAACTCTTTCTCACGTCCACACTTATTCGCTCCTCACCCAACCGCCTCCAAGACTTTCTCCTGAATATTCCCATCCTCTGGAATTCTTTCCCCCAACATGTCCTTCAGACGGAACCTGAAAACCCACCTCTTCAGGAAAGCTTACAGCCTGCAATGACCTTGCTACCGCCTCACCACTACCGAAGATATCGCCTCAACCAACGCCGGAACTGCTGCAACCCCCTTACCTACTTTCTCCTTCCCCACCATCCTGTAGAATGTAAGCCCGAAAGGGCAGGGTCCTCCCCCCTCTCTATCAGTCTGTCATTGTTAGTTTGTTTACTGTAAGTGATACCTGTAATATGTATGTAACCGCTTCTCATGTACAGCACCATGGAATCAATGGTGCTACATAAATAAATAATATTAATAATTAGGGGAGAGCATCTTACATATTAACCCCTTAACGACCAGAGCTATTTTTGGTTTTGCATTTTTTGCTTCCATCATTCCCAGAGTCATAACTTTTTTATTTTTTGGTCAAAATGGCCATGTGAGGCTTGTTTTTTGAGGGACGAGCTGTACTTTTGAACGACACCATTTGTTTTACCATGTCGTGTACTCGAAAACAGGAAAAAAATTCCAAGTGCGGTGAAATTGCAAAAAAGTGCGATCCCACAGATGTTTCCTAGGTTTTTTCTCACCGTGTTCACTATATGCTAAAAGTAATCTGCCATTATGATTCTCCAGGACATTATGAGTTCACAGACTCCAAACATGTCTAGCTTCTTTTTTATTTAAGTGTTAAAAAAATTCCAAAGTTTGTTAAAAAAAATTGTGCCATTTTCCGATACACGTAGCGTCTCCATTTTTCGTGATCTTGGGTTGGGTGAGGGCTTATTTTTTGCATGCCGAGCTGATGGTCTGGTGTTTTGAATTTTTTCTCGTTATGCTGTTTAGCAATTGGGTTAATTCTTTTTTTATATTGATTTGGCGATTCTGAACGTGACGATACCAAATATGTGTATGTTTGATTTTTTTTATTGTTTTATTTTGAATGGAGTGAAAGGAGGTGATTTTTTAATAACTTTATTTTTTAATTTTGGCATGCTTCACTAGTCTACATGGGAGTCTTTAAGCTGCCATAACCCGATCGGCTCTGCTACATACAAGTGATGATCAGATCACCTGTATGTAACAGAATTGCTGACTTGCTATGAGCGCCAACCACCCTGCGGCGCTCATAGCAATCCGGCATTGACAACCATAGAGGTGTGCAGGAGACGTCTGGTTGTCATGCCGACCCATCAGTGACCCACAATCACATCATGTGGGTCACCAATGGGCGGATTTCCAGCGCGATTGCCGGAATCTCATGTTAAATGCCACTGCCAGAATTTGACAGTGGCATTTAATGGGTTAATAGTCACAGGTGGATTGCAATTCCACCTGCGTCTATTCCGGGCACATGTCAACGGTTCAAAACAGCTGACATGTGCTGGGAAAGATGTGGGCTCACCGCCGAAGCAACATCAAAGGGAGAGAGTCTGACATCGCGTAAATTTACCCCTGATGTCGGAAAGGGGTTAAATATCTTGTTTCTTCCAACAACTAACCTCACAATAGTATATAGGAAATGTCCAGTCTGACCATAAAGGACCATCTGCCAGAGCATTGAAGCTTTGACTTACCAGGCCAAGATGTCAGGAATGACGCCCTTTATAGTCTCAGAGAAACCCACATTGGCTCTGAGTTCCTGTAATAAGAGTACACAGAGGTTATGCTCTTTGTGTACTGTCAATCATGAGTGGCTGACTTAAACTAACGTTTTTTGACTGATACTATAATTTAACTTACCGATAGCATAAAAACAAAAATGTTTATACTTTTTTGTTTTGGAATGTTATTTTTTTACTTTGTATCTACTAGACATATTGAATACTGAGCCTTGAAGAACATGACTTGGACAACAACACATTTTCGGCAACCATTCTAGCTGACAAAGCTGGAAATATTGACTTCAGGTGAAAAGTACCTGATACTTGGTTCTTTCTTGTAATGTCTTAGAAAAATTTAATTATATGTAAAAATATTTGTCTATGACTTATGGTTTGAAACAGAGAATTCCATTGTGGTTACATAGTCAAGAGTCTTTTCAAAGGCCTTGCTGCCAGATGTGACCACACTGGATCTCCATACTCTTGCTGAAGCCAAGGTTACATATGCTGGTATAATGTATTGTCCCAGGAGTGGGGATCTTCTGGTGCAAGAACTCACTTATGGCCCAATTGCAATGCACTTTTGGGCTCACCTGGGGAGATGGATTCTCTAAGTCATAGGTCTGGGTAAGTAGCATGAAGCATAAGTGACAGGGCAGATGACCAGGGCAGCAGAGTGTGCAGCAAGGTTGAAAATAAATAGAGCAGATATTACAGATGAAGCAAATCCAGATGTGACAGACACTGGAACAGTAGCAGTATAAAAAAACCTGGTATCTCCCAGCAGAAAAAAAACTGAAACTTGGAGTGTGGAAATGGTTATCTGCAGGAATGCAATGGAATATTGGCAAACTGGAGATAAGCTTGAAGAGATGTGTTACTTTGATTGCAGAAATAAGGCATAAACTGGACAGAGAATAGTAGTAAAGCGTTGGTAACTTTCATACTGGGAGATTGGTGCGGATGACACCCAATAAGTAGGACTGTGCTTGGAAACGACCCTGGTTTCTAGCAAGGAAGTCAAGGAGTAAAATATGAGATGTTTGACCCCAGACTGTAGCTGAGCAGAAGAAAACTCCTGAAGACTAGTAGAAATTAAATACTATGCTACATAATTCCCAAGAACCCGATCTTTGCCAGAGTTGACCTTTTAAAGCCAAGTATGATGATGTCAGAGGAGTTTGTTGAGCTTCTTGAGAAACCCAACGTGGACTAATGCAACAGTAGATGGCCATAGGAAAAGGTAGCATGGACAGGTTCAGGAATCAGGATACATAAGTTACACACTGGCTCTCCTCCTTTATGAGGAAAGCCAATCTAGAATGAGCTCCTTGTTTTATTGGTTTGGTTGCTCAGGTGGATGCTGGGAGTATGACTAAATCTCTTAGGCAAAGGAAAACCAGTGAACCAGGCTGTGGCCTTCTAGTCTTGAGGAATAGGGAATGGTTTATTGTGGCACTAGGCTTTCAGAGTAGGCATCTATTTTTTTAGTAGCACTATCCACATTTTCTCAGAGGACTTGGGTGGAGAGCATGATCTCCAACTTTCAAGTTAAAAAGCAGTCCATCAGTAAGGGAGGAATATTAGAAATTTTTGAATTCAGTTTAGTCAATTTAAGTTTTCCATGTTTCCAAGTGAATACTCTCTCCACTTCATTTGTGCACAATGTTCAAGACAACAGGTGGGCTGCATACCATTGTAAATACTATGGTTAATATATTATTGCCAAAAGTTTTGTTCATTATTTAGGAAAACAGCACTTACTGAAAAAGAGCACGTTTTGATTATTTAAGAAAGATTGTACTCGTATAACAAAAACTTCAATTTTTTTTGTTCCTCTTTGATAATGTAACTTTGCCTAAATTAGATAAAAGATAAAACTACATGATTCCGATTGCAGTAAATGGTTGACTATCTTAGAAATCTGCCAATGATTAAAAACACAATCTAATAAGGAAACACTACTGGGAAAAGCTGAACGTTTTATAGTTTAATTGAAACAATATGTGGATGACGGCAAGCACCATTTATGTTTCTGGTAATACTGGTGATAAGGGGGCATCTACCGGTTATATTGAATTTTAAAACTTGATCCTTTACACAGTGATGACTTTTGCAGAACATAATAGAAAGTTCAGATGTTGGCTAATTTACGATCTCTTAGCTGCATTTAGATTTCTATTTCTTTTGGGACCCTATGATAACTAAGTAAGATCAAAGATTTGAGAAAACAAATTATATAGGAAACACATGTAGAAGTCAAGTCATATGTGGTTTGTGAGGAAAAAGCAGTTGTAATTTTAATTGTGTGTAACTTTTGTTTTTTTACTGTGCATGTAATAGCACAATGCTTGACCGGACAGCTGTAGATGTATATTTATGATGTAAATGTTCACTCCAAGCTATTTACAGCATGTAGAATTGGTTGCATAGAGCTCTAACCTTCTGTCCAGGAAATCTCACCTGTATGATCAGCTTCATGGTTCCAGACCCAGTACACCTGGATGTGCCCAATGTGACACAACTGTAGAAAAAAAGACATGGACCACACATTCTAAACTTATATGGATCACCGTCGCCCGCCAGGTACTTGATACCAGGCCGGTGTCTTAAAAGGATATGTCACGGCAGCAGTGACCCGGTCCGTGGCCCTGGGCATCTAATAAAAAGGGGTAGATTTACAGGGGATGATAGAGGTTGTAGTAATTTGTTCGTGACGCCACCTGTAGTTTCTGGTCAGAGATGACCAGCGCTGAAGTACAGATCCTCTGAGACTGATGGTGTGATGCAGCAGAGTTGGAATAGCTCTCCACAGGCAGAGCTTGTTGTTTCAGGGCAGAGGTATATTGTATAGAGTAATGGTGCTGGGAGATGTAGCAGAGTGGAGTGTGTGCCGCAGGAAAAATTTGAGAGGACACAGTCAGATGCATTTTCCAAAGGCTTTACTCACAGTTCTGGCTGCAGCACAGATGCCCGCTTGATACAGTGTTCTCCAGGTGAGGGGCTCAGCAAACTCCCAGGTAGATTGGATACACCTTTCCAGGACTCCTTTCAATATGTTCCTTTCTCTGGCCATGTCACTGTGCTGATTCCCACTACTACTTCCTTTCCAGCAACTCACAGTGTCCCAGATCGGCTGCTGCGAATCCTGTCGGATAACGTGACCCAGGCGTTTCCTTGATTCTATATAGCAGCCTGTCCGGAGAAGATGAATGTGGTATTTGGCTGTGACCCCAAAGCTTCCTTCTATACTTCCCTGTTGTGAATGGTTAGATGAGTTCTACAGAGGCTCCTCTGGTGTACAGCGTATAGTGAGGATTGTGAGGGCTGAATCAGGTGTTTCTGATTGTCTTATTTAGGAATCATTTTCCCATCAGGTTGCCGGTGATCATTGTTCTGGTCTGAATCCTCTTCAGTTTCCCTGTAGCCTGCTGTGTCCGTTCTGCATCTCTCTATCAGATAAGACATTCTTATTTTTGATGTTTTTGCTATATTTTGCATTTTCCCTGCACTTCTGTGGGGGCTTCTTCGGGTCCCCTCCGGGGGGCTTTTGCCCTCTCAGTTTTTGTTCAGCCACTGTGTTTTGTACTTTTGCTTTTTTTGTTTTTTGCATGTGGCTGCCCGTTTTTTGTTACACCAGAGAACTTTATTTAGTGGTAGAGGTCGTGTGATCTCAGGTATTTTGAAATATAGTAGTAGTTGGTGTTTTTCAGGGTTTTCTGGGATTGCAGTAAGTACCCTTCCTGTCCTTTTCTATTTAGATAGTTGGGCCCCAGCGTTTGCTCATTACTATTTCTTTCTGTGTCAGTATTTCCTCTTGTCTAACCGCCATTACATGTTTGGGGGCTTTCTATTATCTTTGGGGTTCTGCTCCGGGGCAGATAGCTTTCCTATTTCTATCTTTAGGTGTAGTTGTTTCTCAGGCTTGACGAGGCGTCTAGGACCAACGTAGACACGCTCCACGGCTGCCTCTAGTTGTGGTGGTTAGTCAGGTACTGCAATCTCATTAGATTCCAACTGCTCTGGTGTATTTCCTTTTTGCCTGCACTCCTCAACTCCGTAACATAACACTTCCCTTTTTCTCGTTCTCTGTCTGGGCCGAGCTCCTATCAGCTCCAGGTCCCCTCCCAGACTGTCTGACTAGACTCTGTGTCTTGCTTCCTAAAGCTTCATTTCCCCTCTTCTTACTTTCTCACCACCACCCATGCACTCTTTCCTACCCAGCCTGGATGAGACCATCCTCCCTCAGGTACGTCCAGGGTGCCCGCTGCTATAGTCTGTGTTGGTGCAGGTGTTAAGTCCTAGGTGGTGTTCCCTCCTTACCTGAGAGTGGGGTATCACACCTCTGGATGAGGTGCAATACCTTTGTGGGGACTGAATCCTCAGGGGCGCCACATATACATTGTGGCTAAGCAAAATTTGCAAAACTGAACACCAGGTACTTAGTTAACATTCTCATCAGAATGAATGAAGCCACTGCCACTGCTCTGTGGTGGCCATTGCTGCTGTGCCTGTGGGGTGGTATGACCTGGAGCCATGTAAACTTTGACTTCAGCAGGTGAAGTTGGGCATCTAGATTGCTTCGTTGCTGGCCGGGTATTGCTTTGGTGGTGGTTACCACACAGCAATGCATTTTTAAGATTATGTGTCCACTGAAGGTTCGTCGAAATGTGGCCTCGTCAAATCCTTGTGTTTAAATTGTCATTTTTGCTTAGCCACAATAGACCAATACATGGAGTTTTGGATGTGCAATCTAAGTGTTTTTCTACAGTTATATTGCTAGAAGTGCCATTATTTTGTTCATGCATAGCCTGGACACGTGATGATCTATTTTCTGTGACATTGCTTAGGAGGTGCACAGTGCAGGGCTATAGTTGCATCAAGGACCATATACTTCAAAGACCCCTCTGTTACATAAGAAGACTTTTTTAATTCAAATATCACACAGTAGGCTGGGAATGTTTACTGTTAAGCCTCCACACACATTAGACTAACAGTGGCTGAATCCATCAACATCTTTGGGTTCAGGCAACAGTCAAATGTTCATGGGTGACACCGACAGATGATGTCTAGAACCATAAAGATCCAGCATGTCATGTACAATTTCAAACTGCCAATATTTTTGTTCTTTGAAAGATAAGCCACTTGAGATGTCCCAGAGAACACAGGAGCACTTGGTGAAGTGATCATTCCTATGTACGGGAAGAGTCGGTCAAGATTAGAGATGAGCGAACGGTTCAAGGTTCAGTTTGGCAATTGCCCTGATATTCGGACACACTTGAACCCATTGAATTCATGATAGGCAAAATCAAACGCATATGCAACACCTTCAGGGTGCACAAAAAATGCCAAAACAGCTCAGATTAGGGGCAAACACTAGGAAAAGTGGCATAAATTGAACCACAAATGAAATTTGATAATGGTACAGCAGCAGTCAGCCATGCATGAGGTATCAGAGTCTGGGCCAGCATTTAGAGCTTGTAATTTAAAGGGAATCTGTCACCCTTAATTGGCGGGATATTTAAATGATGGCAGTCAGGTCAGATGGGCGGTGTTTCGGGTACTTGCCTTAACATGTTGTTCACCGCTGTCTCCATTATTTCTGGGAATTGTAGTCGTTGCCCTCCATATAACACGCCCGCGCATTGCAATCTTGAATTGCGCATGCACAGTATGCTTTGCCCGCAGATTGCAATGCGCAGGCGCGTTATATGGAGGGCAACGACTACAATTCCCAGAAATAATGGAGACAGCGGCGAACAACATGTTAAGGCAAGTACCCAAAACACCGCCCATATGACCTGACTGCCATCATTTAAATATCCCGCCAATTTAGGGTGACAGATTCCCTTTAAGTTTCAATTAAGATGAGGTGGGTGCTTTTCTGGGAGCCCTGATACTTCATGCAACAGCTCAAGCTGGATTCTTCATCAGCCACACTCAGGTGCCATAAGCATCAGTTTTGTAGACTACTATTTGTCATGATCCCAGTGCAGGGTTGACCTGCACGCTAGGGGTTAAGGTTTTGATCCCAGTGTAAGCTCTTATCTGCACACCTGGGGCTTATTATTGTGGCCTCTCCTTGGTTCGGGGAGAGCTTCTTATAGCCCTAGGAAGCTCCAATCCCTGTCAGTTATACTTTCCCCTTTTCAGAGTGTGTTGACCCAGAGTGTGTTTGTGCTGTGTTCTGGTTTGCCTGATACTTTGGTTTTGACTCGGTCTGTTCTCTGGATACTGCTTGTTGGATTCTGTTTCTGTACCTTCGCTGTCTGTTTGGTTTTGACCTCTGCCTGTCCCCGACTATCCGTTCTGTCTCATCCTTGGTACTATACTGTCTTCTCGTGCTTTGATCTTGGCTTGTTCAGATTTACGTCTCTGTCTGTGCCCCTGGGTAACTTTGTCCCGTAGTTACCTTTCTAGGAGTTTTCCCTCAGCTTCTAGCTCCCTGGAGCTGAAGCCACGCCCCTCAACTGTCAGGTGATTCAGGCCCTGAAACCATCTCTCTCCTGCCTTGCTCACCCTGCGTTCCTAGGAGCCTGAAGCTTTCTTCTGCACTCGTCTTCCAGGAGATTGCACTGGTGAGTTCTCTTGCAATCCTCACCGTGATACTATTGGTTAAATAATTTAAGGATAGTACCACATGTAGTTGACTGATCAATTCACCCACAGTATAAATTTGATAATGGCACAACAGCAGTCAGCAATGGGCCATTCATTAGGTATCAGGGTCCGGGCTAGCAGCTATAGTTTTAAATTTAAGTTTAAATTAAGACGAGGTGGGTGAAGGATAGGTGTAATGGTACTGCCACACTAAACAATCCCGCTAGCGATCACGATAACGACGCATACTAATGCGATCGCTAGCGGGATTGTTTCTATATCGCTAAGTGCGGCCACATTTAGCGATATAGTTAACGACGCTATCGCCGTTAGCGATCTTCTTAACGACTTTAGCGGTACAAAAGTACCGCTAAATCGCTAAGAAAAGGTGCCACACTAGCGATATATACTTACCCAGCGGGAGCGCCGACGAGAAAATAGGGTCCGGAACGATTCCAGCGACGAGCGAGATCACAGCAGGAAGCTCGTCGCTGGCAGCTGCCGCACTGAACAACATCGCTAACGGGATCGCTAAATAGTGACGTTTTTTAGTGATCCCGTTAGCGATATTGTTCAGTGTGGCATACCCTTAAGCCTGCCTTGCTGGGAGCCCTGATACTTCAAGCAACAGCTCAAACTGAATTTTTGCTCAGCCACACTCAGGTGCCACAAACCTCAGTTTCAATAGACCACTATTGTTATAAACATTTAAGGATAGTAACACACAGGGAGTTGACTGAAACTAAGTGTAGGCCTGCCTGTTTGGGAGCCCTACTGCTACAGGCAACCACCAGATGGAGACCCAACTTGGAGTCTCCACATTTCAAAAAAAAGTTAGTAACATCAGCAGCAGTAGCAACAGCAGACACAGAAGCAACAACAAAGGTGTTACAGACAGCAATAACGCAAGATCAATGCAGCACATTAAAAACTACACCATCGCATAATCAGCACAGTCTGCAACTGGGGTGCAAAAGTCATTGCAGATCCATGACTTGTCATCTTGATGAAAGTTTGGCGGTCTACACTTTCAGAGGACAGCTGGATGCGCTTAGCCATCAGGACACCACCATCAGCGCTGTAGACAGGTTCTGAGAGAACTCTTGCTGCCGCACATGAAAAAACCTCCAAGGCGTGACAGGCGATCTCAGGCCACTCTTCCATTTTTGAAGACCAAAATGCAAAAGGGTCCAAATTCCCTCTGATGGGATTGATATTGAGCTCGAGATACTCCATCATCCTCTCCAGTTGTTCACAATGCGTCAGACTTGTACTCTGTTCTGCTGGTGCACGGGCTGGTCTAAAAAATGTGTGAAACGACTCAAAGTAATTGCTTTTGCCACGTACTGCTGCTGCTAATGTTTTTGCATTGACAACTCGACGTTCCAGGGATTGGAAGTCTATTGAAAAAAAGATGACGTTCCAGCTCCAATAAAATCTTGATCTTTATTAATCCATATGAAACATCAGTGATGACATGCTCCTGGACAAACTCAGGGCTGAGCGACGTGTTTCGATCACAAGGATCTTTATCACAGCTGTCATCACTGATGTTTCATATGGATTAATAAAGATCAAGATTTTATTGGAGCTGGAATGTCATCTTTTTTTCAATGTTCAACCACATCTGATCAAGCTGAGTTCCGTGCGCCTCTGGTATACCGGTGAGCTGGTTTGCGTTTGGTTTTCTATTGGAAGTCTATAACTGCTATGTACACTGTGTGCCTCACTGCTGTGTTAGGGAAAACCACTTTTAAGATTGTATACAAGCGTGTCTCGATACTCCAACATGCTCGCGTCCCTTTCTGAGGGGGAAGCATCTGGCAAAATTTACTCTTGTACCCTGGATCTAACAGCGCGGCAGCACAGTAATCAGCACTATTTCTATTCCTAACAATAGGGTCATCATGTTGCAGATTGTGCAGCAAGAAGGTGCTCATGTGTCGGGCGCTTCTATTATGTCCAAGTCCATGGTGTGTTGGTGGCAAGGTAACACTCAAGCTTGCTTCTTCCATCCCCTCCCACCAACCACAGACAACATACAGGGAATCATTATCCTCTTCATCTCCTGACTGTTACGCATCCATCATCTCTTCCTCCTAATCCTCCTTAAATTGTTTCTAGGCTCCTGCACTTTCACCACCAGTTTGTCTGGTTCCATGAGCCCCCTTGCTCGCTGTAATCCACCCTCCCATGGCATCCGCCTGTGTGACAACAGTCTAAAACTTATATATATTGTTATTGCTTCCACAACCTCCTCTGCTCCTACCTCTTCCTCTGGGACCTGCACCGCCTCCCGCAGAATATTCAAAGTGTGCTCCAGCATATACAGTACAGACCAAAAGTTTGGACACACCTTCTCATTCAAAGATTTTTCTGTATTTTCATGACTATGAAAATTGTAGAATCACACTGAAGGCATCAAAACTATGAATTAACATATGTGGAATTATACATTACACTTTAAAAAAAAGTGTGAAACAACTGAAAATATGTCTTATATTCTAGGTTCTTCAAAGTAGCCACCTTTTGCTTTGATTACTGCTTTGCATGCAGAAAAGGTGAACGGATGGACTCTAATAATAATAATAATAATAATCTTTATTTATATAGCGCCAACATATTCCGCAGCGCTTTACAGTTTAACAATTTCAAAACACAAGTCATAGGTAACAACGTTAACAATACAATAATTAAAGCAAAATAAGCCGACCCTGCTCGTGAGAGCTTACAATCTACAATGAGGTGGGGGAGATACAAAGTACAGGTGTATATATACAATGGTGCATTTACAATGATGGTCCAGCCATCTTGAGGGAGTGAGGGATGGATGGAGATAGTGAATGGGCTACACACACACACTTACACATAGAATGACTTTGGTTAGTGAATGTGATAGGCCGCTCTGAACAAATGTGTTTTGAGGGAGCGCCTGAAACCATGCAAATTGTGGATAGTCCTAATTTCTTGGGGTAGAGCATTCCAGAGGATTGGCGCAGCACGGGAGAAGTCTTGGAGTCGGGAGTGGGAGGTACGGATTAGTGCAGAGGTTAGTCGAACGTCGTTTGCAGAGCGCAGCAGTCGGTTGGGCCGATAGATAGAAATGAGGGAGGAGATGTAGGGGGGTGCTGCACTGTGGAGAGATTTGTGGGTGAGAACCAGTACTTTGAATTGGATCCTATAATGAATGGGCAGCCAGTGTAAGGACTGGCGAAGAGCGGACGCGTCCGAGTACCGATTAGCCAGATGGATGACCCTGGCTGCTGCATTAAGGATGGACTGGAGAGGGGATAGTCGAGTAATGGGGAGGCCAAGTAATAGTGCGTTGCAGTAGTCCAGGCGGGAGTGGATCAATGCTACAGTGAGGGTTTTTGTTGTTTCCATTGTGAGGAAAGGGCGGATTCTAGAGATGTTCTTTAGGTGTAGACGGCAAGAGCGGGCAAGAGATTGTATATGGGAGGTGAAGGAGAGATTGGTATCAAACATAACACCCAGACAGCGAGCCTGCTGCCGGGGTGTTATTATGGTGCCGCCCACAGAGAGGGAAATGTCAGATTTAGGGAGGTTATTAGATGGCGGGAGCAGAAGCAGTTCAGTCTTGGAGAGGTTAAGTTTCAGATAGAGAGCGGACATGATGTTGGAGACTGCGGACAGACAGTCGGTGGTGTTCTGTAGAACAGCGGGGGTAAGGTCGGGGATGACGTGTATAGTTGTGTGTCATCGGCATAAAGATGGTACTGAAAGCCAAATCTGCTGATGGTCTGTCCAATTGGGGCCGTGTAGAGAGAGAAAGAGAAGGGGGCCAAGGACTGAGCCCTGGGGTACACCGACAGTGAGAGGAAGAGGAGATGACGTGGAGCCAGAGAACGAGACACTGAAGGAGCGGTCAGAAAGATAGGAGGAGAACCAGGAGAGAACAGTGTCCTTAATACCTAGTGACTGGAGCCTAGACAGTAGGAGACGGTGGTCAACCGTGTCAAAAGCTGCAGAAAGGTCGAGAAGAATGAGCAGAGAGTGGTCACCGTTACGTTTTGCTGTAAGAAGGTCATTGGTCACTTTGATGAGTGCAGTTTCAGTCGAATGTAGGGGGCGGAAGCCGGACTGTGAAGGGTCTAGGAGGGAGTGAGTGGAGAGGTAACGGGTGAGGCGGGAGTATACTAGGCGCTCCAAAAGTTTAGAGATGAAGGGGAGATTGGAGACCGGTCTGTAGTTGTTTGTGCAGGAAGGGTCAAGAGTGGGTTTCTTTAGTAGTGGAGTAACGATGGAGTGTTTGAAGGAGGATGGGAAAATGCCAGAGGAGAGGGAGAGATTAAAGATTGTAGTTAGGTGAGTTGTGACAACTGGAGAGAGAGACTGGAGGAGATGTGAGGGGATGGGGTCGGTAGTGCATGTAGTCGGACGAGAGGAGAGAGGAGTCTGGAGACTTCTTCTTCTGTGATGGTATCAAATGTGGAAAGTGAGCCAGGGGAAATGCAGGGTGGGATGGGGGTCACAGCACTTGGTGGTTGAGAGCAGATTTCCTGACGGATAGTATCTATTTTTTCTATAAAGTGGGAGGCCAGGTCGTCAGCACAAATGTCTGTGATAGGGGCTTGTGCTTTTGGCCTGAGGAGGGAGTGAAAAGTGTCAAAGAGTTTCTTGGGGTTGTTGGCTAGTGAGGAGATCAGTGTGGTGAAGTAGGTCTGTTTGGCGAGGTGAAGGGCAGCATTATAAGTTCTTAACATGAATTTAAAGTGGATGAAGTCTTCTGGTGTGCAGGTTTTTCTCCAGAGGCGTTCAGCACTCCTAGAGCATCGCTGAAGAAGTCGAGTTTGCAATGTGAGCCAGGGCTGTTTTACTGTGTGTTTGGAGGTTCTGAGGGTGAGCGGTGCTACTTGGTCAAGGGTGTTTCTAAGAGTGTCATTGTAGTGATGAACAGCCAGATCAGTACAGGAAAAAGAGGAGATTGGGGACAGCGATAAGTGTAGGGAGTCTGAAAGTGTCTGAGGGTTAATGGCTTGTAGATTTCTGAATGTGTGGTAGGTGGGAGTGCGCTGGGGTGGTGGAGGATTTGTGAGCGTGAAGGAGAGAATGTTGTGGTCAGAGAGTGGAAGCGGTGAGTTATTTAGGTGGGAGATTGAACAGAGGCGGACAAAGACCAGGTCAAGGGTGTTGCCATCCTTGTGTGTCTCAGAGGTTGAAAGCTGTGAGAGGCCTAGAGAAGTGGTTAGTGATAGAAGCTGAGATGCAGATGTGGAAGTAGGGCTGTTAATGGGGATGTTGAAGTCTCCAAGGATAAGGGTTGGTAGTTCTGAGGACATGAAGTGCGGCAGCCAGGCTGAGAAGTGGTCGAGGAACTGGGTGTGGGTGAGCCTGGGGGCCGATATATGACCGCTACTCTGAGGGAGAGGGGATGGAAGAGCCTGATGGTGTGGACCTCAAAAGAAGGGAATGAGAGTGATGGAATTGGGGGGATGACCTGGAAAGTGCATTGTGGGGACAGGAGTATGCCAACTCCACCACCATGTCTGTTTGTGGGTCTCGGGGAATGGGAGAACTGTAAACCACCATAGGAAATGGCGGCAGGGGAGACCGTGTCAGAATCCTGAATCCAGGTTTCAGTGAGTGCCAACAGATTAAGAGAGTGGTTCAGAAAGTAGTTGTGCAGGAAGGGTAGCTTGTTGCATGCAGACCGTGGATTCCAAAGGGCACAATTGAAAGAAGGAGATGAGGGAGTGCAAGTAATATTAATAAGATTATTATGGTTTCGGAATGAGGTAGGGTAGGGATTGAGGTTGGGGGGTGGTGGACCAGGGTTGGGGGAGATGTCCCCTGAAATCAGTAGGAGTAGGAAGATAAAGAGCAGGTAGTTTTTGGAATTGTAAGTAGGTTTTTTCTGTGATGTGTTTGGGCAAGATGGGCTGAGGTTTTTCAGGAAGATGAGGAGTGCATGGGAGCTGTACATGGGAGAGGGAAGGATAGAGGGGCTGATGTGTATGAGTCGTGATGGAGGGGGGATGGGGCGGTGAATGTGGATGGCAAGGGAACACAGGAGGATAGGGATAAAATACATAATTAAAAAGAAGCGAAGTGTGGGATACCTGATTCCAGTCCTGATTAATATATTGGTCAACTTACAGTCAAATTCCAGTCCAATTCTAGTCTAATTCATAGTATAGTAATTAGAAATATGGAATTTGAAATATGGAATTTGAAATAGTAATCCTGTGCAGACTACGTCTGTGCAGACACATGGCTCTGAATATATCTAGGACTGAGGTGGATCAGCTGTGAGGGGGGATGTGGGCGTGATTACCCAGACCACATGGTCACAGATAAGCAAAGCTAATAAAAGAGGGGGAAGGGGCTGGCAGCTCAGGTATGCATGGAGGACACAAGGGGAATGAATGCAATTGTGAATACAGGTGGATGGGTAAGTTAAATGCCAGGGATATTATATGCACTTATTAAACAGTCAAAAACAGAGAAAAAGCTGCATAGATGATTGCACACCATGCAAAATTAAGCAGTTCAAAAACACACACACAGCAATTTGGCAAAGCTGGAGATATTTGCTTCATACCATGCAAAATTAAGCCGTTCAAAAACACACACACAGCAATTTGGCAAAGCTGGAGATATTTGCTTCATACCATGCAAAATTAAGCAGTTCAAAAACACACACACAGCAATTTGGCAAAGCTGGAGATATTTGCTTCATACCATGCAAAATTAAGCAGTTCAAAAACACACACACAGCAATTTGGCAAAGCTGGAGATATTTGCTTCATACCATGCAAAATTAAGCAGTTCAAAAACACACACACAGCAATTTGGCAAAGCTGGAGATATTTGCTTCATACCTGTAGGAAGAGGAGAAACAGCTTGATTAGAGTGGTACAGATGACATTGCAGGAGCGATGAGTGGGCAAATGCATTCTAGAATTCTAGTCTAATTCATAGTATAGTAATTAGAAATCTGTAATTTGAAATATGGAATTTGAAATAGTAATCCTGTGCAGACTACTTCTGTGCAGACGCATGGCTCTGAATATATCTAGGACTGAATATATCTCTACATGCCTGGTTCCCACCGTGAAGCATGGAGGAGGTGGTGTGATGGTGTGGGGATGCTTTGCTGGTGACACTGTTGGGGATTTATTCAAAATTGAAGCGGTGAGCCGTCCAGCTCACCCTAAACCATCTCGATTGAGTTCAGGTCTGGTGACTGTGGAGGCCAGGTCATCTGGCATAGCACCCCAACACTCTCCTTCTTGGTCAAATAGCCCTTACACAGCCTGGAGGTGTGTTTGGGGTCATTGTCCTGTTGAAAAATAAATGATGGTCCAACTAAACGCAAACCAGATGGAATAGCATGCTGCTGCACTTTGCTGTGGTAGCCATGCTGGTTCAGTTTGCCTTCAATTTTGAATAAATCCCCAACAGTGTCACCAGCAAAGCACCCTCACACCATCACACCACCTCCTCCATGCTTCACGGTGGGAACCTGGCATGTAGAGTCCATCCGTTCACCTTTTCTGCATGCAAAGCAGTAATCAAAACAAAAGGTGGCTACTTTGAAGAACCTAGAATATAAGACATATTTTCAGTTGTTTCACACTTTTTTGTAAAGTGTAATGTATAATTCCACATGTGTTAATTCATAGTTTTGATGCCTTTAGTGTGATTCTACAATTTTCATAGTCATGAAAATACAGAAAAATCGGTGAATGAGAATGTGTGTCCAAACTTTTGGTCTGTACTGTAGATGACCGCAATAGTGATGCTGATGATGACATATCAGCGCTAACAATGTTACTAGCCATTTCGAAACTGTGCAGAAGGGTGCAGAGGTCTTTCATCTATGCCCACTTCGCAAGTGTGATTTGCACCACATCCATACTGCGTTGGCCCAGGCTATGCATAGATTTTTTCAAGGAATGGTTGATGTTGTCTGCGAAATGCTGGTGTAGTGCAAGGACAGTTTTCTTAGAGAAGTAATGGCAACTGGGCAACTGGTACTGGGGGACTGCAACGGCCATCAGTTTTCAGAAACATCTCTATTCACCAGGCGGAAAGGCTGCATTTACTTTGCCAACAGATTGGAGATGGTAGGGTTCAAGCTCTTATCTTTGACATGTGTAGGAGGAAGCATTCTTTTAGTGACCACAACTGCTGGACCTACGGCTGACTGCTGTGCTGAGAAAGTAGGGCGAACACGACAAGCTGCTGTACTGTGTGTAAGATGCAAGCGGAGATGTTATTATTATTATTAGTTATTATTATAGCGCCATTTATTCCATGGCGCTTTACATGTGAAAAGGGTATACATAATAAAAAACAAGTACAATAATATTAAACAATACAAGTCATGATTGGTACAGGAGGAGAGAGGACCTGCCCATGAGGGCTCACAATCTACAAGGGATGGGTGAGGATACATTAGGCAAGGGTAGAGCTGGTCATGCAGTGGTTTGGCGGATCGATGGTTACTGCAGGTTACAACCTACAGGCTTGGTGGAAGAGGTGAGTCTTCAGGTTCCTTTTGAAGGTTTTCACGGTAGGTGAGAGTCTGATATGCTGGAGAGTTTCAGAGGAAGGGGGATGCGTGGGAGAAAGCTTGTGTACGATTGTAGGAAGAGGAGATAAGAGGGGAGTAGAGAAGGAGATCTTGTAAGGATCGAAGGTTGCGTGTAGGTAAGTACCGGGAGACAAGGTTAGGTCACAAATGTAAGGAGGAGACAGTTTGTGGATGGCTTTGTATGCCATGGTTCGGGTTTTGAACTGGAGTCTCTGGGTAATAGGGAGCCAGTGAAGGGATTGACAGAGAGGAGAGTCTGGGGAATAGCGGGGGAACAGGTCGATTAGTCGGGCAGTAGAGTTTAGGATAGATTGGAGGGGTGTGAGAGTCTTATGGTGGGTTGAGAAAGATGTGTACTAGGTGAAACAAAAACAGCAGGCATCTCCACTTCCAAAACATCTGAAAAGCTCTCACTCACCCTGACTGCAGAGGGCAAGCAAGTGAAGGTTCTGTGGCCAGAGATCTGTGTGAGAACACTTGTCATGGTGATGGAGGAGAGAGATGGGATGGGACCTCCGGTGGTAGGCGAGGCCCGCTGGTCTGCATTTTTGGGCAGTGAGATTCCCAGACTAACATAATGATTGTGTATGTGCCGGTTCATGCATGTAGTAGTCAAATTATTGCATGTTACCTCTACCAACTAATTTTTTGCAAAGTTGGCTCATCCTTTGCAGTCTCAAAAAAAGCCCAGGCTAGGCAACCCTTGCCGCCCCTGCAAACTGCAGACTCTTGACTGCTGCTGGCCACATTCAAAGTTGTGGCTGAGGATGTAGTGCTTGTCATGGTTGCATAACTCTGTGTCTGTGCGGAAAGCCGCAATATAACCATCTCATCTTCCTCCTCCACCTCCTCTACTAAGCTACTCAGCTGTGTGAATCTGGGTTGACACTAAGTGGGATCCACAATCCCTACATCACTCCTCGCCCTGAGAGTCAACCTCCTCCTTTTCATGCCCTGACAGCACTGTACAGTCCACATGTGCCCCAGGTATCTGAGTCTCATCTGGATCACCTCCTCCCCAGGGGGTCAACACCTGGTGACTAGGGTCTGGATTCTGCTCTGATACTACTTAGTCCAGCCCCGGATTCAACAGGAAAAAATTTTGCCCATCGGTGCAGATGCTTTCTTCCTCTGGATTCTGTGAATCTTTGGAGCAGACCTCTGATGCACACAGAATAGAATGTGTAAACTCTGCAGGCTCACCCATTTGCCGTTCACCACAGTCAGTTGGCTGGTTATGACGCAGGGGAAACGATGGTAATTGGGGTGCTACCTCTGAGGATTGTACTATGTGTGATGTTAAGATGGACGAAAAGGAGGATAAGTCACTTGAGGCAGCGCTTGCCATCCACTGGAGCAAATGCTATTTGTGGCCCTCATCTACAAGGCGTATCGCTGTGCGGCTGCCAAATAAATGGAGTCAAGTAGCTTGTCTAGTAACAGATGTTAATATCAACCAAAAAATGTCCAAATTCACATAGGGCACTTCAAATAGAATAAATACAATGATCCCATATATGCGAAAATCCAATGGGCAATAAGAAGAGATCCCAATACATAAAAACAAGTACTTTATTGATAGATAAAAAATAAATAAAAAACCTATAAAAATCAAAATACTGTCCAAGGGACATCGAGCGAAACAAATCACTATGAGGTAATAGCATCAAGTAAATACAGAAAATACTTATGTACAAGTCATTGAAGAAAACTAATGAAGCCATATACATAGGGTGTTATTAAGGTAATAAACCTGTATCAAATCACATATCATGTGCACAGGGAAAACAACCAAATAGATACCCCATGTGCATAACCTAAATATAAAGTAACCCCAAACATCACCCTTTACCAATAAGGATTACTGTGATGCGGCAAAATAACCCTTAAATTATGGAGCATAAAGGAATATTCCCATGATACAGGAATAAATAATCCCTAATTCATACTAAATTCAGTCTACAGCCAAAAAACATGCCTCATGAAGGAATATGTATTTACTTATTTAGAAATAGTGTGACCGCTCGGCGTCCCCTCATCCCGACGCGAGTTTCGTCACCTGTCCTGTCCGGGCTACTTACTAAAATGCAGGAAATTCTCTGCCTTACCCACAGTTGGCCCCTCCTAATTTAACTAATTCCTATTCTAAGTACTTGTCCTACACTACCCCCTATAGTGTTTAACCCTATAACTACACTTTCCCTATCTTTACAATATATTTACTTATCAACATTACGTGCATTACAACATATATATAAATATATATACAGATTAAGACAAACTTTAACCAGGATGTGTGTGGGGCTTAAAACAGTCCTTGTCACCCCGTACACCTGCACCTCAATATTAGCCCAAATGGTTTTAATTAGGAAATACCTGCACCCCAATATTAGCCCAAACGATTTTGATTAGGAAATGAGGCCTGGTGCCTGCACCGCAATATTAGCCCAAACAATTTTGATTAGAAAATGTCACCTCCTGACTAGTGTTGAGCATTCCGATACCGCAAGTATCGGGTATCGGCCGATATTCGCGTTATCGGAATTCCGATACTTAATTCCGATACTTTTTCAATATCGTATACCGGAATCGGAAGTTCCCATAATTCTTTGAGAGGCAATGTGATTTTAGTCAGCCAATGAGGAATCCTACGAAGTGTGGGCACATCCTGTAATGCTGCGGTCATCTTAACTAATGGCATGGCTGTGATTGGCTGCTGAAATGATGTCAGAATGCACTATAAAAGGCGCCGCCGCCATTTTAGCGTCACTGTGCTGTGAACTCAGTAAGGGACAGAACGCTACTCTGCTCACTCTGAGGGACAGTTAGATATTGCGATTTTGTGTACTACTGTGCTTGAGGCAGGCTAGTTTACCAACCGCTGTGTAAAGCTTCATTTTGCCAGTGTTGTTTTAACAGCTCTGTGCAAGGTGTGTGTGTGACAGTGCAGGTGACGCTGCAGTTTGCTCTGCATCCACCGCTGTTTGTAGGCATCTGCACGTGTCACTGACTCTTTTTTTTTTTTATTTTATTTTGTGGAATTGGTGCAGCTCCATTATATTAGAAAAAAATCAAATCTATTAGTGTGACGTGCTTCCATCCGTATACAATACATTGGTTGCAAACACTATAGAAGTACAGAAAGGAGCCTTTCACAGCTACTGAACAGTTGTCTGCAGGGTTTACTGTAGTCTGTGAGCTTTTAATTTTGTGAGTGCAGATTACGCTCCAGTTAGTTCTTCAACCACTGCCGGTTGTAGTCTGCTGAGCGTGTGTCACTGCCTCATCCTTCACATTTTTCTCTAATTGGTGCTGCTCCATTTTAGTGGAAAAAAATCTAATCTATTAGTGTGACGCGCTTCCATCCGTATACAATACATTGGTTGCAAACACTATAGAAGTACACAAAGGGGCCTTTAACAGCTACTGAACAGTTGTGTTTCAGTGTTCACTGTAGTCTGTGAGCTTTTCATTTTGTGAGTGCAGATTACGCTCCAGTTTGTTCTTCAACCACTGCCGGTTGTAGTCTGCTGAGCGTGTGTCACTGCCTCATCCTTCACATTTTTCTCTAATTGGTGCTGCTCCATTTTAGTGGAAAAAAATCTAATCTATTAGTGTGACGCGCTTCCATCCGTATACAATACATTGGTTGCAAACACTATAGAAGTACACAAAGGGGCCTTTAACAGCTACTGAACAGTTGTGTTTCAGTGTTCACTGTAGTCTGTGAGCTTTTCATTTTGTGAGTGCAGATTACGCTCCAGTTTGTTCTTCAACCACTGCCGGTTGTAGTCTGCTGAGCGTGTGTCACTGCCTCATCCTTCACATTTTTCTCTAATTGGTGCTGCTCCATTTTAGTGGAAAAAAATCTAATCTATTAGTGTGACGCGCTTCCATCCGTATACAATACATTGGTTGCAAACACTATAGAAGTACACAAAGGGGCCTTTAACAGCTACTGAACAGTTGTCTGCAGGGTTCACTGTAGTCTGTGAGCTTTTCATTTTGTGAGTGCAGATTACGCTCCAGTTTGTTCTTCAACCACTGCCGGTTGTAGTCTGCTGAGCGTGTGTCACTGCCTCATCCTTCACATTTTTCTCTAATTGGTGCTGCTCCATTTTAGTGGAAAAAAATCTAATCTATTAGTGTGACGCGCTTCCATCCGTATACAATACATTGGTTGCAAACACTATAGAAGTACACAAAGGGGCCTTTAACAGATACTGAACAGTTGTCTGCAGGGTTCACTGTAGTCTGTGAGCTTTTCATTTTGTGAGTGCAGATTACGCTCCAGTTTGTTCTTCAACCACTGCCGGTTGTAGTCTGCTGAGCGTGTGTCACTGCCTCATCCTTCACATTTTTCTCTAATTGGTGCTGCTCCATTTTAGTGGAAAAAAATCTAATCTATTAGTGTGACGCGCTTCCATCCGTATACAATACATTGGTTGCAAACACTATAGAAGTACACAAAGGGGCCTTTAACAGATACTGAACAGTTGTCTGCAGGGTTCACTGTAGTCTGTGAGGAATAACCACACTTAGGCCTTGTAACTTTTCTGACTTTCTTTATCAATCTACCAAGATGAAGAAGTCAGTGAGTAAGGCACGTGGTCGTGGTCGTGGCCGTGGATTTGCAGCAGGGAGAGGACGTGGGGATTCTGTGGCTGCTGCCGCACCCAGTGACACAGCATCCACCAGTTTTCCCCGTGAGCGTTCCTTTATGCGCACTTTTGTAGGAGCTCAGCGTACCCCCCTGCTGCGTGAAGAACAAATTGAAGCCGTTGTTGGTTGGATGGCAGCCAATGCATCGACTTCAATACCTTCCACCTCCTCTCAGGACCACAGCACTGTTGAACAACCATCAGTCTCTTCACCGCCTGCCAAATTGCCCAGGCAGTCAGAGAGCTCTGTACAGGAGCCAGCTGAGTCTCTGCTTCTGTTCTCAGAATCTGTTGGCTTGCAAACAGGGGCCCAGCTAAGCAGCATTCTGGAATGTGAAGAAGAGGCAGTATGCAGTGATGCGCAACAGCTGTGTCTCTCTGAATCTGAAGAGGCGGGTGAGCCAGTGCCGATGGTCAGCACACCGCAGAACGCATCTGATGATGATGAGACTCAGTTGCCAGTTTCTGTTGAGCATGGTGCTGGCCAGACCACCCAACAACAGCAGGTGTTGGAAGAGGGTAGTGGTGGAGATGATGAGGTCCAAGACCCAACATGGCGTGAGGAACAGGAAGGTGGTGGGAGCAGCTCTGAGGAAGAGATTGCCCCAACGGTCCAAACAGTAGGGAGAGGTAGGCTGCAGACTCGCTTGCCTGTAGCCTCCAGTTTGGCACCCGTTCGGAGCAGTTCTCTTCCAACAGCCAAACCGGCGCTCCCAGGACTTGCTCTGCGTGGTCCTTTTTTGATACAGTTGCAGATGATATTTGCTATGTCAAATGCAAGCTGTGTAATCAAAAAATTAAAAGAGGTAAAAGTGTCAGTAACCTTAATACAACAAATATGTGGAAACATGTGCGGTCAAAGCACTTTGTTGAGTTACAAAGACACACTGGAGATGTAGGCCAACCTACAGCAGCACCTACATCTTCAGCTCGTGTTGGAGCCTCTTCCTCCAGTTCACACACAGCTGTTTCGGCTTCCTCACAGGATCGCCATGGAAGAACCTCTGTCACTGTTGTCCAGAGACACAGTGTTATTCCACCCACAGCTGCAAGTTCCCTGTCATCCTCACACACCCAGGCCACAAAACAGCCATCGGTAGCACAGGCATGGGATAAAAGACGGCCATACTCGGCAAACCATCCACGAGCACAGGCTCTGAATGCTGGCATTGCAAAACTCCTGTCCCTTGAAATGCTGTCATTCAGGCTGGTGGAGACTGACAGTTTCCGTGAATTAATGGCATTGGCAGTCCCACAATACAATGTGCCCAGCCGATTTTATTTCAGCAGGCAAGCCGTCCCTGGTCTGCAAAAGCATGTTGAGGCAAAAATTAAACATGCGCTACTAAACGCCGTCAGTAGCAAGGTCCACCTGACCACCAATGCGTGGACCAGTACCCATGGCCAGGGACGATACCTTTCACTCACTGCCCATTGGGTGAATGTTGTGGAGCCGGGTACAGATCTTGCGAGTGGCGCTGTACGTGTTCTGCCAACTCCAAGGATTGCCGGAATTAAGTCTGTCCACATTGACTCCTCCTCCTACTCCAGTTCCTCAGAATCATCGCTGCAGGAGCCGTCACGGTCTACCTCCACATGGACCCGTGGACGCTTACCTGATGCGACCGATATGAGCACAGCCGTGGCCAAACGGCAACAGGCCGTTCTGAAATTAATTTACATGGGAATCGAAGCCACACAGCGCAGGAGGACTGGAATGCCATCAAGCAGGAGAGCGACGTGTGGTTTTTGCCAGCGAATCTCCAGCCAGGCTTGGTAGTGTGTGACAATGGCCGAAATCTGGTGGCAGCTCTGGGCCTTGGCAAACTCACATACCATGTCTGGCACATGTGCTCAACTTGGTCGTGCAGAGTTTTTTGAGGGACTATCCGGATCTTGATGCACTGCTGCACAAGGTCCGCCTAGAGTGCGCTCACTTGCGACGTTCCAGCATGGCCAGATCGCGCATTGCAGCTCTGCAACGCAGATTGCGCCTTCCTGAACATCGCATCATATGTGACGTATCCACCAGGTGGAATTCAACGTTACATATGTTGGAGCGGTTGTGTGAGCAGCAGCCAGCAGTAATGGAGTATCAGCTGCATCAGGCGCAAGCAACACGCAATTTGCGCCGTCCACACTTCACCATTAATGAGTGGGCCACTATGAAGGACATGTGCCACGTTTTGCGTGCGTTTGATGAGTCAACGCAGATGGCGAGTGCAGATGATGCACTAGTCAGCCTGACTGTCCCCCTTATCTGCCTGCTTCAAAAAACACTGCAAGCAATAAGGGATGAGGTTTTGGAAGAGGTGGAGGATGAGGAGTCACAAATTCCATCACCTTCTGGAAAGTCAGCGCAACGTGGTTCCTCACAAAGGGCTGGGCAGGGCTCACTTTGTGAGGAGGATGAGGAGGAGGAGTCAATGGAGGAGGAAGACATCGCTCCAGAGGGAGGTACACAACGCTCTAGTCAGTATGTAGAGCGAGGGTGGGGTGATGCAGAGCAGGCAGAGATGACGCCTCTTGCAGAGGACAGCGTTTCTTTGCCAGTTGGGAGTCTGCAGCACATGGTTGATTTCATGCTGCAGTGCCTAAGAAACGACCGCCGCATCGCCCACATTCTCACGACGTCTGATTATTGGGTGTACACCCTCCTAGACCCTCGCTACCGGGACAACGTCAAAAGCCTCATCACACCGTTGAACCGGGAGCGTAAAATGCGGGAGTACCAAGACACACTAGTGCAATCCCTAATGTTCTACCTTACTGCCGAGAGCACTGCTGCTGCTACTGCTTTACAAAGCAGCTCTGTGCGTCGAGGCAGTGTAGAGAGCTCTGCAACATGAGGGAGCACACGCAGTGCCTCTGCACAGGGAAAGACCAGTATGTTAAAAATGTGGCAAAGTTTTGTGGCAGCGCCACAAATGTCTACACCATCCGAGAGGGCTCCAGTCAGCGGGAGGCAACGTATCCGTCAGATGGTGACAGACTACTTGGCTTTGCCTCTCAGTGTACTCCCAGATGGCTCTTCCCCATTCAAGTTTTGGGTCTCTAAGCTGGATACATGGCCAGAGCTTAGCCAGTATGCATTGGAGGTGCTGGCTTGCCCTGCTGCCAGTGTATTATCGGAGCGCGTCTTTAGTGCTGCAGGTGGTGTACTAACAGACCGTCGCATGCGACTATCCTCCGATAATGTAGACCGGCTTACTTTTCTGAAAATGAACAAGGCATGGATCTCGCCAGAATTTGTCTGTCCGTTTTCAGATTAAATAACTGGTTCGCAACGTTATCCATGTCTCCTGTTATGTTCATCTTTCTACCACCTGAACTCTACTCCCTGGGCTCCAACACTGCCAGTTGCTGCTCAGAAGTGTCGTGTCCACAGAACAAAACACAAGTTCTACTGTTAGTGGGGTTCAGTAACGCCAGCTGTTCCCCTGCTGTGTGAACGGCAAGAAGTCTCCTGTTCCCGACACATGGACAGAAAAACACATGACCAACATGCTCCAAATAGGGAAGAGCCGTCACCCTGCTTGTTATGCTGAAAACATGAAATTGTGAAGTTTTGCAGGCCTAGAATGATAAATTTTTATGACAAATATGGACAAATAATAATTTGTCATCACAGCGCATATCTGCACATGTCTATTAGAAATGGTAACAAAAAATAAAACATAGTCTACTCTTCACATTTTGAAATTAATGCATAAAAGTACATTTCATACTTATGAATTAATGCTTTTTAAGGAACTTTATCTGTACCTGTAAGATAATGCAGTCAATGGATGTACGAATCATTAAATCCTCATCATCATCATCACGAGTTTTATTTATGACAGACATTATAAAATACACATACTGATGCCAACTGTAACTTCAAACACCATATATGAAATGGCCAGCATGTAAACATGGTAATAATGTCCAATAATAAATTATTACATCTAGAAAGTGCATCATGCATACTGACAATAGGTAGTTATACCTGCAAGTGCTGTTGAAACAACCACAAGAGATATAAATTAATACTGGTATATAGGTATCACAGTGCATAGTTACTCATGGACAATGTTGATGTAATACTGTATCTCAATTAAGTCAGCGTCAACCATTAGGCTTGTTAGTCTTGTACATTGTTAAAGAGGGAACGTAATTTTTTGGTTTGTCATAGGTGTAGTATTACACATTAAATTATTACTGCTGTATTTTTTTTTGCGTCCCTAGTGCGCAATAACGCAGCCTAACCTCACATTTGATAGTCAGCTAATTGCCACACGCTACCCTACCCTACGCGTGACAGTAGGAAGGTAGTGTTGACGGATAAAGCTTTGCGCAAACAGACATTCTTTTACCCTCTTCAACACTCTACAAGCAAAAAATGCATGATTTCAGCCGCAGACTTTATTGACGTACAGTATAACATCGGCATTACCCATCAGAGGCTGTCCACTGTGTGATACAGACATAGAATATACCTTTGCTATCCGTAGCCTTTGTTTCACCTACACTTGCAGGCACACACTTAAATTGTGACAAACAATGCCTAATGTTTTTTTAAATGGTTATTTTTTATCGTACATTATTGTGTCATCAATCATCACATTGATGAGTCCATGCTGGACATGTCATACATGCTATAGAAAGTTACGATTTTATGAACTTAAATAATTGAAATGTCTGTGACTGTCACATAAAATTTGCGATGATGATGATGAGTGACTATTACAAAATCCATTGTCTTCACTATGTTATGGTTTAACATAGCGTTCCTTAAGCATTATTCATAAAAAAAAAAATGGACTTTTATTCTTACATTTACAACACTATATTTTGTTACCAATTTTTTGGGTGTTGTGTTGGTCCATTTTTTTTTGGCATGTGCATATATGCGTTTATATTTGTATTTTCTTTATTTTTCCTTCTTGAAATTAGAAAACATGTGTATCTTTGTACCGTGTTAGCCAGTAGATAGAAAAATATTTAGACTTCAGAGTCAGCAGTGGTTGATACCTTTTAATGGATAACTGAAAAGATGGAAACAAATTGCAAGCTTTCAAGGCTACTCACGTCTCTTCATCAGGCAAAGACTAAATAAAAAAATTAAGCATCACATATTTGTATACACAACAGGACACAGGAATAGTGCAATAGGTAAGACAAGTAAGTGACGTGTATCAGAACTGTCATTATCTCACAGGGATGAACATAAATATTGGAACAGTTCCTACATAAGGATAGAAAGTTTGATTGCCCTCTCATTGGCTTTTTTTTTTGGGTTTTCATGACCCTGGAAGGGCATAGACGCAGATTCCTTAATTGATATAGAATGACATAAATCCATGTGATCTATTCATTCCATCACTAACAGTGTCAAAGGTCATGATGAGCCTATATTCTGAAACCTTTGTACGTTTCTCATATTTGAAGTTATATTTTAATACCAGTAATTCCATATCCATCATGCTATGACCGGGCATACAAAAGTCTTTTGCCACAGGTAAATTCATTAATTTATCTCTGATTGTGTGGCGCTGATAATTCATCCTTGTTCTCCTTTTTGTTGCCGGTCTCCCCTCACTTGTCCCTCCCTCACTTGTCTTAGCTATTCCTGTGTCCTGTTGTGTGTAGAAATATGTGATTCTTCATTTTTGGCTTTACTCTTAGCCTGATGAAGACACCTGAGTAGTCTCGAAAGCTTTGAATTTGTTACCATATTTTCAGTTAGCCATTAAACGTTATCAACCACAGAGGACTGTCAAGTATAAATATTTTTCTATTCTTGTAATTGAAATTCATCATTTTATTGTCGTAGTAAAACTTCATTTATTCTTGTTTGAAGTACATACATTTGCAATGGCCACGTAACAAGGCAATAACTCAATATTTTATGCCTACACCCTCCTTGACCCTGGGTTACAACACCGCCAGTTGTTTTCTCGGAAGTGCTGTTAGCACAGTCTACACTTGCTCCTGTGTTACTGGGGTTCAGTAATGTCAGCTGTTCCCCTGCTGTGTGAACGGCAAAAAGTCCTGCTGCCTCCACCATGTTCTCTTCTCATCCCTGGGCTACAACACCGCCAGTTGTTTCTCGGAAGTGCTGTTAGCACAGTTAACACTTGCTCCCGTGTTACTGGGGTTCAGTAATGTCAGCTGTTCCCTGCTGTGTGAACGGCAAACAGTCTCTGCCCTCCACCCTGTTCTCTTCTCATCCCTGGGTTACAACACCGCCAGTTGTTTCTCGGAAGTGCTGTTAGCACAGTCTACACTTGCTCCTGTGTTACTGGGGTTCAGTAATGTCAGCTGTTCCCCTGCTGTGTGAACGGCAAAAAGTCCTGCTGCCTCCACCATGTTCTCTTCTCATCCCTGGGTTACAACACCGCCAGTTGTTTCTCGGAAGTGCTGTTAGCACAGTCTACACTTGCTCCTGTGTTACTGGGGTTCAGTAATGTCAGCTGTTCCCCTGCTGTGTGAACGGCAAAAAGTCCTGCTGCCTCCACCATGTTCTCTTCTCATCCCTGGGCTACAACACCGCCAGTTGTTTCTCGGAAGTGCTGTTAGCACAGTTAACACTTGCTCCCGTGTTACTGGGGTTCAGTAATGTCAGCTGTTCCCCTGCTGTGTGAACGGCAAACAGTCCTGCTGCCTCCACCATGTTCTCTTCTCATCCCTGGGTTACAACACCGCCAGTTGTTTCTCGGAAGTGCTGTTAGCACAGTTAACACTTGCTCCCGTGTTACTGGGGTTCAGTAATGTCAGCTGTTCCCCTGCTGTGTGAACGGCAAACAGTCCTGCTGCCTCCACCCTGTTCTCTTCTCATCCCTGGGTTACAACACCGCCAGTTGTTTCTCGGAAGTGCTGTTAGCACAGTCTACACTTGCTCCTGTGTTACTGGGGTTCAGTAATGTCAGCTGTTCCCCTGCTGTGTGAACGGCAAAAAGTCCTGCTGCCTCCACCATGTTCTCTTCTCATCCCTGGGTTACAACACCGCCAGTTGTTTCTCGGAAGTGCTGTTAGCACAGTCTACACTTGCTCCTGTGTTACTGGGGTTCAGTAATGTCAGCTGTTCCCCTGCTGTGTGAACGGCAAAAAGTCCTGCTGCCTCCACCATGTTCTCTTCTCATCCCTGGGTTACAACACCGCCAGTTGTTTCTCGGAAGTGCTGTTAGCACAGTCTACACTTGCTCCTGTGTTACTGGGGTTCAGTAATGTCAGCTGTTCCCCTGCTGTGTGAACGGCAAAAAGTCCTGCTGCCTCCACCATGTTCTCTTCTCATACCCTGGGCTACAACACCGCCAGTTGTTTCTCGGAAGTGCTGTTAGCACAGTTAACACTTGCTCCCGTGTTACTGGGGTTCAGTAATGTCAGCTGTTCCCCTGCTGTGTGAATGGCAAACAGTCCTGCTGCCTCCTCCATGTTCTCTTCTCATCCCTGGGTTACAACACCGCCAGTTGTTTCTCGGAAGTGCTGTTAGCACAGTTAACACTTGCTCCCGTGTTACTGGGGTTCAGTAATGTCAGCTGTTCCCCTGCTGTGTGAACGGCAAAAAGTCCTGCTGCCTCAACTTTAATTTCCATGGGTACCTTCTGCTACCCATCCGGGTTCCAGTACCGTCAGCTGGTTCTCCGCAGTGCCTTTGGCCTAGGTGCCTCCATGTCGGTATCCGAGTTCCAGCAACGTCTGCTGGTCCTTGGTAGTGCTTTGGAGCACAGGTACCTCCTGCTTAGTAACCGTGTCCCAGTAACGTCAGCTGGTCCTCGGTTGTGCCATTGGCTCTTTTCCTTCTGCTGCCCCTCCGGGTTCCAGTACCGTCAGCTGGTTCTCCGCAGTGCCTTTGGCCTAGGTGCCTCCATCTCGGTATCCGAGTTCCAGCAACGTCTGCTGGTCCTTGGTAGTGCTTTGGAGCACAGGTACCTCCTGCTTAGTAACCGTGTCCCAGTAACGTCAGCTGGTCCTCGGTTGTGCCATTGGCTCTTTTCCTTCTGCTGCCCCTCCGGGTTCCAGCACAGTCAGCTGGTCCTCGTTACTTGCATTGGCTCTTGTACCTTCTGCTACCCGTCCGGGTTCCAGTACCGTCAACTGGTTCTCCGCAGTGCCTTTGACCTAGGTGCCTCCATCTCGGTATCCGAGTTCCAGCAACGTCTGCTGGTCCTTGGTAGTGCTTTGGAGCACAGGTACCTCCTGCTTAGTAACCGTGTCCCAGTAACGTCAGCTGGTCCTCGGTTGTGCCATTGGCTCTTTTCCTTCTGCTGCCCCTCCGGGTTCCAGTACCGTCAGCTGGTTCTCCGCAGTGCCTTTGGCCTAGGTGCCTCCATCTCGGTATCCGAGTTCCAGCAACGTCTGCTGGTCCTTGGTAGTGCTTTGGAGCACAGGTACCTCCTGCTTAGTAACCGTGTCCCAGTAACGTCAGCTGGTCCTCGGTTGTGCCATTGGCTCTTTTCCTTCTGCTGACCCTCCGGGTTCCAGCACAGTCAGCTGGTCCTCGTTACTTCCATTGGCTTTTGTACCATCACCAACAGGACAAAGAAGGTTAAGACAAACTACAAGATACAGAACAAGAGACAGAAGAACAATAAGCAGAAGATCAAAAAGCAGAAGAACATTAAGTATAAGACCAAAATGAAGAGCAAAATATATGCTCTAAATTCTAAGCAGAAGAAGACTAAGCAGTGTATGGGGGTGAGTCCGTTCCTCCTCGTGGTGCCCCTGGAAAATGCCTGCTGCTGCTGCAGGCTAAACTGAACGCGGACAAATACTGTTGTAATTAAAATCTTTCGTGACAGCAAGAACGGAAGGATGAAAATTCAGAGTTTTACAGATTACAAGTACAGGAATGTCTGTCACAAATAAGAATATGATGAAAAGGATGAATAGGAAGAAGATGAAGAAGTAGAATATGAAGAATAATAACTGTTTAATAAGAACAATATAAGTAATGTTAACAAAAAGATGAATAGCAAGAAGTTTTAGAAGATTAAGAAGGTGAAGATGAAGAATAATTTGATGAGAAAGATGATGCTGCTGAAGATTATGAAGGAGAAAGTGTGTGAAAAGTTAAAAAGGTGAAGAGCATGGAAGTTGTGAAACAGACATATTTGACAAAATAGAAAAAAGGTTAACAACATTGTCAATTTCTTCGTCAATCCGAACGTATTTCCTAAAAAAAAAAAATTAATGCTATTCCATTGGATTGGGTTAAACATCTATGCCTTTAATGTCTCCTCAACCTCCCCCAATACATTCTACATTACTCTTTGTTGTTTTCCTTCATGTACAATTAACCTACAAGGCAAGAATGGGGTTTTTTTTATTTCGATATTTTGTTCCCATAGACTTACATTGGACTTCCGGTATCGGTATCGGGTATCGCCGATATTTTTTGGGTATCGGCGATACCATTCCGATGCCGATACTTTTGGATATCGGAAAGTATCGCTCAACTCTACTCCTGACTTTAACACAGTATTAATCAAAACTATTTTAATTAGGAAATCTGGACTCCTGCCTGCACAATACTATTAGTACAAACTAGTTAGATGTTGAAGGTCACTTTCACACAGGATCCTATCAAACTATATGGCAACTTGCAGCAGCAGCAGAAGCAGCTTCTCTGTGCTGTTACACTGACAAAATGGGGCCAGCAAAACAACATTTCCCCTTTTTATATGGAGAGAGACATGTGACTTCGACAGCCAATGACAGAAGTCCTTGTGTCTGGACTTTGTGGATGGTTTCTGCACCCTGATTTGCTGCTGGAATATACACACATTAGGTCAATTAAAAAAAATTAAACTATGCCGCTCTTCTGATCTATACCCACCCCCTCACCTCATATAACATGTCCACCCCGCTCATCATACAGCACCACTACCCTAGCCAAAGTCCTAACAAAACCATTAGTGGAAACACATTCATTTACTGAACTGGGTCAGAATTTAGCCAACTTTGAGGAAAAATGCTCCGGAATCTGAACACATATGCGAATGAACTACGTGTGTGCCGAATTTGATATTAGTGAATGTTTTCAGAGCAAGTTTGCTCATCTCTAGACAGATAGCTGCTAGTTGAGCCATCAACCAAACCATCATTACAGATACAGATTTGGCTCTGGGTTCTATGGGCTTCAAGTTACACCTGTGCCATTATATGTGACTTGATTATGACTTCATGTCCCTCAATTGTAGGTGTTAAATTAGAAATTTTGCTGAAGAGTCCCACAATAGACATTAGAACCTGTAACATATCTGCCACTGAAGTAAGGAATTCTACGGGCATAAAGTGAAAAACACAATCCAAAATCAGTCATTACAAATATGGCACCATAGCAAAACCTGGAGCAGGAGCCTACTCTATCATACTCACCCCTGACAGAAAAGAGTACTTCAGGACATACAATAAATAAAACTCAATGTTTTATTTTATTAAATTTTCTTTCTTACTTGTATTTGGTTTCCTAGCAATACTTAATTTTTCCATCTCCTTCCAGTGTGATCTGAGCCTTCCCTTGGTGGTCCTACTTACAGGACTTTACATTCTCTATAGTAGGTGTTATACCTATTACACTGAATATATGAATTTGAACTGCATCACTGCTATAAAGACTATACTCTTAAAGGGACTATGTCAGCAGAGAATGACTGTTCAAACCAAACCAAGGCATTCTGTGCATTTTCGCGGGGTCAATCATTTAAACACACCTTCCCACCTGCTTGTTTTTCGTCTGTCTCCCTCTTCTCTGGCAGTATTAAGCCAGAGCTATCAATCAAATAAGGGGGAGGGTAGAAATAGATTCAAAACAAGCAGGTGGGAAGGTGTATTTAAATGACTGGTCCTGCCATGAAGCACCAAGCAGTGGTATTTAGTTTGAACTGTCATTTTGTGCTGACAGAGACCCATTAAACTTGAAAGCTTTAGCATATATTTTGATAAAATTGTGTGAGCCCATTTGCCAAGGATAAGGGTGCTTTAACATTGCAGGCACCTAATCAGTGGCCTCGTCGGGATTACACCTGAACCCCCCTCAAAATGGAGTTCAGACTTATGTGTTGATGAGGCCATATGTTATAATGATGCCGGCAGAGCAAATGTGAGCTCTGACGTGCATCATTTTCGTGAGTGTACACCTACTGGAGGCGGACACTCAGACATAGTACTTATTACTCAGGCTTTTGGTCAGTGCACAGAGATACCCAGGAAATATTGTGGCCTGTGTGTGAACTGGTGTATTTCTTATTTGGGGAAACTGGCAAGCACTGTGCCCATTGTGGGTACAGTTCAAGAGAAAGCATTCAAAAATGGACTGGTGAGTAGTGATGGACAAACCCAAGCACTAAAGTTCGGGGTCCGTGCCAAACATCTAGTGTCCATGCACACACACCGAACACGTACTTCTTCAGGGAGCCAGTGCTTACAGTTTGGTTTTGGCAGCTCATCGGGTGTTTCCATGCTGTGATCTGTAAGACAGGCGAGAAACACTGGCGGCTCTGCTCGGCGGTAATTTCGTTACCGCCGGTCAGAGCACTGCAGTTCCCATGCTGTCAGAATACCAGCCACAAGCTTAAAAAATACGGCCTGGGGATCCCTCTAATTTTGATAACCAGCCAATATGAAGCTGACAGCTGGGGATTGCAGCCCACAGCTGTCAGCTTTACCTGTGCTAGTTTTCAAAAATAGCGGGGAAAACACGCCAGTTTTTTAATTTATTTATTGCACTGGCACCGGCTGATGAATATTCTCATCATCGTACAGCAGGAAAAAGTAGAGGAAAAAACGCATTCAGCCATTTCTCACCAACTGGTGTACACAAGGACCTATTGAAGCACCAGATGGTGAGAAATGGGTGTTGTCCCGCAAGCATTCCATTCACCCCTGCAAACCTTATATTTTAATTTTCCAATAAAGAAGGAACGTTTGAAAGGATCTTGACTGCGTTTTTTTCTCTACTTTTTCCTGCTATGCTGTTGATGCTATTTATTTTATACGCAGCTGTGTTCCTGCAAGGTCTGGTTCCCTGCATATCTAGTGCATTAAAATGGAGTATCTGTGGATGGTGCCAGAACACATCTTTGCAGCATGCTCTCATCATCGTACACCTGCTCTCGTTGCTTTCAGCGGCAGCGAGAGTAGGTGTAAGTTGATGAGAGTAGTACACTCATCAGCCCACCTCTGTGACCGGAGGTAACCTTTATACCGCCGGTCAGAGCTGCTGACAGCATGTGAACTGCAGCACTCTGACCGGCGGTAACGATCTTACCTCTGATCTCGGAAAAAAAAAAGATTAATTTATGTAGGATTGATTAGATGATTAATAACTAGTTTCCTTTCATTACCGCTTCATACACTGCAGAATCCTGGAAGAAGACCCAATGGAACCAGCTCCTGGTAAATTTATCTTGGGTGTTGTGGGCTGTTGCTGTGAGATCCTCTAGTCCAGGGGTGGGGAACATCCGTCCCGCGGTATACGGCCCACAATATCATCTGGTGCTGCCCGCAGTTACTTTGTCTGTTTTTTGGCCGTGGGCCCTTTAATTCTTCAGAGGTGTGCGTGGTATTGTGTCTTACTGAGTCGCCCACCAGGGCCGTGGGGTACTCGGTACCGAGCCTGTCGACTTCTATAGGGAATGTCACGGCAGCTACGACCAGGTCCGTGGCCCTGGGCACTCACCAAAAAGGGGTTATATTTACAGGGGATAAAGTTTATGTAGTGATTCGTGACGCCACCTGTAGTATCTGGTCAGGGTGACCAGCGCTGCTGTGCAGGTCCTCTGGAAGTGATGGTATAAGGCAGCTAGTTGGTAGACCTCCTATAGGTGAGGCTGTGTTCTTCCAGGGCAGGTAGATGTTATATTTGGGAATGGTGCTGGTGAATGTAGCAGAGAGAGGTGTGCGTCGCTGAAATAATTCTAGGAAACAGTCCAAGTGCAGTTTCAGGGTTTTTACTCACAGTTCTGATATGCGCAGTACAGATGCCCACTTGGTACTGTGTCCTCCGGGCGAGGGGTCCAGCAACCCCCAGGTAGCTCGGTCGCACTTGCCCAGGACTCCCGTTTTGTGTGTGTCCTTTCCTGGCCTCCTCTCTGTGCTGTTCCACTTCTCTCTTCCTAGCACCTCACCACGCAGTCTCTCAGTCCAGAAGCTGCGGACCCTCAAGGGCAACAGATTAATTCTGTGAGTCCTTGGCCCTATATAGTTTCCTTCCTGGAGATAGTGCTGGTGGTTGGTAGCAATGACCCGTAAAGTGATCACCACCGCCGGCTTACTAGTGGGGCCTGTAGGTTTCCCACTAGTCTAGGGGCCGGTCCCCGTTGGCATGGTCCGGATGGGGCCACGGATGGAAATGTGTGCTCTCCGTGCCCTTGGACCCTTTCTCTAGCTGTCCAGAAGCTCCTCAGTCTTCTTCTTTCTCTTAGAGGACGAGCTCCTATCGGCTAGCTCTCCTCCCCACCTCCACACCTAAGTGTTCTCTTCCTTAACTTCTCTTCTCCTCTTACTGCTGCCTAAACTCCACCCACCCATACACCCCTTGCTAACCAGCCTGGTATGAGACCATCCTCCCGTAGGGTCCGTCCATATGACCAGCTGATATGTGTGTGTGTTGGATGCAGGTGTTGGAGTCCTAGGGGTGCTCCCTCCTTACCTGGAAGCGGGGTGTCACACCTCTGGATGAGGTGCAACGCCTCCTTGGTGACTGCACCCTCAGGGGCGCCACATTTCCCCTCCCCCCCACCCCCCCGTTAAACACAGCTTGTCTGTGGGCTGAAACAGAGTAAAGGATGTCAAAAAGAAACATACAAATTTTTAGTTATGCATAACAACAGGTAGAAAAATAATTTAAAACTCAACTTCCCTTTATGGGAGGCACTTTTGGTTAAACGTTGCATAAATAACATTAACTGGCCTTAAGTTACATTTACTATCAATACTAGATAAAGTGCAATAAAACGGTTGCATTCAAATTCACTTAAAACTTCTTCTTGTAAGGCAAACCCAGCCGGGTTGGTTTCAAGTGTGTTTACGCTTGTGAAGGACCCGCTCCAAACCTCCAACGTTGATCTTGGGTGGGCTGCAAGACATAACTGGTCTCTTTCAGCAGACCTCATCTTCGGCCACACCTAGCGGTTTGTTCATTCTGAGGTAGTTATACAGACAGTGCACTATAAAAGCTTTATGTAAAACCAAGATGGAGCACCTTAATAAGTGCTGAACTATATACAATTAAGTTTTTGGACCAGCATAGTTCATGACCTCCAAGTTCACTTAACCACTAACATATTAAACTAGAACAGTCCCAACCTTGTATCTTCACAATTTTCAAAACTATTTACAGTGCATTAGACCCAGTCCCGGTTTTCATTTAGCTGGGGCGACACCTGGTGTCACCTGGGCTCCATCAGGCAGCTCCAGTACTTCAATTACTTCTGGGGCCACTCTCACTTTGAGTCCCCGAGTATGTTTGACCACTAGGTCATGTCCCATAATTTGGGTCTGGGTTGCAGCATCCCTCGTTTTCCGGCGGAGATGTAGTCCCACATGTCGGACAAGCTTAAGTCCCGGCTGCCTGACTGGTGAGGCAGTGGGGTTGGAGGACGGTACTGGGGAGGGAGTGGGGACTAGAACCCGTACTGGAGAGGGGGTGGGGGCTGGAGTTGAGGCCTGTACTGGTTGGGCCTGCTTTTGGGAGATTCCGCCGGCAGCTCCCTGCTCAACGGAGGCACGACAGGACTTACGGACATTAAGGGCATACCATCCCTTTAATCCCCTATGCTGGGTGTAAGTTACGAGATCCCCCGGGAACAGGTCCCTGCTGGGGTGCCCCTCCTGGAGAAACGACTCAACGTCCCGCCTATTCACAAAGACCTCCGCGTAGAGCCCGGGTTCCTTTATGAACCCCCAGCCCCTTTCAGCCGGAATTCTCAGACAGCACCCTGCCACAGAGGCTCCCGCACTGTACCTTTATCCTGGCGCATACGTTGCTTATCCGCCAGGTCTTTTTCCAGGTACTCCTGTCATTGCAGCTGGGCCTCCCAGTCCCGGCGCCTTCATTCCTCCAGACGCTGGTCATAGGCCCCCTCCGTTAGGACCTCTATGTCCTTGTCCCCACCCGGCTGGTCCGGGAACCCCATCATCTCCAGGCCCTTCCAGGACCAGCGGTAGATGACGCGCTCCGCGCGGACTGGTGCGGCTGCTGGTGCTGGCTGTAGAAGCAGCTAGGCCGCAGGGCCTGTCCCAGTCCAGGGATGTTGGCGGCCGGCCGGGTTCACGTACTGGCGGCGTGGGGAGGGGTCCCACTAGCGACTCCTCCGCGGGGCCTGGGTCATCATCTTCGTTACCGGTGCCGGATCCGGGTTCCTCATCCGCTCCGGGTACGGCTGCAAAGGAATTCTCCAGCGGGCGCTGCGGCTCCAGCGGCTGGTCTGGGCTGAGGGTGAGCTCCCTCCAGCTCCGCTCCATCTGCTCAGCCTCCTCCCGCTGCCGGGTCAGCTCCGCAGGCTCAGCTTCCACTCCAGGGTCAGACAGGGTACAGGAATCCTCCGGCAACGCTGTCTCTGCAGTGGCTGGGGAATCTTCTTCCACCAGGGGGAAGGTGCGTTCCTCCGCTCCTCCACACTCCAGTTCGCCATCTTTGTCAGGAAGCTAGTGTCTTCTTCATGGAGAGATTCCCGCTGTTTTGTTAGGGGGCGGGGTTTCCTCATCCTCTTTCTCCCGCCAAAGAGGATCAGGAGGCGGATCTCCTTCGCCGTCGGGCATGTCCTTACATTACAATAGCATTTAGACTGGGCGGTCATGATTTTCGCGCCACAGGGTGAGCTCACGCCCACGAAGATACGCCCTTCTTCTTCCGCGCCTCATGACGCGAATATGATAGTTTCACATTTGGCAATAAAATCTCTTGCACACAAACAGTTCAGTATAGGCACACAGGACCCGGTGACACCGGGCTTCGCTATCCTGTTTGTGACACCAAAAATGAGTTGCCCGCCAGGGCCGTGGGGTACTCGGTACCGAGCCTGTCGACTTCTATAGGGAATGTCACGGCAGCTATGACCTGGTCCATGGCCCTGGGCACTCACCAAAAAGGGGATATACAGGTCCTTCTCAAAAAATTAGCATATAGTGCTAAATTTCATTATTTTCCATAATGTAATGATTACAATTAAACTTTCATATATTTTAGATTCATTACACACCAACTGAAATTTGTCAGGTTTTTTATTGTTTTAATACTGATGATTTTGGCATACAACTCCTGATAACCCAAAAAACCTGTCTCAAAAAATTAGCATATCAAGAAAAGGTTCTCTAAACGACCTATTACCCTAATCTTCTGAATCAACTAATTAACTCTAAACACATGCAAAAGATTCCTGAGGCTTTTAAAAACTCCCTGCCTGGTTCATTACTCAAAACCCCCATCATGGGTAAGACTAGCGACCTTATTGATGTCAAGAAGGCCATCATTGACACCCTCAAGCAAGAGGGTAAGACCCAGAAAGAAATTTCTCAACAAATAGGCTGTTCCCAGAGTGCTGTATCAAGGCACCTCAATGGGAAGTCTGTTGGAAGGAAACAATGTGGCAGAAAACGCTGTACAACGAGAAGAGGTGACCGGACCCTGAGGAAGATTGTGGAGAAGGCCCGATTCCAGACCTTGGGGGACCTGAGGAAGCAGTGGACTGAGTCTGGTGTAGAAACATCCAGAGCCACCGTGCACAGGCGTGTGCAGGAAATGGGCTACAGGTGCCGCATTCCCCAGGTAAAGCCACTTTTGAACCATAAACAGCGGCAGAAGCGCCTGACCTGGGCTACAGAGAAGCAGCACTGGACTGTTGCTAAGTGGTCCCAAGTACTTTTTTCTGATGAAAGCAAATTTTGCATGTCATTCGGAAATCAAGGTGCCAGAGTCTGGAGGAAGACTGGGGAGAAGGAAATGCCAAAATGCCTGAAGTCCAGTGTCAAGTACCCACAGTCAGTGATGGTGTGGGGTGCCATGTCAGCTGCTGGTGTTGGTCCACTGTGTTTCATCAAGGGCAGGGTCAATGCAGCTAGCTATCAGGAGATTTGGAGCACTTCATGCTTCCATCGGCTGAAATGCTTATGGAGATGAAGATTTCATTTTTCAGCACGACCTGGCACGCCCATCACAGTGCCAAAACCACTGGTAAATGCTTTACTGACCATGGTATTACTGTGCTCAATTGGCCTGCCAACTCTCCTGACCTGAACCCCATAGAGAATCTGTGGATATTGTGAAGAGAAAGTTGAGAGACGCAAGACCCAACACTCTGGATGAGCTTAAGGCCGCTATCGAAGCATCCTGGGCCTCCATAACACCTCAGCAGTGTCACAGGCTGATTGCCTCCATGCCACGCCGCATTGAAGCAGTCATTTCTGCAAAAGGATTCCCGACCAAGTATGAGTGCATAACTGAACTTATTATTTCATGTTTTTTTTTGTTTGTTTTTAAAAAACACTTATTTTATTGGGCGGTTGAATATGTTAATTTTTTGAGACAGGTTTTTTGTGTTATCAGGGTTGTATGCCAAAATCATCAGTATTAAAACAATAAAAGACCTGACAAATTTCAGTTGGTGTGTAATGAATCTAAAATATATGAAAGTTTAATTGTAATCATTACATTATGGAAATAATGAAATTTAGCACTATATGCTAATTTTTGAGAAGGACCTGTATTTACAGGGGATAATGTTTATGTAGCGATTTGTGACGCCACCTGTAGTATCTGGTCAGGGTGACCAGCGCTGCTGTGCAGGTCCTCTAGAAGTGATGGTATAAGGCAGCTAGTTGGTAGACCTCCTACAGGTGAGGCTGCGTTCTTCCAGGGCAGGTAGATGTTATATTTGGGATTGGTGCTGGTGAATGTAGCAGAGAGAGGTGTGCGTCGCTGAAATAATTCTAGGAAACAGTCCAAGTGCAGTTTCAGGGTTTTTACTCACAGTTCTGTATATGCGCAGTACAGATGCCCGCTTGGTACTGTGTCCTCCGGGCAAGGGGTCCAGCAACCCCCAGGTGCACGGTCGCACTTGCCCAGGACTCCCGTTTTGTGTGTGTCCTTTCCTGGCCTCCTCTCTGTGCTGTTCCACTCCTCTCTTCCTAGCACCTCACCACGCAGTCTCTCAGTCCAGAAGCTGCGGACCCCGTCGGGCAACAGATTAATTCTGTGTGTCCTTGGCCCTATATAGTTTCCTTCCTGGAGATAGTGCTGGTGGTTAGTAGCAATGACCCGTAAAGTGATCAGTGATCACCACCGCCGGCTTACTAGCGGGGCCTGTAGGTTTCCCACTAGTCTAGGGGCCGGTCCCTGTTGGCCTGGTCCGGATGGGGCCACGGATGGAAATGTGCGCTCTCCGTGCCCTTGGACCTTTTCTCTAGCTCTTCAGAAGCTCCTCAGTCTTCATCTTTCTCTTAGAGGACGAGCTCCTATCGGCTAGCTCTCCTCCCCACCTCCACACCTAAGTGTTCTCTTTCTTAACTTCTCTTCTCCTCCTACTGCTGCCTAAACTCCACCCACCCATACACCCCTTGCTAACCAGCCTGGTATGAGACCATCCTCCCGTAGGGCCTGTCCATATGACCAGCTGATATGGTTTGTGTTGGATGCAGGTGTTGGAGTCCTAGGGGTGCTCCCTCCTTACCTGAAAGCAGAGCGTCACACCTCTGGATGAGGTGAAACGCTTCTGTGGTGACTGAAGCCTCAGGGGCGCCACAGTGCTGTATAGTAGTACAGAACGACATTGAACTACATCTCCCGACATGCCTGCGAACAGTCGGCGCCGTAGCTGCTCGCATCTTTCGCTTCTGGGAACGTCCAGTATTTTCCTGCTTTGTGAGTCCTGTGTCATTGCGGTGAGTATGGTGGCCCTGGGTCTGGACAGCTTGAATACCGGGGCTCTAGTAATGCGGAAACATGGGTCCACTGCCCTCACTGTGCCCGGACAAGAAAGGCAGACAGTAGGAGATGGGATTCTTCTAACTTCTCTCATGTAACTGGACAACATGGGGCACTGCCAGAGTACGTGAATTAGTGTATGTACTCACATCTACTTTGTATGTTCAAGGATGGGGACTAATCTGACTCCATAAATGGGATACAAGTGTGGGGCTCTTTAGACAACATTTCTTTGGATATCTGTATTGAACTAGTACTCACACCAAGAACTTCATCAGATAGTGTCAACTCAGCTGCAGAGGCATGTATGAGGATTCCAGAAGAAGATTATTCTCAGGCTGAATTCTTGTGTATTTGCACAATAGTAACAGCAGTAGCTGCTGCAGGTGAAAAGTTAATTCTGAATCAGAGATGTACAGAGATGAACCTAGAAAGATGGCTGACAAAAACAAACTGAGGAAGGAGGAAGGGGTTACTTTACATCAGATCTGGGCAACATGGAGTGAGACAGAACAAACTTAAAAAGGCAAACCTGATTGCATAGCAACATTAAACTGCTTATACAATACTGTATGATTCCCAAGTCGTGGGACATGACAGACATTTTTCATCAGTGTTTTTATAAGCCAAAACCAGAAGTGTCTCCAAAGCACAGAGCGGAATTTGCCAAAAAGACAGAAGTCAAGGAGCTACATACTGTGATAGAATGGAAATTGATTTCCAGTAGAAGCCCTCTAGAAATGAAGATGTTCTGAATTGGTTGGATTATAGCTGTTTGGTGAAGAGGCTTCTGTTCAGCACAAGAGGTAATTCGAGATGTGGAGAAATGTCAATGTTTGGAAAACGGTCCAACTTTGAGGAGAGTGGTGTGTTTGTATATGGCGTCGCACATTGGAGAGGAGCCACAGTAGGGTCAGTAAAGGTATTGTGGAGAATGCCTGTTCAATCTGAACCCATAATTCAGTATAACTGTGCCAGCACCAATTGTCAATATGAACAAAGTAGACCAATGCCATCCTCAGATTTTAAGCAGTACAAATAATTGGGTCTTTTTAAAAGATTTTTATTGTATATTGTATATTTATAAGTGTTTGCCAGTAAAGTATTCACATAAATTTGATTTTGGTCAACATCCATAAAAAATGAAGCTAATTTTATAGATAACTAGATGACTGGGTCCAATTTTGTACTGAGGTGCAAAGGGCCCACCAATAACCAACGTTAGTGCCCCACTTTTCAGCTACATGTAAATGTGACATTTTTCTCAATCACAAATTTATATACCGTATATACTCGTGTATAAGCCGAGATTTTCAGCACCTTTTTTCGTGCTGAAAATGCCCCCTCGGCTTATACACGAGTCATAGGGCAGAAACCAGCGGGGAGGGGATGCCGCGGCAGGAGCCGGTGGCTGGGATCATACTCACCCTCCCCGTGCCATCGCTGAGCGTCCCTGCAATCCTGCGTTCTCCCCAGCTTCCTGCAGCTCTCCCCGGCTTCCTGCAGCTCTCCAGCGCTGAGCGGTGACGCAATACCCGCTCATTAAGGTCATGTAATATGGACGGACGCCACTCCCATGGGCGTGGCCTCCATATTCATGGCCTTAATGAGCGGTATTACATCACCGCTCAGTGCTGGAGAGCTGCAGGAAGCCGGGGAGAACGCAGGATTGCAGGGATGCTCAGCGATGGCACGGGGAGGGGTGAGTATGATGGAGGAGAGGACAAGGAGCAGGAGCAGGACGGGGGGGAGAACAGTGGACGGGTGAAGCATGGAGCAGGACGGGGGGAGGACGGGGGAAGCATGGAGGAGGACGGGGGTAGAACGGAGGACGGGGAAGCATGGAGGAGGACAATGAGCACGGAGCAGGACGGGGGGGAGAACAGTGGACGGGGGAAGCATGGAGGAGGACGGGGGGAGAACGGAGGACGGGGAATCATGGAGCAGGACAGGGGGGGGAGAACGGAGGACGGGGGAAGCATGGAGCAGGACGGGGGAGGACGGGGGAAGCATGGAGGAGGACGGGGGGAGAACGGAGGACGGGGGAAGCATGGAGGAGGACAATGAGCACGGAGCAGGACGGGGGAGGATGGAGGGCACAGAGGAGCATGGATCAGGACGGGGGAGAGGATGGAGGGCACAGAGGAGCACGGAGCAGGACGGGGGGGCACAGGAGGACGGAGAAGGAATGGGGGAGCACAGCGGAGGACGGAGCAGGAGGGGGGAGTACAGAGGAGAATGGGGGAGCACAGAGCTGGATGGGGGAGCAAGGAGCAGGACTGGGGCAGCACAGAGCAGGGGGCAGTTTATACACCCGGCTTATACACGAGTCAATACGTTTTCCCAGTTTTTTGTGGCAAAATTAGGGGGTCGGCTTATACACGGGTCGGCTTATACACGAGTATATACGGTAATAAAGAATTGAATAGATTGGTAAATGAATAAAATGCTTCCTTTGTCTGTACATAGTGATTCCAGTATATTGTGCCAGGTACTGCTCATGTAAGAGGATGGTGGCCCACTCCTGCAAAGGGGCCCACTGGAGGATTCTGCAGTTCTCTTGGGGCCAATCCAAGCCCAACTTGATCAGAGCATCTCCACAATGGCAGATCTTGAGTGATGTTCACTGTGTTCAGTGGTTACTACTGACCAAAAGTGGTCAAAAAAGGGCAACAAGAGAAATTGCAAGAGGTTCATGTGCGCCCTAGGCCCATTGATGCACATGCGGGGTGAAAGTTATTCTGTACAGTTTGAACCTATAAATATCTACTGTAGCCCTAGATGATAAATGAAACTTTATGCTGGCCATGATAGAAAGGTGTATATTAAGGGGTTTAATAATAATGCAAGAGGAATACTAAGTATTTGGGGATAAAATAAATGTCTGCGTGTATTGAGTCAAATGTGTCAAGGGTATTTTTTTATATTATTGCAGATAGCGATAGCCACCCATATAACAGTGTAATACCACACAATTTCTCTGACGATATCAAGCTGTCAAAACAAAGTTCTTAGCAGACAGCCTTATCCTTATTTTCAGGATAGAGGGAAGCTGTGGTTTCCTTATCTTAGCTTTTTTATTTCAGCTGAACTGTTTAAGACTTAAAGGGATTGTCAAAGATTGGAAAAAAAAATCTGCATTCTTTCCATATACAGCATCACTTTTGTCTATTATGTTTAAAATGAAACTATGTTGCAGTACCAGTGACAGCCTATAAACAAGAGTGGCGCTGTTTTTTCTTAATGCAGAATTTTGGTATCAGCAACAAATTTTAACACACTTACCAGCACTGTTGCCAAAGAAAAGTGGTAATTGGTGTCATATACAAGGGACACACTTAATACTTACGACTGTATGTGTTAGTTCTTGCTTTGCATTGGAAAATGTTTAAAAGCCATTTACTTTGTATGAGAACCATGAGTTGCTGTGATATTAATTAGCTGATGCCTTTTCTGTTGATTTTACATTTATTTTCTTATCACTCTTTCACCATAGCATTTCTCTTACTGGAATTCATCTAGTTGTTTTTTTTTCCTTCACATGTCAGTTCCTGTAAGCTTCAATGTGATGCAATGAATATTTACTTTGTTGTGTTTTTTTTTTATTTTATTTTACCTCTTCCCCATTTTTGGGGTTTTCATTTAGACCCATATGTTTAAGCATTGGACAAAGTCTTGCGCTTCAACAATTGTTGTGTTTGCACAGACTGAATGTCTCACATCAAAACTACTTACTGGAAGATGCTTTGCTGATTAATGTCAATTCTTTGTAAGAGCAGTGGGTTTGGCTGATTTTATGTTTTCATAAAGGTGGATTGAGGTAACTGTTCACCTGAATCTGGCAGCTTCTTCTGATGGCATTAAAAGAAGCTTAAAGGGAACCTGTTACGTGTTTTGCCCACTATAAGATACGGCCACCGCCTTTCAGGGTCGATATACAGCATTCTATAATGCTGTAGATAAGCCCCCGATCCCACCTGCAAGAGAAGAAAAATAAGTTTTATTATATTCACCTGGGGGGCCGTCCAGTCCAATGGGTGTCGCAGGTCCTGGTCTGGCTCCTCCCATCTTCCTGCGATGCCGCCCTCCTGCTTGCTTCACAGGCTCCCTGGCATCACGCTCCTGCGCAGTCGTACTTATCTGCCCTGTTGATGGCAGAGGAAAGTACATCATTACGCAGGCGCTGGGCCTCTCTGACCTTTCCCGGCGCCTATGCACTGCAGTACTCCACATAGTCATCCATATAGTATAATGCACTCACCATAGTCCTCCATCTAGTATAATGCACTCCTCATAGTCTTCCATACAATATAATGCATCCCATAGTCCTCTATACAGTATTATGGCCACCACAATGTACTCTTTGATTTAAAAAAGAAAAACAAGACTAACCTCTCCTCCTCGTTTCTCGCTGCTCTGGTATCTGCAGCAAGTGCTCTGAATCGCCCTGCACATCTCAGTACAGCGGGCGCCATGTAGTGATGTCATCGAGCCCGCTATATTGAGACGTTAGACGCTGAGGAACTGTATTGACATCCAGAATGCGGTATACCACTGAACATAACCATTATCACAGGTCATAATGCAGTGACATAGAGTGGGGGCTATATAGTTGGTTGCCCTTGGCACCAAATTCTATGGAGGTGCAACATTTGCTCCAATACACCCATTCCTTTTAGAGTTGAGTAGGAGTGCAATGAGTGCCCATTCAGAGGCTAGCTACCTTTCACTTCCCATTTAGTGCTGCAGGTTCCTTTGCAGAGTGCAGTAGTCAAGCTGTGTCTGCTATTAGCTGTTGCGCTCTGTGTAGGCAACAACTGAGATGACTAAGCTCTCATGATAAAGTCAACTAGTTATCTTGGTTCTTGCCAAGCATCCAATGACAAATTCACCTTGACTGCTGCGCTCTGCACAGTCAGTGACTGAGAAGACAAAGTCTGCACTCTGCTCTCCAACAGCTCCCTGCCTCTCCTCTCATTTGTAATTTTATGAATGGAGAGACAGACACCAGATTGGGGCATTGTCCCAAATTTAAAAAACTGTCCCCTGTAATTCACCCCCCCACACACACACACTGACATTCAAATAGACTTTAGCTCTAACCCTAGTGTTAGCATACTGTAGAGTTAGGGCTAGTGTTAGGACTAGAACTAGGCTTACGAGCAGGTTTAGGACTAGGGTTAGGGCTATGATTAGGGTTTGGACTGAAGTTAGGGTTAATAGTAGGGTTAAGGATGATCCTAAGGTTTAGTTGAGGGCAGTTGTAGGCTACAAAAATAGGTACGGTATGTAAAACCCATCCACAAAAATGTAATAAATAATAATAAGTAAAAAAATACAATATGCATTTTTCATCATTATTTAAAGATAAAACAACTATTTCAGTATTTTCTTAAAATAGAATGCATGTGTTTGGCAGATAAGTGGTTCAATACTGGACTGGTGGAAGGGACAAAGGGAGTGCTAATGGTCTACATGTTAGTGGACATGTCCTCTCTACGCCACTGATTTAGTGCTCACTGGCAGCAGTAGTGCACTCTCTATTAAAGCATCATTTTTTCATTCATTCTATTATTATACCCCTACACAAAAAGGTACATTTAATATACCTTTCCAGGTCCAAAGCTATTCAGGTACAATATTGTACTAACCACAATAGCACAAAATATTGCCATCAGGGTATACAGCACACTCATACTTATGAATTTGATATATTTATAAGGGAAGCAACCCCCATGCTGTCCCCACTTCCTCCAGTGATTGACATACTGCTATTCAACCTCAAGCCTTCAGCTATGAGTTTGCTCCATCTCTCTATGGATCCTTTTGCCACATCATAGCATTTTTATTTTTTCTGCCATCTTCATTAATAGGAGAATGGATACGTCCCATTAATATGTCACAATAATATGCTGCCGTCAAAAAAATATGTCTTCATTAAAGCTCTGTTCATGATGGTGCTTTCCCTTCATTTCCTTTTTTCATTTTTAGAGAAAAAAACTTGGAAATACATTTCCTTTAACGTCACTATTGACTTCAGTGGGAGTTTTGAGTCATCGGCTGCACTACAATTTCATGTATAAAAGCAGAACACAAGATAATTGCACAGTTAAAGTGATGCGTTTGTCAATCATGAAGGGAAATTGATCCTGTCTTGGTGTAGCGATCTATTCATTCATCAACACATTTGGTCCATCAATCTGTAAAGTGGCAGAGGACGGTAGCTGGGGTGGAGCTGCTGCTCACTGTTGCCCTGGCATTTTCCAGGAAAATCGTATCCAGTCCCAATGTGCTACCAAGTTATCAGGTGTGGGGCGTATCACACTCACTTGTAACCGCAGGCCTCCGCTTTCTCCTGGCCTCCATCTTCAAGAGCCACCGCACATAAATCAGGGGACACACACAGTTCATTTTAACAAGTAAAAGTTTACTGGACAAATCAAGTTCATCAGTATTGGGCACAACATTTCTTAGTTCCTATTTTCTTAATACAGTGCATCGTTAACATTACTATCCGTTCCTCCTGGGCTATCCCTATATTTACTGTTCCTGTCAGCCCCAGGGATTTCCTGTCCAGTCCTGCAGTGCACTCGGGATCCGTTACCTTCCCTTCATGCAGTTTCACGTCCATCGTTCCTTGTATGCCAAAGGATAAGGCACGCTTCGTAGGACCTTTAATGAGCCTTGAGCTCTGGACGTTGCAGGGATGTCCACAAGGGATTCTAGTAAGGCTTACTGTTGCCACTTGAATTTGACATTGGGTACTGTACTTCTCTATTTGATTACTACCAAGAAGCATTCCTTTTTTACTGGGGATTGTCACTCCCACTATGGGCTAGTCACTATTCACACCCCATCCTGATATATATATATATCCCATTCTGGTAATATGTCCCTTATCCTGGACCCATCCTGGCAATATGTCCCTAACCCTGGTATATGTTCCATATCCTGGACCTAATCCTGGTAATATCTCCCTTATCTTTGCCCCATCCTGGCAATAAGTCCCTTATCCTGGTATATATTCCTTATCCTGGGCCCCATACTGGTAATATGTCCTTTATCCTGATATATATTCCTTATCCTGGGCCCCATCCTGGTAATATGTCCCTTATCCTGGTATATGTCCCTTATCCTGGGCCCCATCCTGGTAAAATGTCCCTTATACTGGTTCCCATGATGTTATACCGTATTTTGCATCAGACCATAAGACGCAGCCCCAAATTTTGGGGAGGAATTTTTTTTTAATCAAATAGTGGTGCGTTTTAGAGTCCGCTTTTATGGTAGCTTACTGGTGGGGCTGCTGTGGTGGAGCGGGATCCCAGGAGGTCATCGGAAGCTGAGATCTCCTTCTGTGCATGCACTGCCTCCGGCGGCCATTTTTCACGAAATCCACCACTTTGAAAAGAAAGGGAATTGCGGGCACTAGAGAAATTTTGTAAAAGCCCAAGGCTTGCAACATCCTCACTCTGCCAAATACCCCTTATTTTGAGCCCAGGGCTTGCAGCATTGCCCTACTCCTGCCGCCACCAGCTTCCTGCAGCAGCAACCCCGCTCCACACCAGACCACGCAGTATGCTACATTCGGATTAGAAGATGCACTCCCCTTTCCCCAAAACATTTTTGGCAAAAAAAGTGCTGCTGTTCTGTAATGCATAGAAAAAAAAACAAAAACAATTATACTCACCATCCCATCCGCTCTCCCTACGCATGGCGTCCTCTTCTGAAGCTGGCAGCGGAGAAAATTGGCCACAGCCATCTTTTATGAATATGTTACTAAAGGATTACCCAGTCTCTTGATAACAGTCTGTAGTCACTCTATATGAATGCAGACTAATGATTCCTTACAGTGTGTGGTGAACACACTGTCAGAATGCACCAGTACTTGCCAGTGAGTGTGGGCAGTCACATAACCACAAATATTTGATTTGTACACATGCAATCACGTGCCAAATAGAGGTGTTCAGCCTCTCTCAAATCACTTGTCCAGTTTGAATGTGACTGAAAGAATGCAAATCGCATACTTTAGGTCTCATGACTAGAGATGAGCGAATATTTCGATGTTCGGCTCGGATTACAATCGCCGAATTTGCAATATTCGCCGATTAAATTGTTGAATATTCACCAAACATAACTGAATGCCATTCAGGTCAATGGGAGGCAAAAACAAACGCATGCACAGCACCTTACAACGGCCCCAAATGCTGCCAAAACACATCAAATGAGGGGCAGACACCAGGAAAGTGGCCTCAATTCACCCACAGCACTAATTGTAGCATGGCACTGCAGCCGTCAGCCAGGCATTAGGTATCGAGGTCTGGGACGGCATTTACAGCTTTCAATTGAACGTTACAGCAAGAGGAGGTGGATGAGGGATCGGTGTAGGCCTCCTGTGCTGGGAGCCCTGATACCACATACAACAGCTCAACCAGCTTTCATACTCAGCCACGTTCAGGTGGCACAAATATCATATAAATTTTGTAGACTGCTATTGACAGAAAAATCTAAGGATAATAACACGAGTAGTTGACTCCAAGGAAGTGGAGGCCTGACACTCTTGAAGGCCTACTGTCACAGTCGACACGCATGAAGGAAACCCAACCAGGAGTCTACACACTTACAAAAATTAGTGGCAGATACCAACAAAGTGGCATCAATTGCAATAATGTAGAATTAGTATAGCGGGGACCAACACCTCTTCCACTACAACCAACCCAGCAGATGGAGACTGTAATTTACAAGATGGTGGAATCACTGTCCCATATCCGTCTGAAAGCCTGGATGGGGCGTAACTAGGTGGCCTACCAAATCCCTTCCTGGACAAATGGCAGGAGGCAAAAAATGAGACCCAAGGAGGTACAAAGAGGTGTCACCAGGTGCTACTCTTTGAATGACCTACAGAAGGTGGCAGCTGACCCCCTACAGCGGGTAAGCTGCTACGGCCCAAAGGAGGGATGAAAAATGCAGGCAGGCACTGCAGGGACTCTGGAACCACAGGTGCAGATGGGACCGGCTATGGAACAGAAAAGCACTGGCAGGTGCGGGATGGACCGACTGATGGACAGAAGAGCACAGACAGGTATGAGCAGATGGGCATATACAGGTAAGAGCAGATGGGTACAGGGTAGACAAGCAGACAGGTAGACCTGGTGAACTTGACAACTAGCAAGCATGCAAGGCAAACTAACAATGTAGCTCAGGCACCTCCTGAGGAGAAACCTTAAGTAGAAGGTGTTGTCCAGCTATCGGTTGGGAATACCTTACATTGATGCAGGTGGGCCCTTTAAGAGGGAGGGAGCGCGAGTGCACCCTTTAAGCATAGTTCCCGGTCCTACAACTGAACCTTGGTGGACACCGACACATAGGGGGTGAGATGAGGAAGTGGTGTGTGAGTGAGAGACATTGAATGTCCTGTCTTCAGGTATGAGGAATCCAACAAAGGGACAAGTCTGTAATGTCAACAGATCAGAAAGTCTGTGGTAAGAGGAAATGGTTCACTGTGTCAAAGATAGATGCCAGGTCCAAGAGAAGGAGGAGGACAAACTAGTGTCGCTTTCATTTGGCAGTGGCAGTAGGTCGTTGGTGACTTTGGTCAGGGCAGTTTCAGTGGAATGGTGCGGTCTGAAGCCAGATTGTAAACGGTCAAATAGGGAGCAATAGGAGAGGTGGGGGGACAGTTCAAAATGTACATGTTGTTCCAGTAGTTTGGAGGAATAGGTGAGAAATGATATGGGGCAATAGGTAGACACAGAGGATGGGTCAAGAGTGGGCTTTTTGAGGATGGGTGTGAACGAGGTATGTTTCAATCAGGATGGAAGACACCCGTTGTTAGTGACAGGTTGAAGAGGTGGGTTAGGCTTGTGATGAAGGCTGTGGTAAAGTTTGGAATGAGGTGGGACGTTATTGTGTCAAGTTCACAGGTGGTGAGGCAAAGTATTCAGCTGAGATGAAAGGAGAGGGAATGGGAACTGGTGGATGCAGGAAATAATTGAAAGTACTGAATAGCTGTTTAGGTTTGTGAGACAGGTATAATATGAGGGATAAGAAGTCGTTTTGTTTTGCCACAGTCAGAATTTGCGCAGCATTTTTACAACTTCTGTTACTGGATGGGCAACTCCGCTCCCTTTCTGTGGCAGCCGTACAATGGTACACTTTGTAGACGAGGGCCAGAAAGAATATGCGCTCCAGTAAATAGCAAGTGCTGCATCAAGTGGCCTCTGCTCCTCTTCCTCTACCTTAACATCACACACAGTATAATCCTCAGTGGTGACACCCCAATTACCCTTTTTTCCCCCACATCACAACTCTGCAGCTCTCTTCACTCATTGTACGCCAAGGGCATAGGAAGTGTGCTCTAAGGATTCACAGAGTCAAGAGGAGGAAAACACCTGCACCGATGGGCAAATTTTTTCTCACTTTGATCCATGGCCAGACAAAATTTTGTCAGAGCATAAACCAAACCCTCGTCAACAGACGTTAACCCCGTTGGGTGAAGGTGATCCATTTGTGATGAGATTCAGATATTTGAGACGCCCATGGACTGTACTGTGCTGTCAAGGCAGGAAGAGGAGGAGGGTGACTCTGAGGGTGAGGATGGGAGAACAGAGAGGATGATAATAAGGTAGTATATCACACCTGATGTAAACCCAGAGGCATGCAGCGGAGTAGCTCAGCAGAGGAGGAGGAGGTGGAAGACGAGGAGATTAGGTAGACGCAGAGTTATGCAACCATGACAACCAATGCATCCTGAGGCCCAACTCTGCTAGTGGACAGCAGCATTCGTGGTTCTGCAGTTGACTATCTTAGGTCTTTTTTTCACACCAGCAAAAATCTAAAAAATCATGTTGTCTGTCAACTTTTTTAAAAACAACCTAGTAGAGTAAAAAAATGAAATAATTTCAGTACTACATGCATGACTTGGCATATGCGCGATCAACATGTGTTAATTTGGAAATGTCACTGTGCTAAAATGCAGACTAGCAGGTCTCACCAACCATCGTCCATCCCATCAACCGCATCTTCTGATTCTTCCTCCTCCCTCACTGTGGCAAGTGTTGCCACACAGGTCTCCGGCTGAAGAACCTCCACTTGTTTACCCCCTACAGTTGGCGTGATTGAGAGACTGTCAGCTGATATGGAATGGGACACGCCTGCTGCTTTTGACGGATCTTACATACCAAGCACTCCATCTTTCTCAATCCACCATAACATCCCCGCCTGCACATCTCTCACAGTCCAGCAGCTTGTCGTATTCACTCTACTCCACCCTGTGTCAGCACAGCAGCAAAACCTAGTTTGTTTAGTTGTGCTCACGTAAAAAATTCTTTACTCCTACACATGGCAAAGTTAACAGCTTGAATTTCACCATCTTCACTCTTCTAATAACCTTTATTTATATATCGCAAATACATTCCGCATAGCTTTACAAGTCAGCAGTTCATATAAGTCAAAAGTTATCAAGTTTAGGAAAATCAAACAATTAAAGCAAAAATAATGACAACCCTGCGCTTCCAAGCTTACAATCTACAATGAGGTGGGGGTGACACCAGTTACAGGTACTTATTTACAAAGATGGTTACAACCATTTTGAGGAAATGGGGGTAGATAAAGGCTGCATGAGCCTTTTTGGTATGGTTGAGTTTGATGGCAAATTATGTTCAGAGAAGTAGAGAATAAGCTATATATATAAAAAGTACTTTGGTTGGGGAACGTGATAGATCGCCCTAAACAGATGTGTTTTTTGGAGCACCTAAAAATGTCTAAGTTGTGGTTATACTCCTAATATCTTGGGGGACAAAGGGTAAGAGGTGAGTCATCTACAGTGGGTACGGAAAGTATTCAGACCCCTTTAAATTTTTCACTCTTTGTTTCATTGCAGCCATTTGGTAAATTCAAAAAAGTTCATTTTTTCATATTAATGTACACTATGCACCCTATTATGACTGAAAAAAAAACCAAGAAATGTAGAAATTTTTGCAAATTTATTAAAAAAGAAAAATTGAAGTATCACATGGTCATAAGTAGTGATGGGTAGTTCGTGAGTGAGTAGTTCAAAATGAACTAATCTTCAGAGTGAAGATTAGTTCATCTAGTTCACCATCCTGGCAGAGATTAGTTCATTATGAACTAAAGAGCAAGTGGGAGAAGACAGAAAGTAATCGCTCATACAGCTCCAGGAAGCTCCCTGGTCTGTCTCACACTTGCTCTTTATAGCTCCTGATGCTGGAAAAGAAGGTAGTAAAACACTATACCACACATCAAATACAAATATAATAGTAATAATAATATTATTAATAAAAACTGAAATTGCACAGTAGACAGAAACAGCTCATATGTGTGTATGAAAGAGAGTGTTTCTGTGTGTGGTTCATGCCCCTCACCTGTCTTTGTGATAAGATTAGCCTCTTGTAGAGGATCAGCCTCCTGTAGCCTAGAAGATCAGTCTTGCTAAAATCTTTACCACTGGCTCCTGTTCTCAAAATGGTAGATGCTGAACTGCTTCTCAGCTCCCTCATACACAATCATTATGAGACAGTACTCTACACTACCACAGGTGGCACTGCTGGGCTCAGTGAGAGGCATCAGATTGAACTAGGCTGTTCTGATTCATTCTCAATAGAACAATTAGTTCAGCAGTTCATATAGTTCACAGGTCACATGATGCATTTCCTATCATCTCCTCACAGGATAGGGTGGAGAAATACTGAACTAAATGAACTAATCTTTTGAACTAATCTTTTCAGTGAACTAGTTCATGGTGAACTAATCACCAAAATGAACTAAATTTCCCATCACTAGTCATATGTATTCAGACCCTTTGCTCAGACACTCATATTTAAGTCACATGTGTTATGTTTCGGTAGCTGAGGAGAGCAGGCAAAAAGGCAATACACCAGAGCAGTTGGAATCTATGAGATTGCAGTACCCTGACTAACCACCACAACTAGAGGCAGCCGTGGAGCGTTCCTACGTTGGTCCTAGACGCCTCGTCACAGCCTGAGAAACTAACTACACCTAAAGATAGAAATAGGAAAGCTATCTGCCCCGGAGCAGAACCCCAAAGATAATAGAAAGCCCCCAAACATGTAATGGCGGTTAGACAAGAGGAAATACTGACACAGAAAGAAAATAGCATGAGCAAACGCTGGGGCCCAAACTATCTAAATAGAAAAGGATAGGAAGGGTACTTACTGCAATCCCAGAAAACCCTGAAAAGCACCAACTCTACTAATTTCAAAATCACCTGAGATCACACGACCTCTACCACCTAAATTAGTTCTCTGGTGTAACAAAATCAAAACAGCAGCCACTGAAAAAACTGAAAAAAGCAAAAGAACAAAACTCAGTGGCTGAACTAAACTGAGAGGGCAGAAGCCCCCGGAGGGGACCCAGAAGGCCCCCAAAGAAGTGCAGGACAAAATGCAAAAATATAGCACAAACACAAAAGAAGCAAAAGTCTTATCTGTAAGCAGGAGATGCAGACACGACACAGCAGGCTACAAGGGAAACTGGAATGAAGGATTCAGACCAGAACAATTGATCACCGGCAACCCTGATGGGAAAATGACTCCCTTATATAAGACCAGTCAGTAACACCTGATTCCCAGTCCTCACAATCTTCACTAGCACCGCTTGTAACCACCAGAGGGAGCCTCTGCTCAGAACTCATCTCAAACCCATTCACAACAGTACCCCCCCCTTGAGGAGGGGTCACCGAACCCTCATTTGAGCAACCAGGTCGGTCAGGATGAGTTCTATGATACGCACGGATAAGTCTCCTAGCATGGATGTCCGAAGCAAACACCCAAGAGTTGTCTTCCTGACCATAACCTCTCCATTTAACCAAATACTGGAGTTTCCGTCTAGAAAAACGAGAATCCAATATTTTCTCAACCACATATTCCAGATTGCCCTCAACCAAAACAGGGTCAGGAGGCACAGCAGCAGGAACCACTGGCTCAACAAACCTCTTCAACAAGGACTTGTGGAACACGTTATGGATCTTAAATGTCCCTGGAAGAAGCAAACGAAAAGAAACAGGATTAATAATCTCCATGATCTTATAAGGTCCAATGAACCTAGGCTTAAATTTAGGAGATGCTACTCTCATAGGAATATTCTTTGAGGACAACCAGACCAAGTCCCCTACTTTAAACCGAGGACCATCAGTCCTATGCCGGTTAGCAAACCGCTGGGCCTTCTCCTGAGAGAGGGACAACCTCTCCACTACCTGGTCCCAAATCCGCTGCATACGCTCCACAACAGAGTCAACACCCGGACAGACAGAAGCCTCCGTCTGTCCTGAAGAAAATCGAGGGTGAAACCCAGAATTACAGAAAAACGGAGACATCAAAGTGGCAGAGCTAGCCCTATTATTAAGAGCAAACTCAGCCAAAGGCAAAAAAGAGACCCAGTCATCCTGATCAGCAGACACAAAGCATCTTAGATAAGTCTCCAATGTCTGGTTTGTTCTCTCAGTTTGACCATTGGTCTGAGGATGAAATGCCGAGGAGAAAGACAATTGAACACCCAGTTTAGAACAAAAAGTCCTCCAAAATCTGGAAACAAACTGGACTCCTCTGTCAGACACAATGTTCTCAGGAATGCCGTGTAAACGAACCACGTGCTGAAGGAACAACGGCACCAATTCAGAGGAGGAAGGCAACTTAGGTAATGGCACAAGATGTATCATTTTGGAAAACCTATCACAAATTACCCAGATGGTGGTCATTCTCTGAGAAACAGGAAGATCGGAAATGAAATCCATAGAGATATGGGTCCATGGTCTCTTGGGCACAGGCAATGGCATCAACAAACCACTAGAGCGAGAGCAAGGCTTGGAGCGAGAGCAAGTCCCGCAGGACTGCACAAATTCCCTGACATCACGAGACAAGGTAGGCCACCAAAAGGACCGACTAACCAAGTCTCTGGTACCAAAAATTCCGGGATGCCCAGCCAATGCGGAACAATGAATCTCAGACATCACACTCTTTTTCCATTGGTCCGGGACAAACAATTTTCCAACAGGGCAGCGCTCGGGCCTATCCTCCTGACACCCCTCCAGAGCAAGTCTCAAATTGGGCGAGATGGCGGAAAGAACTACACCCTCTTTCAAAATAACAGAAGGATCAGATAACTCAGGAGAGTCCGCAAGGAAACTCCTCGAGAGGGCATGCGCCTTAACATTCTTAGTGCCAGGAAGAAAGGAAACCACAAAATTAAAACGTGTGAAAAACAAGGCCCACCTGGCCTGTCTAGGATTGAGTCGCTTATGACATAGAATCATTGAGACCAGAGGGGACAGGGAATCCCACCATAACATCCTTTACATTATCTGACAGACCCTTCCGGAAAAGGGCCGCCAAAGCGTCGTCATTCCATTTGGTCAGGACTGCCCACCTACGGAATCTCTGACAGTATAACTCAGCGTCCTCAAGCCCCTGACTTAATGCCAACAAAGTTTTTTCAGCCTGATCAGTGACATTAGGCTCATCGTACAATAACCCCAAAGCATGAAAAAAACGCATCAACATCACTCAAAACAGGATCCCCAGGTGTCAGGGAAAAAGCCCAATCCTGAGGGTTGCCGCGCAGGAGAGAGATGACAATTTGAACCTGCTGCGCTGCGTTCCCTGAGGACTAGTGTTGAGCATTCCGATACTGCAAATATCGGGTATCGGCCGATATTAGCTGTATCGGAATTCCGATTCCGAGTTCCGATATTTTCGTCTTATCGGATACCGGAATCGGGATGTCACTGTCACTGTCAGTGTCCGTCTGTCGGGTCTGTCAGGAGTCAGCGGCACTTACCTGGCAGAAGATCTCCGGCGGTCACGTCCTGGACTGCTTCATGGCCGCCATCCTCTTCTCCCCGGCGGTCACATGCAGTTTCTCGCGATAACTGCAGTGACTGCTGGGTAATCCCGGCCGTAAAGCAGTCAGTCCGATGACGTCACCGCCGGGGAAGCAGGTAATCAGCTGTGCTGCGTCGGGATGACAGGCTCTGCCTGTCATTGCGATGTAGCAGAGTTGGATCGTCGTGGGACAATCGTTACTATGGACTGCGTCGGACAGGTGGTATACTGTTGGTTTGTTTTTTTTCTTTTTTTACAGGAGATCGATGGCGTCGCAGGAATGAGTGTATAATAAAAGAAATGAAAACTGTGTTGTCTCTTTTATTTCATTAAAATACTTTTTTCTTGCTTTGTCTTTTTTTTACACATTTAATAACTTTGGGATTAATAATGGATCGGTGTCTTATTGACACCTCTCCATTATTAACCAGGCTTATTGTCACCGTGCAATCAACGGTGACATTAACCCCTTATTACCCCGCTTGCCACCGCTACAGGGCAAGTGGGAAGAGCCGGGTAAAGTGCCACAATTGGCACATCTTTTGATGCGCCAAATGTGGGGCTGCTGTAGCCTGGTATTATCAGGCTGTTGAGGGCCAAAATCCATGGGCCTTGACAGTCTTTTAATACCAGGCCGCAGCAGTCTGCATTTTACTTGGCTGGTTAACAAAAATAGGGGGGATCCCCACGCCGTTTTTTTTTTCGAGGGGATCCCCTATTTTTGTTAACCAGCCAAGCTAAGCAGACTGCTGTGGCCTGGTATTATCAGGCTTGCAAGGTCCATGGATATTGGATCCCTACCAGCCTGAAAAACCAGGCCTCAGCGGTCTGCTTCATCTGGCTGGTTAACAAAAATAGGGGGGACCCCACGCTAATTTTTTTCGAGGGGATCCCCTATTTTTTTTAATCAGCCAAGATATGCAGACTGCTGTGGCCTGGTATTATCAGGCTGGCAAGGTCCATGGATCTTGGCTCCTTAACAGCCTGAAAATCCAGGCCTCAGCGGTCTGCTTCATCTGGCTGGTTAACAAAAATAGGGGGGACCCCACGCCAATTTTTTTCGAGGGGATCCCCTATTTTTGTTAATCAGCCAAGATATGCAGACTGCTGTGGCCTGGTATTATCAGGCTGGCAAGGTCCATGGATCTTGGCTCCTTAACAGCCTGAAAATCCAGGCCTCAGCGGTCTGCTTCATCTGGCTGGTTAACAAAAATAGGGGGGACCCCACGCCAATTTTTTTCGAGGGGATCCCCTATTTTTGTTAATCAGCCAAGATATGCAGACTGCTGTGGCCTGGTATTATCAGGCTGGCAAGGTCCATGGATCTTGGCTCCTTAACAGCCTGAAAATCCAGGCCTCAGCGGTCTGCTTCATCTGGCTGGTTAACAAAAATAGGGGGGACCCCACGCCATTTTTTTTTCGAAGGGAACCCCTATTTTTGTTAATCAGTTCCCTCTGACGTCACTGATTGTGTCCTGGCTGACCTGAAGTGAAAGTGGAAAGCAATCAATTAAGCTTTCCACTTAAGGGCCCGTCTCACATAGCGATATCGCTACCGAGATCGCTGCTGAGTCACTAGTTTTGTGACGCAGCAGCGAGCTCACCAGCGATATCGCTGTGTGTGACATTCAGCAACGATCAGCCCCCCTGCCGGGTATCGCTGATCGTCGCTGAAATGTCAGGACCTTTGATAGCTGGTTTCCTGCCTGTCACACGCAGCGATGCGTGCCTGTCAGAGGGAAACCAGCGATCAAAAAAAGGTCCTGACATTTCTGCGACGATCAGCGATACCCGGCAGGGGGGCTGATCGTCGCTGAATGTCACACACAGCGATATCGCTGGTGAGCTCGCTGCTGCGTCACAAAACTAGTGACTCAGCAGCGATCTCGGTAGCGATATCGCTATGTGAGACGGGCCCTTAAGCGATGTTACCCGCAGTGTCGCTGTCCCAGATCGCTGCCTGAGCTGCCTGTTTGGCAGCTCAGCAGCGATCATGTAGCGATACACCAGCGATCCTGACAAGTGCATATCGTTGTCGGGATCGCTGGTGTATCGTTATGTGACACCCAGCCTTTACTCTCCTGTCAGGCAGGAGAGGAACTCATTCATTTGGGGTTTACTGTGAGGCTGCAGCATTAGCTGCGGTCCCTGCAGTAAACATTAACCCTTTCTGAAGGATTACACCGTGGGACCTGACTGTGCATGGGATAGGTAAGAATAATTTTGCTTTTTTATTTTATTTTTATTACAGGAAATGGTTTTTGCAGTAAAATAAAAGATGGTCAAAAACATGTGTCTTTATTTCATTAAAAATGATTTTTAATTAAAGTGTGTGTGTTTTATTTTTATTTCATGCAATAGGATTAATAATTGATAGTTGTCTAATTGACAGCTCTCAATTATTAACCTGGCTTAAGGTCACCTTTCAATAGCAAGGTGGCTTTAACCCCATATTAACCCATTCGCCACCGCTACAGGGCAATGGGAATAGACGGGCAAAGTGCCAGAAAGGGCGAATCTAATTATAGATTTGTCTTTCCTGGGGTGTCTGGGGGCAGATGTTAGTAGCCGGGGGGGGGGGCAAAAATAATGGTCCCTCTCTGGGCTATTATTATCTGCCCCCACTCACTGGCTTTGTCTGTCTGGTTGCGAAAATAGGGCGGGAGCCCACGCATTTTTTTTCAGCAATTTTACACCTCATATATATATATACATGTCATTGAATTTGTGACACATATATATATATATTTATATTTGTAGTTCATACACTTCTACATAGTATAATAGCCGCTAATTCAATTGCGGCTTTTGTGAAAATGCAGAACCCGACATGAAATGACACTTGGTGTACATAGGGTTAACCATGTCTTTTCATGTCCTTTGCTATCTAATTTGCACAAACAATTAAATCAGACTATGTGTGCAAAATTTCACACCTCTAGGGGTTAATTAAAGGTGTAAATTCGTAGCAAAAAAGTCCGTTTTTTTTACAACGAATTTACACCTTTAATTAACCCTACAGGTGTGAAATTTTGCACACATAGTCTGATTTAATTGTTTGTGCAAATTAGATAGCAAAGGACATGAAAAGAAATGTTTAACCCTATGTACACCAAGTGTCATTTCATGTCGGGTGACCCGACATGAAATGACACTTGGTGTACATAGGGTTAACCATGTCTTTTCATGTCCTTTGCTATCTAATTTGCACAAACAATTAAATCAGACTATGTGTGCAAAATTTCACACCTCTAGGGGTTAATTAAAGGTGTAAATTCGTAGCAAAAAAGTCCATTTTTTTTACAACAAATTTACACCTTTAATTAACCCCTACAGGTGTGAAATTTTGCACACATAGTCTGATTTAATTGTTTGTGCAAATTAGATAGCAAAGGACATGAAAAGAAATGTTTAACCCTATGTACACCAAGTGTCATTTCATGTCGGGTGCTTCTGTCTTTTCACTGAAGCCGGCTTTTACCCGGCAATTGAATCAAAGGATATTTTACTATGTAGAAGTGTATAAAAACTATACATATATGTATATATATATATGTCACAATGACATGTATATATATATATGTATTCTATGTGTGTATATTTAGTGTTTACAAGGAAAGAATGGGGTTTTTTTAGTTGCGATATTTTGTTCCCATAGACTTACATGGGACTTCCGGTATCGGTATCGGGTATCGCCGATATTTTAGTGATATCGGCGATACCATTCCGATTCCGATACTTTAGCATATCGGAAAGTATCGCTCAACTCTACTGAGGACTTAGATTTTAAGGCAAAAAACAATTTACAGTTATTTTTGAAATTCAGAAACTTAGCTCGATCCCTAAAAACAAATCTGGCATGGGAATCCTAGGTTCCACAACAGGCAACCTAGCAAGATAGGTTGCAATACTCCGAACTTCAGTGGCAAGCTGATCCACACGGCCAGACAACTGTGCAAACTCCATTGAGAGGGAAAAAAAATAAAATCCTCCTCAGCACCCAGAGATACAGAGGGAAAAAAAAAATGCAACAAACAGAAAAAAAAAAAAAAAAATCTCTGACAACTCTGACAACTTTTTTTTTTTTCACAATATTTTTCCCTTCTGTGAGTACAATATAATTTTCAGTTTAGGCCGGTGATACTGTTATGTTTCGGTAGCTGAGGAGAGCAGGCAAAAAGGCAATACACCAGAGCAGTTGGAATCTATGAGATTGCAGTACCCTGACTAACCACCACAACTAGAGGCAGCCGTGGAGCGTTCCTACGTTGGTCCTAGACGCCTCGTCACAGCCTGAGAAACTAACTACACCTAAAGATAGAAATAGGAAAGCTATCTGCCCCGGAGCAGAACCCCAAAGATAATAGAAAGCCCCCAAACATGTAATGGCGGTTAGACAAGAGGAAATACTGACACAGAAAGAAATCAGCATGAGCAAACGCTGGGGCCCAAACTATCTAAATAGAAAAGGATAGGAAGGGTACTTACTGCAATCCCAGAAAACCCTGAAAAGCACCAACTCTACTAATTTCAAAATCACCTGAGATCACACGACCTCTACCACCTAAATTAGTTCTCTGGTGTAACAAAATCAAAACAGCAGCCACTGAAAAAACTGAAAAAAGCAAAAGAACAAAACTCAGTGGCTGAACTAAACTGAGAGGGCAGAAGCCCCGGAGGGGACCCAGAAGGCCCCCAAAGAAGTGCAGGACAAAATGCAAAAATATAGCACAAACACAAAAGAAGCAAAAGTCTTATCTGTAAGCAGGAGATGCAGGACACGACACAGCAGGCTACAAGGGAAACTGGAATGAAGGATTCAGACCAGAACAATTGATCACCGGCAACCCTGATGGGAAAATGACTCCCTTATATAAGACCAGTCAGTAACACCTGATTCCCAGTCCTCACAATCTTCACTAGCACCGCTTGTAACCACCAGAGGGAGCCTCTGCTCAGAACTCATCTCAAACCCATTCACAACACACATGCTTTCCATTTCCTTGTGATCCTACTTCAGATGGTTCTACTCCTTCATTGGAGTCCAGCTGTGTTTAATTAACCTGATAGGATTTGATTTGAAAAGGCACACACCTGTCTCTATAAGACCTCACAGCTCACAGTGCATGTCAGATCAAATGAGAATCATGAGGTCAAAGGAACTGGCCAAGGAGCTCAGAGACAGAATTGTGGCAAGGCATAGATCTGGCCAAGGTTACAAAAGAATTTCTGCTGTACTCAAGGTTCCTAAGAGCACAGTGGCCTCTATAAGCCTTAAATGGAAGAAGTTTGGGACCACCAGAAGTCTTTCTAGACCTGGCCGTCCAGCCAAACTGAGCAATCGTGGGAGAAGAGCCTTGGTGAGAGAGGTAAAGAAGAACCCCAAGATAACTGAGGCTGAGCTCCACAGATGCAGTAGGGAGATGGGAGAAAGTTTCACAAAGTCAATGATCACTGCAGCCCTCCACCAGTCGGGCCTTTATGGCAGAATGGCCCAACGAAGCCTCTCCTCAGTGCAAGATATATGAAAGCCAGCACAGAATTTGCTAAAAAACACATGAAGGACTCCCAGACTATGAGAAATAAGGTTCTTTGGTCTGAGGAGATGAAAATAGAACTTCTAAGTGGTATGTATGGAGAAAACCAGGCATTGCTCATCACCTGCCCAATACAATCCCAACAATGAAACATGGTGGTGGCAGCATCATGCTATGGGGGAGTTTTTCAGCAGCAGGGACATGACGACTGGTTGCAATTGAAGGAAACATGAATGCGAGCAAGTACAGAGATATCCTGGATGAAAACAAGACAATGACCCTAAGCACACAGCTAAAATAGCAAAAGAGTGGCTTCAGAACAACTCTGTGACCATTCTTGACTGGCCCAGCCAGAGCCCTGACCTAAACCCAATTGAGCATCTCTGGAGGGACCTGAAAATGGCTGTCCACCAACGTTCACCATCCAACCTGATGGAACTGGAGAGGATCTGCAAGGAAGAATGGCAGAGGATCCCCAAATCCAGGTGTGAAAAACTTGTTGCATCATTCCCAAGAAGACTCATGGCTGTACTAGCTCAAAAGGGTGCTTCTACTCAATACTGAGCAAAGGGTCTGAATTCTTATGACCATGTGATATTTCAGTTTTTCTTTTTTAATAAATTTGCAAAAATGTCTACATTTCAGATTTTTTTAGTCAAGATGGGGTGCAGACTGTTAGGGTTCAAGTTCCCAATGCTGCACAAGGGGAACCTTGAGCTATTCCCGCTGCGGCCCCCCATCCATCTCCAGCCAGAGTGGAGCCTGCTCAGCAGAGACATTGGTCCCAGCTTCTTGCCCATTCCAATACTGTGCAGAGACTTGCTGCTGCCCCTCCTGGATCTTCTATTATAGCCAGTGCTGGAGCAGACGTCTTTAGGACGAAGGCCTGCATTTCCCCTTCTGAGCATGCCCAGGGTAAGATCTCTCATTGGAGATCAGGGGTCACATGTTCAGGTACTGCAGCAGCTACTATTGGTCCACCAGGAAGGTCCTGAAACTACATGTGTTTTGGTACAGTTTCTCATTGGTCCTTTTTCTGGCAGGTCCTGTACCTGATTACTATAAAAGGGTGGCATGGCTGGGCCGCCATGCGCTAGTATCAAATCTGTTACGTGCTTGCGCCAGTGAGGTCATGTATGCATGTGGTTAGGTCTGACTGAAATAAGCCCCTAGAATACCGGCACCTCAGGTGAGGAGATTGTATGCACGTGTTCAGGGCTCGGCTGAAAACGCCATTAGAATACCGGCTACTCCGGTGAGGAGATTACTGCTTGTGTTCTGACTGCAAGAGCTCAGACTGCAATCTGCTTAGCAGTCATCTGTGTTCCCTGTGAGTCTGACAGGACACAGTCTTTTTCTCAGCGGCTCTGTGACGCAACAGGTTCGCTTTATAACGCTGGTTCAGCGCCCTAGCATTTTACTTTACGGCTCACTGAAGCTAAGTGAGTTCATACTTATCACCATATAGCGATGTGGCATTCCCGTTAGCGGCTCTGGGGATTAACAGAGTTCGCACTAACTGCCACAGCGCGCTACGGTGTTTATTTTAGCGACTCTGCGGGATAACAGAGTTCGCTACCTTCGCCGTCTTACTAGCAGCGGGCTTCGCCTGCACAGTGGACCCCGGGCTGCGAACGCACCTCTCTACAATATCTATTAGGTGCGTTCCGCAGACCCTAACACAGACTGTAGATTAATGAGAAAAAAATGAACTTTTTTGAATTTACCAAATGGCTGGAAGGAAACAAAGAGTGAAAAATTTAAAGGGGTCTGAATACTTTCCGTACCCACTTTAGGTAGGAGATTGATATTTTTTAATGCGCGTTAGGAAAGAGACATAGCAAATCAGAAAAACTATAATACATTTCTTATTGGAGGTATTTGCTAATGTTATTATTATTACATCTACTACATATTGGTATAGGATCTTGGAGATGGGAATACCTCTTTAAGCAGAAAATTATATTAACTAACCATAACCACCAGTAAGAATAAAAGTTTAGCCAAAGGCTCAAAACATCCAATAGTTAAACCATTCACTGATCACTGTCCACTCACATTATGGCAGTGAATACGAGTCTGGTTACACTTACCGTTTAAACCTTTAATGATTGGCTGTTGTTTAACCCCTTAATGTCCAATGACAAGGTGTCAGTTTTGGCACCTTGACGGACTGTGCACATCATGCCTTTGAACTACCACTACCTTTGCAGTCAGTCCCCGCACCTACAGCGCTGTGATTGGTCAATCTGACTGACCAAACACAGCAGCGATCAGGCAGAAAAGGCTGAAATTTCAGCCTCTTCTGCCCGATCAGTGCAGGAGCTCAGCGCTGCAGTGGCCGAGCTTCCAGCACTGACAGCCAGGTGCGGCGCCCCCGCCGCCCCTGGCTGTTAGTCCACTGACTGCTGCGATCGAGCGCGATCGCAGCGCTCAGGGGGGAGACAGAGGGTCGGGAGCTCCCTCTGCCTCAGATCGGCGCCCTGCAATGTATTTGCAGGGCCCGATCTCTGCCTTGATGACCCGGGGGTTGTCATGACAACCTCCGGGTCATCTAGCTACGGAAAGCTGCTGTGATCATGGTCACAGCAGCTTTCACTATAGGTACAATGCATTGCAATGCTGGAGCATTGTACCTGCAATCAAAAGTAAAAAAGTGAAAGTCCCATAAAGGGACAAGTTAAAAAAAGCATTTTTAAAAAAATTGTAAAAAAAAAAATTTTAATTTTTTTTTAAAAATTCCCCTAAAAAATACACATTTTTATGTAATAAAAAAAACAAAAAAAATACACGTTTGATATCGCCGAGTCCGTAAAAGCCCCATCTATAAAAGCGTAACCCTAGTTAACCCCTTTAGTGATAGCCGTAAAAAAAAAAACACAAAAAAGTAGTAAATTATACTTTTTCCCAGCGGTATCATCATACCGCTTGGAAAAAGTGCAATAACACGCGATCAAAAAGTCGGATATAAATAATCATGGTACCGCTGAAAACGTCATCTTGTCCTGCAAAAAACAAGCCACAATACAGCATCATCAGCGAAAAAATAAAAAAGTTATAGCCTGCGGAATAAACTGATGCAAAAATAATAATTTTTTCTATAAAATTTTTTATTGTGTAAAAAACGCCAAAACATAAAAAAATATATAAATGAGGTATCGTTTTACTCGTAGTGACCCGAAGAATAAAGCTGCTTTATCAATTTTACCACACACGAAACGGAGGAAAAAAAAAAAAAACAATTCCTGAATTGCTGCTTTTTGTTCATTCTGCTTCCACAAACATCGGAATAGGAAGCGATCAAAAAACGTTATGTGCCCGAATATGGTACCAATAAAAACGTCAGCTCGTCCCGCAAAAAATAAGCCCAGATAACTCTGTCGGACGAAATATGGAAAAATTATAGCTCTCAAATTACGGCGATGCAAAAATTTCTTACAAAAAATTCTTAAAAAAAAAAGCGTTTTTTAGAGTGTGACAGAAGCTAAACATGAAAAAAGGGTATAAATCTGGTATCGCTGTTATCGCACCGATCCGAGAAATAAAGTCGCCTAATCACTAATACCGCACGAGGAACGGCGTAAAAAAGAAAACCAATTCTTCACCTTTTGTGGATTTGTTCATTCTGCCTCCCAAAGTTCGCAGTAAGGTGATCACAGTGGTTCCCCCCCACATATGGGATATCGGCGTACTCAGGACTAAATGCACATCAACTTTTGGGGTCCTATTTCTCCTGTTACCCTTATAAAAATAAAAATTTGGGGGCAAAAAGGTAATTTTTGTGGAAAAAAATATGATTTTTTTATTTTCACGGCTCTACGTTATAAACTTCTGTGAAGCCCTTGTGGGTTCAAAGTGCTGACCACACATCTAGATAAGTTCCTTGGGGGGTCTAGTTTGCAAAATGGGGTCACTTGTTGGGGGTTTCTACTGTTTAGGCACATCAGGGGCTCTCCAAGCGCGACATGACACCCGCAGACCATTCCATCAAAGTCTGCATTTAAAAACGGTGCTCCTTCCCTTCCGAGCTCTGCCATGCGTCAAAATAGTGGTTCCCCCCCACATATGGGGTATCAGCGTACTCAGGACAAATTGCACAATAACTTTTGGGATCCTTTTATCCTTTGAAAAATAAAAATTGGGGGTGAAAAGATAATTTTTGTGGAAAAAATATGTTTTTAAATTTTATGGCTCTACGTTATAACCTTCTGTGAAGCCCTTGGGGGTTCAAAGTGCTCACCACAGATCTAGATAAGTTCCTTGGGGGGTCTAGTTTCCAAAATGGGGTCACTTATGGGGGGTTTCCACTGTTTAGGTACATCAAGGACTCTCCAAACGCGACATGGTGTCCACTCTCGATTCCAGCCAATATGACATTCAAAATCTCAAATGATGCTCCTTCCCTTCTAAGCACTGCCGTGCGCCTAAAGATTGGTTTTCCCCCACACATGGGTATCGGTGTACTCAGGAGAAATTGTACAACAAATATTGTGGTTCATTTTCTACTGATACCCTTGACAAAAATTAAAAAATTGTGTCGAAATAAAAATTTTGGGAAAAAAAGTTAAATGTTCATTTTTTTCCTTCCACATTGCTTCAATTCTTGTGAAGTACCTAAAGGGTTAATAAACTTCTTGAATATGGCTTTGAACACCTTGAGGGGTGCAGTTTTTAGAATGGTATCACTTTTGGGTATTTTCTGTCATATTGACCCCTCAAATTCACTTCAAATGTGAGGTGGTCCCTAAAAAAAATGGTTTTGAAAATTTTGTTGGAAAAATGAGAAATTGCTGGTCAACTTTTAACACTTATAACTTCCTAACAAAAAAAAATTTTGGTTCCAAAATTGTGCTGATGTAAAGTAGACATGTAGGAAATGTTATTTATTAACTATTTTTGTGACATATCTCTCTGATTTAATGGCATAAAAATTAAAAGTTTGAAAATTGCAAAATTTTCAAAATTTTTGCCATATTTCCGTTTTTTTTTTATAAATAAACACAAGTTATATTGAAGAAATTTTACCACTATCATGAAGTACAATATGTCATGAGAAAACAATCTCAGAATCGCCAAGATCCGTTGAAACGTTCCAGAGTTATAAGCACATAAAGTGACAGTGGTCAGAATTGTAAAAATTGACCTGGTCTTTAACCTACATAATGGCTTGGTCGTTGAGGGGTTAATAGCCAAACAAAAATAAGCGATGCACAAATTTTCCCACCAAAAATTGTCCTAAGAAGAAAACATAATATAATTTATGTGACTAATAATCCCATATTAATCCCTTATTATCTGAGATTACAATTCTCTGCAGTTATCCGCAGCTTGTGAATGGCATGTGACGGTATTTCTTCATCTGCTTCTTTACTACATGTAAATAACAACGTTTGTAGGACTGTGGGTCTGGTTTACTGAACATCATAAGATTTACGGCATGTGAGCTCCTGCGTTGTATATAATTGACATAGCTGTGAAAATAAAGAGCCAAATATTCCTATCTTCTAAAAATTGATAGTTTTTAGATATCAGATTAGCGCTAACATGTAGGGGGAGTCTAGGATGATGAAGACATCGGGGCAACAAAGGGGTTGTTTGGATGTTGTGTGAAGTTTATATATTAATGTTATGTGTGTGATAAAAGTCATGTTATGTTTTATCCCTATGACAGGTGCTCTGTGTTCGATTCTCCTGTAGGCTATGCCTAAGGTCGTCCCGGGGAATGCCGGAGGTCTGTCCACTAGAGTAACCATACTGTAGAGAGGGAAACACTAGGGATTAGATAGTTAATAGAGTTGGGATTAGCCCACAGTTTGGGAGAAGTTAGACTAGGCTTTGTAGAAAAGGTTCCCGGGTTACAGTCAGTCAGTAAGTCAGCGTTTAAGACTCAGTCAGTGCAAGTTTTGGGTGAAGTAAAGGAGCAAGAATAAACATAGCAGAGTTAGCAGGTTCTAGGGCACTGAAGGTGCAGCAGAGAACGAGTTCAGTCAGTTCAAGTTTCCTAGAAGAATGAAGACACATCTCCAGCCACTAGAGATGAGCGACTATGCCTCCGGGAGGGTTGAGTCGGGTTTGGACCACTCGACTTTCTTAAAAGTCGAGTCGAACGAAATCGGCCGACTATCGGAAAAAGTCGAAGGTCCGACTGACACTCGACCGAAACCCAATGCAAGTCAATGGGGAAGAAAAGTCGGCAGTGAGTGGAGGACAGTAAACAAACCTACAGTGCCCATTTCAATGCCAACAACATCAATTCTTATTACCTAAGCTTGTCAACCTTAATTTATTTTAGAATAATATTAACGCATTGAAAACCGGGGGTTATTTGGCTAAAGTTGTGGAGGGGGCAGGGCGGGCTCCAGGTTTTCGTGGGCCCCGGGCGAAAGAGTCTCAGTGGGCCCCTTTAACACATACCACAATTCATGATGCTCTGATACGGCACAGAAATATAAGTATAGTACAATGCCAAATACTTCACTTCTTACATTACATGACTGATATCTATTGTAAATTCTACAATAGCTCAAAAACCGGACAGTATAGTCCTCCATACAGTATTACGGGCACCACATAGTGCGCCATACAGAATAATGAGGCCAATATATTGCTCCATACATAATTGGTCCCATATAATGTTCCATACAGTATATGATGAGCTCCACATAATGCTCCAGTATATGATGATCCCCATATAATGTGCCATACAGTATAAGACGGTCCCCATAGAGTATAATGAGCCCCACATATTGCTCTATACAGTATAATGAGTCGCATATAAAGCTCCATACTGTATATGATGGCCCCATATATTGCTCCATACAGAATGTGCTCCATATAATGCTCCATAAAGAATAGGCCCCATATGTGCTCCATATGATGCTCCATATATAAAGGTGTTGTGAACGTGTTGGAGACAATTTCTGAGCTGAGGCTCCCTCTGGTGGTTGCTGACGGTACTGAAGCTGTATCTAATGACAGGTCCTCCTCATCTGCCAGCGACGACTGGCAATCAGGAGTCACTGACTGGGCTGATATAAGGGAGCTGCCTTCCCATGATCCTCGCCGGTGATCAATTGTTGTTCCCTGGTTCATTTGGAAGTCTGCTGGTGTCTTGTCTTCGTCTGCTACCTTCAGATAAGATAGTTTCTGCTTGTTTCTATTGTGTTTGCTATTTCCATTTTTGTCTGCACCTTTGTGGAGGTTAGCCAGGTCCCTTCCTGGGGCCTGTGCTACTCTCTGTTTTTCAGTAGCCACGGTTATATGTTCAATTGCTCTTTCCCTGCTTTTTGAGTGGCTGTGGGTTAGCCTTGTTCACACTGAGATCTGATTTAGTGGGTGGCGAGATCGTGTGATCTCAGCATTTTTGAAATTAGAAGTGTTGGAAGTTTTGCTAGGGTTTTGCTGGGTTGCAGATAGTATTCTGTTCTGTCCTGTCCTATTAAGGCAGTGTTTGCCCCAGCGTTTGCTTACTCTATTTTCTACCTGCGTTTGTGTTTCGTCTTGTCTAACCGCCATTATGTTTGGGGGCTGCCTATTCCTTTGGGGCTCTACTCCTGGGCAGTTAGCTTTCCTGTTTCTATTGTGAGCCCCATCGGGGACAGCAACGATAATGTGGCAAAACTGTAAAGCGCTGCGGAATCTGTTAGCGCTATATAAAAATAAAGATTATTATTATTATAGCTAGCTCTCCGGCTGTGCCGAGTCGTCTAGGACCACCGTAGGTACGCTCCACGGCTGCTTCTAGTTGTGCAGTTAGTTTAGGTGCTCTGCAACCCATTACTTTCCAACCTCTCAGGTGTTCGGCTGCCTTGCTGCTTTGCTCCTGTCCTCCTTAGTTACCAAATTATAACATAAAGGGCCCTATATGATGCCCCATAAATAATGAACCCCATATGATGCTCCAGTATATGATGGGCCCCATGGATGATGCTCCAATGTATGATGGGCCTATATCAGGGGTGGGCAATTAATTTTGCCAGGGGGCCGCATGAGAAATTGGGATGGTTTTAGAGGGCCGGACTAATATAATTAACTCCGTTCTACCCAATACTGTATATATACATATATATATATATATGTATATATACTGTATACTGTATATATACATACCTGCCCATTATCATCATCTTCTCCATATATCATCCTCCCATATCACAATGCCTCCCATTATCATCATCTCCCCATCATCAATGCCTGCCCCATCATCATCAATGCCTCCCCATTATACAATGCCTGCCCATCATCACAAGCGCCATACATCACACACCACACACACACAAGCACGCACTCTCACACAGACACACACAGACACCACACAGCACCGCGCATCTACCTAATACACACAGCACACATAGAGACACGTCTTACCTGTGCCAGCGTCCCGCCTCACTGACACAGCCGGCGCTGATGATGCCGCATTCGCGCCGGTGTGGTAGTAAGCTCCGGTGGAGCCCGAGCTGCAGCAGCGGAGATCCCCGGTAGAGGGTAAAAATTGTGGCCCACTGATGCCGGGGCCCTGAGACTGCCCGAGCGCCTCGCGGGCCGTCAATGACATGCCGGCTGGCCGGTTTGCGGCCCGTGAGGCGCCCCTTGGCCCGGTGCTGGCCTATATAATGCTCCATATATAATGGCCCCCATATGATGCTCCAGTATATCATGGGCCCCATGGATGATGCTCCAGTGTATGATGGGCCTATATAATTCTCGATATATAATGGACCCCATATGATGCTCCAGTATATGATGGGCCCCATTGATGATGCTCCAGTGTATGATGGGCCTATATAATGCTCCATATATAATGGCCCCATATGATGCTCCAGTATATGATGGGCCCCATTGATGATGCTCCAGTGTATGATAGGCCTATATAATGCTCCATATATAATTGGCCCCATATGATGCTCCAGTATATGATGGGCCCCATGGATGATGCTCCAGTGTATGATGGGCCTATATAATCTCGATATATAATGGACCCCATATGATGCTCCAGTATATGATGGGCCCCATGGATGATGCTCCAGTGTATGATGGCCTATATAATGCTCCATATATAATGGCCCCATATGATGCTCCAGTATATGATGGGCCTCATGGATGATGCTCCAGTGTATGATGGGCCTCTATAATGCTCCATATATAATGGGCCCCATATGATGCTTCAGTGTATAATGGGCCCCATATATGATGCTCCAGTGTATGATGGGCCCCATTTATAATGCTCCAGTGTATGATGGGCCCTATCTATGATGCTCAAGTGTATGATGGGCCCCATGTATAATTCTCCAATGTATAATGCTCCCCATATATTGCTCCAAACTTTAAAAAAATGAAATACCTCTCCGCGCTGGGCACTGCTCTACTCTGGACTCCTCAGCGTTGCCATCTTCCAGCTCTCTGCACTGTGACTGTTCAGGCAGAGGGCGCACAGACGTGACATCATCGCACTCTCTGACCTGAATGTCACTGTCAGGAAACGCGAAAGACGTCACAGCGGTGGAGCAGGGAGCGGTAAGTATTGCAAGTGCTGGGGCCCTGAGCAAGCAGGGGGGGCCCACTCATGGGCGCCGGCACTGGCACAGGGCCCCTCATAGTACGCTGGTATCTCTGACGGCGAGTGGGCCCCCCACCTGCTTAGGGCCCCGGCACTTTCCCGGGTGCGCCAGGTGCTGACGCCGGCCATGCGGGGGGTACAGCCCAGTTAGGGAGGTGGAAAAACTGGCATATGTTGAGGTGTAGGCTGGACGTTCAGCAGCTGCAAATGGAGGAATTGGAGAAGTCAGAGGAAGAGGAGGTCAAAGTGAGCCATTTTGCTGGCAACCTATGTGTCATCAGGGGAAGGTGGTAGAATATCTTTTGAAACCCTGGCATGGTTCATTTTAACGAAGGTGAGGTCACCAACATTTTGGGTCGACAGCCGGATCCTTCTTTCTGTCAGGATTGATCCAGCAGCACTGAAGACTCTTTCTGATAGCACACTACCAGCAGGGCAAGCGAGCACCTGTAAGGCATATTGTGCCAATTCAGGCCAGGTGTCCAGTTTACAGACGCAGTAGTCAAAGGGGATTGAACTGTGAGGGAGAACATTGATAGGGAAGGAGAGGTAATTTTGAACCATAGTTGACAACTGCTGTCTCCTGTCTGTTGCAATCGATTCAGTATTAACAGTCGTGTGAGCATTACTCGAGAAATCAGTCCACAACATGGTCATGAAACCCCTGTCTCCAATGCCACTTCGGCTGTGTGCACCACGAACACCTCTTCCATTTGGCCCAGTACGGCTCGTGGTACAACCTGCACCATTGCTGTGTGCTGGGAATGCCTCCAACAAACGGTTTACCAGAGATGCTTGTTTGTTTGCCAATATTAGCTCTAGGTTCTCCTGTGGCATGATGTTCTGCAATTTGCCTTTATAGCGTGGATCGAGGATGCTGGCCAACCACTAGTCGTCATCCTTCATTATTTTGGCAATGCGGGGGTCCCTTTTTAGGATCCGCAAGACATAATCACACATGTGGGCCAATGTTCCAGGTGTCAATGATGCACTGTCAGTTGTGGGTGGAGGAGCACTTTCTGCCAAATCCACATCCCTTCAGTCACGCACAAACCCTGTACCTGACATTGGCAAGCCAACATTTTCTCTTGCCCCCTGAGAAGCATCCTCATCTCCAAAATAATCATCCCCCTCATCCTCCTCCTCTTCCTCTTCTTCCTCCACCTCGTCCAGGACAGTTCCCTGAGCAGACAATGGCTGACTGTCATCAAGGCTTCCCTCCTCCTCCTCTTCCTCCTAGCTGCAGACGCCTGATCCTTAATGTGCGTCAAATTTGCATCAGCAGACGCATAAGTGGGATGCTCATGCTTATGATGGCGTCGTCTGCGCTTACTAGCCGTGTGCATTCCTCAAAACACTGAAGGACTTTACAGAGGTCTTTCAGCTTTGACCACTGCACACCCGACAACTCGATGTCTGCCCTCAAACTGCCTGCCCGTGTATCCTCCCACAAATGCATTACAGCCTGCCTCTGTTCGCACAGTCTCTCAACCATGTGCATAGGTGGAGTTCCACCTTGTTGCAATGTCTATGATTAGGCGGTGCTTGGGGAGGTGGAGCGATCGCTGAAGCCTCTGCATACGACTGGAGTCGACGGGCGAGCGACGGATGTGTGAGCACAGTCTTTGCACCTTATGGAGCAGGGCTGGTAACGCTGGATAATTATTTATGAAGCACTGCACCACCAGGTTCAAGGTGTGAGCCTGGCAAGGTATGTGTCTGAGTTTTGCCAGGGCTATGGACACCACAAAATTATGGCTGTTATCACTGACTAACTTGCCTGGCTCAAGATGTAGACTGCCCAGCCATGACTCAGTTTCTCGCTGCAAGTAGTCGGCCAGTACCTCTGTGGTGTCTGTTGTCGCCCAAAGACATCATCTTTAAAACAGCCTGCTGACGCTAACCACTAGCTGTTCGATAATGGGACACCTCATGTGCAACACTGGCAGCTGCGGATGGAGTGCACGTGCGACTGCGCTCTGTCGACGAGCTTTCGCTTCTGGAGGAGTAGGATGATCGAACGCCTACAGTCAACTGTTGCCTATATCGTGGGCTAGGCAGCACTGTCCCACCGCCGCTGTCCCCTGTGGATCCTGCATCCACCACATTAACCCAGTGCGCAGTGATGGACACGTAATGGCCCTGGCCATGCCTACTGGCCCATGCATCTGTTGCGAGGTGCACCTTTCCACTCACTGATTGTTTGAGTGCATGGACTATGCGGTCTTTCACATGCAGGTGGAAGGCAGGGATGGCTTTTCTAGAACAGAAGTACCGACTGGGTAGGTCAAAGCGTGGGACAGCGTAGGCCATGAGCTCTCGGAACACTGCGCTTTCAACCAAACGGAAGGGCATCATCTCTAATGAGATCAGTTTGGCAATGTAGGCGTTCAAAGCCAGTGTACGCGGTTGAGAGGATGAGTACTTTCTTGTCCTACTCAGAGTGTCTGCTAGGGTGAGCTGGACTTGAGAGCTGCATATGGGGGAACTAGCGGTGGACATGGCGGACTGAGAGGGGGTTGGTGATGGTGATGGTGGTGGTGATGGCCTAGATCAGTGATGGCGAACCTTGGCACTCCAGCTGTTGGAGAACTACAATTCCTAGCAAGGTTGCAAGGGCATGCTGGGAGTTGTAGTTTTACAACAGCTGGAGTGCCAAGGTTAGGCATCACTGGCCTAGATTCAGTCTTTCGTTGGAAAAACATTGTGATTACCTGACTGCTTTGGCCTTGCGATGACACCTCAATATTTCTTGCTGATGGTGTGCTAACCGGTGGGCTTACAGTGGGGGAAGCGAAGTAGCATTGCTGGCTACCTTCAGTCGGAGCAGGTGCACTTGTGCTACCTGAGGTTTTGTAGTACATCCACGCTTGCAAGTGCATGGTGTTTAAATGTCTAAGCATGCAACTGGTATTCAAATTTCGGAGATTTTTCCCTCGGCTAAATGTCCTTCCGCACTTCTTACAGATAACCTTTGCCTCATCAATAGGATTTTGGTCAAAAAAGTGCTACACTGCACTCTTCCTACTATGGGCTAAATTTTCAGTGCTTGTACGCTGTGCTAATTTTACCATCTGGCGAAGCTGTCCTGCAACTCTTTTTGCCTTTTTAACACGTTTTTGGACTACTACGGGCCTGCCAGATAACCGCAGCTGCAATGTCGATGCCTGCTGCGGATCCTCCTCCTCTTCTGAGCTATTGCCAGTGTCACCCTCTTCCCCCAATGGATGCCAATCTGGGTCAACAATGGGTCATCCATCACCTCCTCTTCAATTTCATCTGCACCTTCCTCTGTGTCACCGTGTAAGGTGGTAGAGTATGCGGGAAGGGGCACCTGAGTTTCATCAGGGTCAGAATCTGGCTCAGTAGACTGCGAGGGCAATGCAGTGCTGTGGGTGAATGTACCAGCAGAATCATATAGCAGTAGCTGTGCATCAGTGCACTCCATCTTGGACTGGGGAATTCAGGATTTCACTTGATAACCCAGGCATGGTATGTGAAAAGAGCTCCAGGGAGTAATCTGAAGTGTGGCCTGCCGTATCCTTCACTTTTGTTGGGGGTGAAGGGCACAAGGAAAGGTGTCGTTCTTGACCATTAGCCTGCACTGACGACTCGGTGCTTGCAGTTTTTGAAACTTCAGAAGAGGAGGCGATAGAGCTGGAGGCTGTTTCGGCAATGTAAGCCAAAACCTGTTCATGATGCTCCTGCTTTAAAAGAAGTTTTCCTACTCCCAGAAAAGGGAGCCTTTCAGGCCTTCTGGAGCCAGATGATGACGCAGGCTCAACACCTACTGCCTTAGGTGCTATTGTGCTTTTGGCACTACCAGCAGATGCACCACCACCGTCAGTACCAGCTGGCCCCCCCTGCCCATATCCACGGCCTCTTTCACCATACTTCCTCACGTTTGGCAAAATGTAGCAAAAATACCAGCAGATATATGGTACTGTATCAGAAGCGTACAGCTGTTTACATTGTAGGGGAATATTTAAATCTCCATATATATTTCCGGAGTCACACACAGACGCTCACTCAGTATGGATTTGACCGTAATAGAAAAGGCAGAAAAACGATACTGTATCAGAAGCGTACAGCTGTATACAGTGTAGGGGAAAATTTAAATCTCCGTATAGATTTCCGGAGTCACACACAGACGCGTACAGCGTGACGTTGGTATGGTCAATTTGTTTACCTGAGGGGAGGAAAACCTCTCAACGATCCACACTGCCCCACCTGTAAAAAACCTGCTTCACACCGCTAACAAAACACAAAGACCAATATATTCTTTGGAATTTTAATGGCCACAGCAGCCTTTTATTAAATAACAAACAACGGTAACATTGTATTAAGAATACATAAAATACAATAACATGAACACTGAGGAGGAGTCCTTGAAGCCACAAGATCTTGGTGAATAATCCCGAAATACTGTGAACAAAACCCCCACCAACTTACTCCCAGCCGTTACCTCACTGGCTCGGGAGCACCAACACACCAAGATATATTGTTCACTAAACTACTTGGGGATCCACCCACTTTTGTCGGACTCCCCCGCCACTTTCACCAGATCACCACCATAACTCCAGACTGAAGAGACCCGACACACTGAGTCTCCAAGCCAATTTTAAAACAACTTCAAGGACTCCCCTCCAGCCCCCAAACCGCCATGACCCGAAAATAACCAGAAGTAACTTCTAACAACTAAAGGGAGGGAGTGCGGGACTTTTTCTATTGCAGGAGCGGGAAAAATATGAGGGAGAGAACGCCCCCCTTATCCCTATATACCCCGCAACGCCCCTGCCCACCCAGTCAAACCCCTCCTGCCCCTAAACATTCCCCCCCGTCATGTTGGCCTGGCCCACGCCTCATCAGGAGGGTGGGGAGGCTCGGCTCCAGCCATTTCTGTATAAAGTGTAGGGGAAAATTTAAATCTCCGTATAGATTTCCGGAGTCACACACAGACGCTCACTCAGTATGGATTTGACCGTAATACAAAAGGCAGAAAAACGGTACTGTATCAGAAGCGTACAGCTGTATACAGTGTAGGGGAAAATTTAAATCTCTGTATATATTTCCGGAGTCACACACAGACGCTCACTCAGTATGGATTAGAGCAGAATACAAAAAGCAGAAAATCTCTACTGTATCAGAAGCGTACAGCTTTATACAGTGTATTGGAAAATTTAAATCTCTGTATATATTTCCGAAGTCACACACAGACGCTCACTCAGTATGGATTAGACCAGAATACAAAAAGCAGAAAAACTGTACTGTATCAAGCGTACAGCTGTATACAGTGTAGGGGAAAATTTAAATCTCCGTATATATTTCCGGAGTCACACACAGACGCTCACTCAGTATGGATTTGACCGTAATACAAAAGGCAGAAAAGCGATACTGTATCATAAGCGTACAGCTGTATACAGTGAAGGGGAAATATTTAGACTTGAGAGTCCTCAGTGGTTGATACCTTTTAATGGCTAACTGAAAGATGTTAACAAATTGCAAGCTTTCGAGACTACTCAGGTCTCTTCATCAGGCAAAGACTAAAACAAAAGCTGAAGAATCACATATTTATACACAACACAGCACAGAAATAATGCAATAGATAAGACAAGTGACATTATTTCTGTGCTGTGTTGTGTATAAATATGTGATTCTTCAGCTTTTGTTTTAGTCTTTGCCTGATGAAGAAACCTGAGTAGTCTCGAAAGCTTGCAATTTGTTACCATCTTTTCAGTTAGCCATTAAAAGGTATCAACCACTGACGACTCTCAAGTCTAAATATGTTTCTATCTACTGGCTAACACGGTACGAAGATACACATCTTTCCTATACAGTGAAGGGGAAAATTTAAGTATCCGTATATATTTCCAGAGTCACACACAGACGCTCACTCAGTATGGATTTGATTAGAATACAAAAATCTGAAACACAGTATTGTATCAGAAGCGTACAGCTGTATACGGTGTAGGGGAAAATTTAAATCTCCATATATATTTCCGGAGTGACACACAGACGCTCTCTCAGTATGGATTTGACCGTAATACAAAAAGCAGAAAAACGGTACTGTATCAGAAGCGCACAGCTGTATACAGTGTAGGGGAAAAATTAAATCTCAGTATATATTTCCAGAGTCACACACAGACGCTCACTCAGTATGCATTTGACCGTAATACAAAAGGCAGAAAAACGGTACTGTATCATAAGCGTACAGCTGTATAGAGTGTAGGGGAAAATTTAAATCTCCGTATATATTTCCAGAGTCACACACAGACGCTCACTCTATATGGATTAGACCAGAATTCAAAAGGCAGAAAAACAGTACTGTATCAGAAGCGTACAGCTGTATACGGTGTAGGGGAAAATTTAAATCTCCATATATATTTATGGAGTCACACACAGACGGTCTCTCAGTATGGATTTGACCGTAATACAAAAAGCAGAAAAACGGTACTATATCAGAAGCGTACAGCTGTATACAGTGTAAGGGAAAATTTAAATCTCGTATATATTTCCGGAGTCACACACAGATAGTCAGCATGTATTTGTCCGTGATACCAGCCGGTACACGGTAGTGTGTGAGGTGCATACAGCTCTATACGGTGTGGGAAAAAATGAACGCTCGGCAACTGTGTACAAAAAGAGAATAAAAGTATTAGTGCTGTGGAAAAAGCAGTCTGCACAGCAGTGTACACACAGCAATACAGCTAGCAGGCAGCCTAATAACCAGCGCCGCTGCACACAAGAAAATCCTCCCCTGTCACTGCACACTAACTGTACAGCACAATTGCTATCAGCACAAGCACATAAGAACTTCTCTTTCCAGCCCTAGCTCTCTCCCTACTGATAAACAGCGTCAGCAACCTCTCCCTACTGTTAAGATCGGCAGAAGTAAAATGGAGTTCGGCGGTCAGGGCTTTTATAGACACTATGAGACCCCCCCAAAGAAAGCCAATCACTGCAATGCCCTTCTCTAAGATGGTGGTGGACACTGCCCATGTCATCTGATTGCCCACAGTGTACGTCCTTGCTCATTGGCTGAAAAAAGGTGCCTGCAAGCATTATGGGAAAACCGACTTTGGCGTTCGTTTTGCCGAACGCATGGCCGACTTCACGCTATGGTCGGGTTTCGCTCGGCGAAACCCGACTATGGCGAAAGTCAGCGACTTATGAATCTGACCCACCTGTTTTGCTCAACTCTACTCTTAATGTATCAGGTGCGTCTGAAAAGTAGGGTGCACCTCGCCAAATCTCTTGTTCTAGTTTGGTGGAGCTTAGCGAAAAATCTAAAAGTTGCAAAATTTTGGCGCAAGTTAAAAAAATTACAACTTTTCCTTAGCGCTTTACACCAGAATTGTCACGTAATTGCTTTGAAGAATCTGAGCTATAAGGTTATTGATAAAAAATTGAGAATTGAAATCTTTCTAAGTTTCATGTATGAAAAAACTTGCAGTATTATGTGTTTTGAATCCTTTCCAAGCCTCACTCGACAAGGATAATGGCTTGGTAGGAAAAATTGTAACTTACGGCAAAGGGTCGTCCAACTTCAGAAGAGGATTAAGTGACTGCTCAGTTTATTGCAAATTAAACCATGCTTCACTTACCATCTCCAGGTCCTGTGATCTGACACTGCTCCCATGATTGTGTATTGGCTGATGCTAGTCAGTGAGCTCGTTGATTTTATTGATGTAGACAACTAAACTCGGGAATTGGCTGCAGAGCTGTCAATAAGACCTTGCCCTTGCAGCCAAAAAGCAAAGACTGAGTTTGTATCGTTGACCGTGCTGGACATGGAAGAGTAAATAAAGTGTGTTTTTTAAACACAATGAACTGAGAAGGCAGGAAAAAGTTTTTTGAAAGTAGAATAGCCCTTTAAGATGTAAGCCTGTGCCGAAAAATTTTGGTGCAAAATTCTTGTGAAATCTAAGTGTCACGCTGAAGCTCTGCAAGTAAATGCAAACTCCACTAGATGGCAGCAGGATGGAGTGAGGACTGCAATACTGCACAGAGAAGATCAGCAGCGATGGTGCGAGTGCTGTCCGATTTTTTATCGCATCCATTGACTTGCATTAGCGATTATCATGCCAAAATCACTGCAAATCGCAGCATGCTGCATTTTTTTTCTCAGACCGATTTCAGCTGAGAAAAAAATCGCAAATGAGAAGTCCCCTATTGAATAACATTGATCCGATTGCAAGCCGATTTTTTATCGGCTTGCAATCATCCGTTTTTGTCTCCAGTGAGTATGAGCCCTGAGAAAATAATCGCAGCATGCTGCGATTTGCAGCGATTTTGGCATGATAATCGCTAATGCAAGTCAATGGATGCGATAAAAAAATCGGACAGCACTCGCACCATGTGAGTGCTGTCCAATTTATACGCACCAGTGTCCTTTGAAAAGCCGGCAATTCATCCCCGGCTACTGTAAAATCACACTGACAGCTCACAAAACACTAGATATATACACATAGAATACATATATATATATATATAATATATAAAATGTCATTGTGACACATATATATATATATTTATAGTTCATACACTTCTACATAGTGTAATAGCCACTAATTCAATTGCCGGCTTTTGTGAAATTACAGACCTGACATGAAATGACACATGGTTTACATACAATTAACCATGTAATTTCATGTAGTTTGATATATGGTTTTCACTAACAATTACATGAGTGTATGTGTGCAAAATTTCATACAGCTAGGGGTTAATTAAAGGTGTAAATTCATTGAAAAAAAATGCGTGGGCTCCCGCGCTATTTTCTTAACCAGACAGACAAAGCCAGTGATTGGGGGCAGATAATAATAGCCGAGGGAGGTTGCATTTATTTTTTGCCCCCCTGGCTACTAACATCTGCGTCCAGCCACCCCAGAAAAGGCAAATCTATAATTAGATTCGCCCTTTCTGGCACTTTGCCGGTCTATTCCCATTGCCCTGTAGCGGTGGAGAATGGGTTAATAATGGGTTAAAGCCACCTTGCTATTGAAAGGTGACTTTAAGCCAGGTTAATAATTGAGAGTTGTCAATTAGACAACTCTCAATTATTAATCCAATTGTATGAAATGGTTAAAAAAAAACACACACACACATTAATGAAAAATCATTTTAATGAAATAAATACACAGTTTTTGACCATCTTTTATTGTACTGGTATTCCTCCGATTCCCTTGTTCTCCTGTAATAAAAATAAAATAATAAAGCAACATTATTCTTACCTATCCGACTCACAGTCAGGTCCCCCAATGTAATCCTTCTGAAAGGGTTAACGTTTACTGCAGGGACCGCAGCTAATGCTGCCAGCCTCGCAGCAAACCCCCGAATGAATGAGCTCTTCTCCTGGCTGACAGGAGAGGAAGTGATTATTGTGGAAAGCTTAATTGATTGCTTCCCACTTTCACTTCAGGTCAGCCGGGGACACCGCACAGCATCAGTGATGTCAGAGGGAATCCCGGCTGACCTGAAGTGAACTGATTAGCAAAAATAGGGGATCCCCTCGAAAAAAAAAAATGGCGTGGGGTCCCCCCTATTTTTGTTTACCAGCCAGATGAAGCAGACTACTGAGACATGGTATTTAAGGCTGTTAAGGATCCAATATCCATGAACCTTGCAAGCCTGATAATACCAGGCTACAGCAGTCTGCTTATCTTGGTTGGTTAACAAAAATAGGGGATCCCCTCGAAAAAAAAATGGCATTTGTTCCCCCTATTTTTGTTAACCAGCCAAGTAAAAAGCAGACTGCTGCAGCCTGGTATTAAAAGACTGTCAAGGCCCATGGATTTTGGCCCTCAACAGCCTAAAAATACCAGCCTGCAGTAGCCCCACAATTGGCACATCCAAAGATGCGCCAATTGTGGCACTTTACCCGGCTCTTCCCACTTGCCCTGTAGCGGTGGCAAGTGGGGTAACAAGGGGTTAATGTCACCTTTGATTGAACGGTGACGATAAGCCCGGTTAATAATGGAGAGGCGTCAATAAGACACCGATCCATTATTAATCATAAAGTTTGTAAATGTTTAAAAGAATACACAGCCAGAATAAAGTCTTTTAATGGAATAATACACAACACAGTTTTCATTATTTTTTATTGCACGCTCATCCTGCGACGTCATCGATCTCCTGTAAAAAAACAAAAATAACAAACCAACACAAATACTCCCTGTCCGACGTAGTCCAAGATAACGAGTGTCCCACGACGAGTCCAGTTCTGCTACATCTGGATGCCAACCACAGCATGGCATCCAGATGTAGCAGAGCTGCTTACCGGTGGAGATTCCCCGGCGGTGACGTCATCTGTGTTTCTCACGGCCAGCTGTCGCGAGAGTACAGCTGGCCGAGATGTACTGGTATTTTTAGGCTGTTGAGGGCCAAAATCCATGGGCCTTGACAGTCTTTTAATACCAGGCTGCAGCAGTCTGCTTTTTACTTGGCTGGTTAACAAAAATAGGGGGACTCCCACACCATTTTTTTTTTCAAGGGGATCCCCTATTTTTGTTAACCAACCAAGATAAGCAGACTGCTGTAGCCTGGTATTATCAAGCTTGCAAGGTTCATGGATATTGGATCCTTAACAACCTTAAATAGCCTCAGTAGTCTGCTTCATCTGGCTGGTTAACAAAAATAGGGCGACCCACGCCATTTTTTTTTCAAGGGGATCCCCTATTTTTGCTAATCAGTTCACTTCAGGTCAGCCAGGATTCCCTCTGACGTCACTGATGCTGTGCGGTGTCCCCGGCTGACATGAAGTGAAAGTTGGAAGCAATCAATTAAGCTTTCCACACTAATCACTTCCTCTCCTGTCAGCTGGGAGAAGAGATGATTCATTCGGGGGTTTACTGCGAGGCTGGCAGCATTAGCTGCGGTCCCTGCAGTAAACATTAACCCTTTCAGAAGGATTACATGGGGGACCTGACTGTGCATCGGATAGGTAAGAATAATGTTGCTTTATTATTTTATTTTTATTTCAGGAGAACAAGGGAATCGAGGATTACCAGTAAAATAAAAGATGGTCAAAAACTGTGTATTTATTTCATTAAAATGATTTTTCATTAATGTGTGTGTGTTTTTTTTTAAACATTTCATACAATAGGATTAATAATTAATAGTTGTCTAATTGACAACTCTCAATTATTAACCTGGCTTAAAGTCACCTTCCAATAGCAAGATGCCTTTAACCCATTATTAACCCATTCGCCACCGCTACAGGGCAATGGGAATAGACAGGCAAAGTGCCAGAAAGGGCGAATCTAATTATAGATTTGCCTTTTCTGGGGTGGCTGGGGGCAGATGTTAGTAGCCAGGGGGGCACAAAATAAATGCACCCTCCCTCGGCTAATATTATCTCCCCCACTCGCTGGCTTTGTCTGTCTGGTTCAGAAAATAGCGCGGGGGCCCACGCATTTTTTTTCTACAAATTTACACCTCATATACAGTGCCTACAAGTAGTATTCAACCCCCTGCATATTTAGCTGGTTGACACATGCGGAATTAACTTGGCATTGTGACATTTGTACTGTAGATCAGCCTGGAAGTGGGAAATGCACTGCAGCAAAAATTTTTGTTTTAATTTTTTTTTTTTTAAAAAAAACGTTAAAAGTTAATTCAGAGTGTCATTTATTATTCAACCCCTCAAACCACAAGAATTCTGTTTGGTCCCCCTAAAGTATTAAGAAGTAGTTCAGGCACCAAGAATAATGAGCTTCACATGTGTGGATTAATGATCTCTTTTGCCAGCCTTTTCTGACTATTTAAGACCCTCCCCAAACTTATGAACAGCACTCATACATGGTCAACATGGGAAAGACAAAGAAGCATTCCAAGGCCATCAGAGACAAGATCATGGAGGGTCACAAGGCTGGCAAGGGGTACAAAACCCTTTCCAAGGAGTTGGCCCTACCTGTCTCCACTGTTGGGAGCATCATCCGTAAGTGGAAGGCTTATGGAACTACTGTTAGCCTTCCACGGCCTGGACAGCCTTTGAAAGTTTCCTCCCGTGCCGAGGCCAGGCTTGTCCGAAGAGTCAAGGCTAACCCAAGGACAACAAGGAAGGAGCTCCGGGAAGATCTCATGGCAGTGGGGACATTGGTTTCAGTCAATACCATAAGTAACGTACTCCACCGCAATGGTCTCCATTCCAGATGAGCCCGTAAGGTACCTTTACTTTCAAAGCGTCATGTCAAGGCTCGTCTACAGTTTGCTCATGATCACTTGGAGGACTCTGAGACAGACTGGTTCAAGGTTCTATGGTCTGATGAGACCAAGATCGAGATCTTTGGTGCCAACCACACACGTGACGTTTGGAGACTGGATGGCACTGCATACGACCCCAAGAATACCATCCCTACAGTCAAGCATGGTGGTGGCAGCATCATGCTGTGGGGCTGTTTCTCAGCCAAGGGGCCTGGCCATCTGGTCCGCATCCATGGGAGGATGGATAGCACGGCCTACCTGGAGATTTTGGCCAAGAACCTCCGCTCCTCCATCAAGGATCTTAAGATGGGTCGTAATTTCATCTTCCAACAAGACAATGACCCAAAGCACACAGCCAAGAAAACCAAGGCCTGGTTCAAGAGGGAAAAAGTCAAGGTGTTGGAGTGGCCTAGTCAGTCTCCTGACCTTAACCCAATTGAAAACTTGTGGAAGGAGCTCAAGATTAAAGTCCACATGAGACACCCAAAGAACCTAGATAACTTGGAGAAGATCTGCATGGAGGAGTGGGCCAAGATAACTCCACAGACCTGTGCCGGCCTGATCAGGTCTTATAAAAGACGATTATTAGCTGTAATTGCAAACAAGGGTTATTCCACGAAATATTAAACATAGGGGTTGTATAATAATTGACCCACACTTTTATGTTTAAAATTTATTAAAATTCAACTGAGCAACATAACTTTTTGTTTTGTAAGATTTATGCTTCTGTTAATAAATCCTACTCTCGTTTGCAGTTTGAAGGCTCTAACTTATTTGCATCTTATCAAGCCAGCTAAATCTGCAGGGGGTTGAATACTACTTGTAGGCACTGTATATATATATATATATATATATATATATCATATACATGTCATTGTGACACAAATATATATATATATACAGTACAGACCAAAAGTTTGGACATACCTTCTCATTCAACGATTTTTCTGTATTTTCATGACTGTGAAAATTGTAGAATCACACTGAAGGCATCAAAACTATGAATTAACACATGTGGAATTATACATTACACTTTACAAAAAGTGTGAAACAACTGAAAATATGTCTTATATTCTAGGTTCTTCAAAGTAGCCACCTTTTGCTTTGATTACTGCTTTGCACACAGAAAAGGTGAACGGATGGACTCTACATGCCTGGTTCCCACCGTGAAGCATGGAGGAGGTTGTGTGATGATGTGGGGGTGATTTGCTGGTGACTGTTGGAGATTTATTCAAAATTGAAGGCATACTGAACCAGCATGGCTACCACAGCATCTTGCAGCAGAATGCTATTCCATCTGGTTTGCGTTTAGTTGGACCATCATTTATTTTTCAACAGGACAATGACCCCAAACACGCCTCCAGGCTGTGTAAGGGCTATTTGACCAAGAAGGAGAGTTTTGGGGTGCTACGCCAGATGACCTGGCCTTCACAGTCACCAGACCTGAACCCAAATGAGATGGCTTGGGGTGAGCTGGACCGCTCACCGCTTCAATTTTGAATAAACCCCAACAGTGTCACCAGCAAAGCACCCCCACACCATCACACCTCCTCCTCCATGCTTCACGGTGGAAACTAGACATGTAGAGTCCATCCGTTCACCTTTTCTGTGTGCAAAGCAGTAATCAAAGCAAAAGGTGGCTACTTTGAAGAACCTAGAATATAAGACATATTTTCAGTTGTTTCACACTTTTTGTAAAGTGTAATGTATAATTCCACATGTGTTAATTCATAGTTTTGATGCCTTCAGTGTGATTCTACAATTTTCTCAGCTTTTTTTGTTTGCGTTTTTGCGCTAAAAAAAAGAATGTTTTTAACAAAAAAAAAGATTTGTGATGTCATTTTGTCCAACCTCCTCTTTTTTAAAATTTTCCCCAAACCCACCTCCTTACAACACCAGATAGGTAAAAAGATAGAAACCAGGTTAGATAGATAGTAGAAAAATCATGAAGATAATAGATGTTAGAAAAAAATTATAGAAAGGTATAAGTGAAAAAGTATATGGTAGGATAAGATAAAATGGTACATAAAAAAAGACACACGCGCACCACACACAAAATTTAACGCATTAGGAAAAAAAAAAAAAATAGGAAAAAAAAAAAATGGCGTGGGCTCCCGCGCAATTTTTTTTGCGCCCGAGGGGGAAAAACCCACAGCTGGGGGCCCTATTTTAGCCTGGGGGGTTAATACCCGGATCTTCCCGGGTATGAATATCAGCCCCCAGTGCCCTTCACTGGCTATTAAAATGGGGGACCCCCCCAAAAAAAAAAGGGGGGGTCCCCCTTAATTTAAGCCAGAAAGGTAGGCGACACTGCGGGGATATTCATAGCCCAGGAAGGGGGCCCTGGATATTGGCGACCCCCCTGGCTTTAAAAACCAGCACCCGCCTCCCCCAATTGGGGGCTCTGTACGATGCGCCCAAATTCGGGCCCTTGCCCCCCTCTTCCCACTCCCCCGTAGCAGTGGGGGGGGTTAAAAAGGGGTTATTCACTTGCTTTGTAAAGGGGATTTAGCCCGGTTATAATAGGGGCGTCAAAAAGACGCTCTCATTATTAATCTTATTTAATAAAGGGTTTTAAAAAAAACACACACACATAAAAAAAATTATTTTAATGAAATAAAAAAAAAACCGGTTTTATATCTTTATTTACGGCAATCCAAACAAAACCCCCCGATTCCCGTAAAAAAACATAAAAAATAAAACAACCGTTTCCCCCCTGTCCCACGCAGTCCAATTAATAACGAATGTCCCCCGCGGTCTCTCTATGAACGTGACTCAGGTATGCCTCTGCATTTTAGGGCCCCCCGTTTAGCACTGACGGGGGACAATGGCTCCCGAGTGCATCCGGGTTACCGGTTATTGTCTACTTTTTGGCAATGCTGCTGGGAATTTTCACCCAGCATTGCCGTGAGAGAAGTGGGGT
>JARQOD010000003.1:451920642-452086361 GCA_033576555.1 Oophaga sylvatica | reverse complement strand
TTAGAAGGAGGGAGATCAGTGATGAAGTCCATGGACAAATGAGTCCAAGGTCTACCTGGAATTGGCAATGGCACCAATTCCCCGGCCGGCCGGTTATGTGAGCTCTTAGCACGGGCACAGGTATCACAAGCAGACACAAACATAGTGATATCAGAGTTCATGGAGGACCACCAAAATAGCCTAGCAATGGCTTTCGAGTGGCTGAGATCCCCGGGTGTCCACTGAGAGCAGAATCATGGAATTCCCGGAGAACCCTCAACCTGTATTGAACGGGAACAAAGAGTTTATTATCAGGCAAAGAGGAAGGAGCAAGAGACTGAGCCTTCTGAATTTCCTGTTCCAATTCAGAGGATACCCCCGCAACAACCACCCTGTGCTGAAGAATGGAGGAAGGAGGTTCAGGGGGTGATATTGAATCAAAACTGCGAGATAAGGCATAAGCCTTGACATTCTTGGAACCAGGCCGAAAAGTGATTGAAAATGAAAACGAGAAAAAAAAAGCGACCACCTAGCCTGTCTAGGAGTCAACCGTTTAGCAGATTCAAGATAAGACAAGTTTTTGTGATCCGTGATAACCGTGATCCGATGAACCGCCCCCTCCAAAAAATGCCTCCATTCTTCAAAAGCCAATTTTATGGCCAATAACTCCCGGTTACCCACATCATAGTTCCTCTCTGCAGAAGAGAACTTCCGGGAGAAAAAGGCACATGGTCTTAAATTAGTTAAGGTAACGGGTCCCTGTGACAACACAGCCCCCACTCCCACCTCAGATGCGTCCACCTCTACAATGAACGGTTCAGATGGATCGGGCTGAACCAATACAGGAGCAGACATAAAACATTTCTTTAGTGTAACAAATGCTTCAACTGCTAAGGTTGACCAAACTTTGAAATCAGCCCCCTTGCGAGTGAGATCGGTGAGTGGTTTGACCACCTGAGAAAACCCCTTGATGAATTTTCGATAATAATTGGCGAAACCCAGAAAACGCTGCAACCCCTTGAGGTCTCTGGGTTGCACCCAATCAACAATGGCCTGTACCTTTCCGGGATCCATCCGAAACCCATTGGCCGAAAGGATGATCCCCAGAAAGGAAAGCTCCTGGACACAAAACAAATATTTCTCGGGTTTAGCAAACAGAGAATTACCCCGTAACCTGTGAAGAACAGCACGTAGATGACCAATGTGAGATTCCTTGTCAGGCGAGAAAACAAGGATATCATCCAAGTATACAACCATAAAGCGCCCGATAAAATCAGAGAAAACATCATTCATGAAGTTCTGAAATACTGCGGGCGCATTCGTGAGACCAAAGGGCATGACCAAATTTTCAAACAGACTTCAGAGGTGAGAAATGCCGTTTTCCACTCATCCCCTTCCTGAATACGGATAAGGTTATATGCTCCCCTGAGATCAAGCCTGGAAAACCACCTAGCCCCAGACACTTGGTTATAAAGATCAGGAATGAGTGGGAGAGGGTAGGTATTTCTCACCGTAATTTTATTTAGTTCTCGGAAATCGAGGCATGGACATAAACCACCATCTTTTTCTTAACAAAAAAGAATCCCGCGGCCACAGGTGAGACAGAGGGATGGATGTGACCTTTGCGTAGGCTATCAGAGATATAGTTTTTCATAGCAGTACGTTCCGGGCCAGAAAGATTGTACAAACGGGCTTTGGGCAATGTAGAACCTGGAATAAGATTAATTGCACAATCATAAGGACGGTGGGGTGGCAAAACCTCAGCCTCTTTTTCGGAGAACACGTCCCCAAAGTCCTTCAGGTACTCCGGAATACCCTCCGGACTAATGGCAGACACAAAAACAGCAGAAAGACAAACATTGGAACAATTAGGACCCCATTTAACAATATCACGAGATCCCCAGTCAATAACAGGATTATGCCTCTGCAACCAGGGGAACCCCAACACCAGTCCTGCAGGAAGATTATTCATAAATAACACGAAATTCGTTCCTGATGTAAGGAACCCACCTTGAGGAGGAACTCCTCAGAGACAAACTTAATGACATTTTGAACCAACGGTGTCTTATCAATTGCAACGATATAGATGGGAGTCTCTAGCCTGACTGTCCCTAACTTTAACTTAGACACCATACTAGAGTTAATGAAATTCATGGAAGATCCACAGTCCACAAATGCTGAAGTGGAAGCACTACCACCTCCATAACACAGTTTCACCTCTAACAAAATTTTCTGAAAAGATGAAAATGGTACCTGAGAGTCTGGATGACCTCCTAGATCATCACCCAGACTCGGCAGCTCCTTATTTGATGGACAAGAGGGGCAGTCCGTCTTCCAATGTCCCGGATCTCCACAATAAAAACATAATTTCTCATCTCGTCGCCGTCTCCTCTCTTTCTCCTTGAAATTAATGGTACCAACTTCCATAGTCTCCTTGAATGACACCACCTCAGACTTGGCAGGCAATACGTGAATCTCGTGCTGGATAATTCCTCTCTCCCGTAACCTCCGGTCCATACGAATGGCCTGGGTCATGGCCTCTTCCAGGGAACTGAGCGGCATATGAAGGGCCAGCGCGTCCTTGAGATGATCCGATAATCCTCTCTCAAACAGGCGTCTTAGAGCAGAGTCATTCCAGGACACCTCAACAGACCACCTCCTGAACTCAGAACAATACTGTTCAGCAGTGAGTTCATTCTGAGAGAGACCCATGATCATGTCCTCTGCTACCCTGACCCGGTCTGGTTCATCATAAATCAGTCCCAAAGCCTCAAAGAATCTGTCCACAGACACACGTTCAGGGGCAGAAGCAGGTAGAGAGAAAGCCCACGACTGAGGTCCCTCCCGCAATAAGGAAATGATTATCCCCACCCGCTGACTCTCATCACCAGAAGATAGGGGTCTAAGTGAAAACCATAGTTTGCAACTCTCCCTAAAGGTACTGAATTTCTCCCTCTCCCCGGAGAAGGTATCTGGGAGCTTTACTGTAGGTTCAGGAGAGTGCAAAGAAACATCGACAGTGTTAGAATGCTTACAGTCTGCAACGATATTACTGTGTTAGAAAGCTCCCTCTGTTGCACAAATAGGTCTTGCATAATTATGCCAAACTATTCATGTGATCTGCCAAGGTATGGAGCGGATCCATAGCAAACAGAGCAGAGAAAAAAAAATGCAGAAATCCCTTTATATGTATATGTAGGGGTGAGCTATAATGTCAAGCAGCTGTAATGCAGGGTAGTGTGTGCTCCACCTGTAGGTTACAGAGGGGAGAAGGGATTACACACTACCAGAGTAGGCCTGCACTGCAGAAGCCAAAACCACCACCAGGTGGCAGCAAAAACGTCCAAAACTGAGTCAGGAAGAATCACAGGTCTCAGCAAGTCCTCTACAGAGCAGAAACACAGGCGCCACCAAGTGGCGTGAGCGTGGTCAGGCAAGCCAAGTCAAAACCGTACGGAGGCAGCAGGACAAAATGAATAAGCAATATGCGAGGTCAGGAGAAAGCCAGGAGGTCAGCAACGGTCAGAAGCAGATAAGACAAAGACAGAAAGCAGAAACGAGTCCGAATACAAGCTGAGTCAAAAACCAGAGAATCAAACAGACAAGCAGGGTAATGCAGGGAAAAGGGCAGACAGAGGGAAACAACAGACACGGAACAAGTCAGGGATAACAGCAGGACAAATCAAGGGTTACCAGTCAGGTTCACAAGCCGAAGGTAGCAGTATAGCTCACACTGCTAGCAGGATGTGTGAGAGCTAAATAGCCAACCTGAACCCAGAATGAGGCAGAGCAAAGTTAACCCTTGACATGATCCGCCCGGACCAAGGGCAGACAGACTAAACCCAGGAATGGATCATGACACCATGAATTCCCCTAAACAAAAAAAGTCAATGCTGTTATTTTATTGTTTATACAATTTCTGCTTATTGTACACAACACAGCACTGCCCCAAAAGGAATATTTGTTTTTCTTCATAACTGTACCAAATGACAGTAACATGCAGTAATAATAAGAAATATAATTTTTCTCACACATGACAGTTCAGTCTTTAGAAATAGGATTCAATACAAATGTTTACCAACCTGAAGATCCTGCCTATTCAGAAGTGTTTCTTTGGTCATCTTCATCACCGCACTTATCATGATGTTGCCTCATTCGCGCCACCAGGCCTTGCATCTCTTTGTTGCATCGTTTGCATTTTGCACGCATGCCTGCCTTACCGATAGGCGAAGGAGCTTCATTAAAATATTCCCAAACTGGGTCTCTTTTACGGCCTGCTGCCTTTATAAGGAAAGAATGTAATAAACCTCAGATCGTACACACAAACAGATCCAGACTTGTCTGTCTGTGGCTATGCTGCAGTATTGTGCTCAAAGTTTCACTTTCATTTTCTTGTCTGCTTGCCCTTCCTCCTCCTCACACTTAGATTCACATTCTTCTTGTGTTGTGCAGATCTATTCCACTCCAAACAATCAGAAACATATTGTCTAACTTCTTGGACTTGGCACTGAAGGGGTTGATTCTGTATTCATATAGGTTTGTAGAACAATAGGATTAAGGTCTTTTTCTCAACTCTGTTCATGTTGTAACATTTTTTGCCGTGAAGAAGAGGCTGGGACCTCTGCGGAGTCAAATTTAGTTTTGAGAACTGCGTAAGTAAAGCGAGCGTCTGTGATAATATAGGAGAGAAACTGCCCACTAATCCTACAGAAACCTCTGGAAGAGCATGACATTGTGAATGTTACACATATACAGCCTTTATTCTACTGAATTAAACAACTCAGCTTTATCTCATGATGGAAGAACCTTTGGATGGTAAAATATTTTCCTCAAAAAGCAGTTTATTGAAAAAAATCCGATTTAAATCAAAAAAATCCGATTTAAATAAAAAAAATCCGATGTTTTTGATTTTTTTAAAAAAATCATTGATTTTTATTCACGCTGGTGCCTGGTGGTAAATTTCCTAAAGGTCGCCTTTTTAATATATCTGTACCTGAACATGATGCTATGCGATCTTATATCAAGGAGTCATTGGAGAAGGGTCATATCAGACAATCCTCTTCACCCTTGAGCGCCGTTTTTTCTTTGTGGCCAAAAAGGATGGTTCATTGAGGCCGTGTATTGATTATCGCCTCCTGAATAAGATCACTGTTAAATATCAATATCCATTACCTTTGATTTCTGACCTATTTTCCAGAGTGAAAAGTGCTAGTTGGTTTACCAAGCTTGACCTCAGGGGGACGTATAACCTTATTCGCATTAAGCATGGGGATGAATGGAAGACGGCGTTTAATACCCCAGAGGGGCATTTTGAGTACCTAGTGATGCCTTTTGGGCTTACTAATGCCCCTTCCGTCTTCCAATCCTTCATGAATGATATTTTCAGGGATTTTGTGGATAAATTTCTGATTGTTTATTTGGATGATATCTTGATTTTTTCCAATGACTGGGACTCTCATGTGAAACATGTTCGGTCTGTGTTCCAGATTTTGAGAGAGAATGCACTGTATGTGAAGGGATCAAAGTGTCTTTTTGGCGTACAGAAGATCTCATTTCTGGGATTAATTTTGTCTCCGTCTGTTATTGAAATGGACCCGATCAAGGTTCAGGCCATCTGTGACTGGGTTCAACCTACTTCATTGAAGGCTCTTCAGAGATTTTTGGGTTTTGCCAAATTTTATCGTAAATTTATTGGTAATTTCTTTGTTATTGTTAAACCATTGACTGATTTGACCAAAAAGGGTTCCGATGTGGTGAATTGGCCTCCTGAGGCAGTTTCTGCGTTTCAGGAACTTAAGCAGAGATTCATTTCTACTCCTGTTCTACGGCAGCCTGATGTTTCTCTGCCGTTTCAGGTGGAGGTTGATGCCTCTGAGATTGGGGCAGGTGCCGTTTTGTCCCAAAGGGATCCAGAGACCTCTAAGAGAAACCCTTGTGCCTTTTTCCCTCGAAAATTTTCTCCAACTGAACGTAATTATGACGTGGGTAATCGGGAGTTATTGGCCATGAAGTGGGCCTTTGAAGAGTGGAGACATTGGCTGGAAGGAGCCAAACATCAGGTGGTGGTCCTCACGGACCATAAGAATCTGGTTTATCTCGAATCAGCCAAGCGACTTAATCCTAGACAGGCCAGGTGGGCCTTGTTTTTCACACGTTTTAATTTTGTGGTGTCTTTTCTTCCTGGCACTAAGAATGTCAAGGCGGATGCCCTCTCGAGGAGTTTCTTTGCAGATTCTCCTGAGTTATCTGATCCTGCTGTTATTTTGAAAGAGGGTGTGGTTCTTTCCCCCATTTCGCCCAATTTGAGACTGGCTCTGGAAGGGTGTCAGGAGGATAAACCTGAGCGCTGCCCTGTTGGGAAGTTGTCTGTTCCAGACCAGTGGAAAAAGAGTGCGATGTCTGAGACTCATTGTTCCGCATTGGTTGGTCATCCCGGGATTTTTGGTACCAGAGACTTGGTGAGTTGCTCCTTTTGGTGGCCTACTTTGTCTCGTGACGTCAGGGACTTTATGCAGTCCTGTGGGACTTGCTCTCGTTCCAAGCCTTGCTCTCGTTCTAGTGGTTTGTTAATGCCATTACCTGTACCCAAGAGGCCATGGACAAATATTTCTATGGATTTTATTTCTGACCTTCCTGTCTCTCAGAGAATGACCGTTATCTGGGTAATCTGTGATAGGTTTTCCAAGATGATACATCTTGTGCCATTACCTAAGTTGCCTTCCTCCTCCGAGTTGGTGCCTTTGTTCTTTCAGCATGTGGTTCGGTTACATGGCATTCCGGAGAACATTGTGTCTGACAGAGGAGTCCAGTTTGTTTCCAGATTCTGGAGGACATTTTGTTCTAAACTTGGTGTTCAGTTGTCTTTCTCCTCTGCATTTCACCCTCAGACCAATGGACAAACCGAAAAGGAGAAAGGACTAGTGCAAAATAGCGCACACCCCAATGATGAGATAGTAAAGGAAAGTACAAAAATATGTTTTATTAGAACAAAAGACCAAAGCACAGACAATTATAAAACATAATTAAAATTACAAAAAGAACAAAAACACCCCTAGGCCCGTGGGTGCATGAGACCAGCATTGAAAATCCCCTCATATAGCATAAGCTAAAGGTGTGATGTACAATCAGGGCCGGCGTCAGCACCCAGCACACCCGGGCAAGTGCCGGGGCCCTGAGCAGGCGGGGGGGCCCACTCCTGTCTGGCACCCCGGCGCCCGTTAGCGGTGTCAGCGCCGCCACTGGGCCCCCCCGCTTGCTCAGGGCCCGGCTGCGGCCGGCTCAATGCTCACCTCTCCCCGTGCCTCCGCTGCCGCAGCTCCGCCTCCGGGCTCCAAGGGGCGCCTGCAGGACGCCGGCGCTTCCTCTCACAGCAGCGCCGCTGAATGACGTCATCATTCAGCGGCCGGCTGTGGCAGTGAGCGCACGGACGTCAGACAGGTGAGATGTTTGTGTGTGTGTCTGTGTATGGGTCTCTGTGTGTATGTAGTGCGATGCTTTGTGTGTGTGTGTGTGTGTGTCTGCTGTATGTGTGATGGTGGTGGGGGGAGGGCAGTGATGATGATGGGGAGGCAATGATGATTAATGTTGATGGGCAGGCAATTATATTGCTGTGGAGACTGATGATTATGGGCAGGCATTGATGATGATGGGCAGGCAGTAATGATGATGGGCAGGCAGTGATGGATTGATGGGCAGGCAATGATTTGATGGGGAGGCAATGATGATTATGGGCAGACATTGATGATGATGGGCAGGCAGTGATGATGATGGGCAGGCAGTGATGTTGATGGGCAGGCAGTGATGTTGATGGGCAGGCAATGATATTGATGGGGAGGCAATGATGATTATGGGCAGGCATTGATGATGATGGGCAGGCAGTGATGATACTGGGCAGGCAATGATATTGATGGGGAGGCAATGATGATTATGGGCAGGCATTGATGATGATGGGCAGGCATTGATGTTGATGGGCAGGCAGTGATGATGATGGGCAGGCAGTGATGATGATGGGAGTCTTTCCACGGCGCCCTTTCCTGATCCGTAACAGTGCAGAACGCAGCACAGTGCAGAGGAAGCTCCAAATTTTGTATGGAGCATTATATGGGGGATGGAGGGGTGACATCCTGCATGGGGTATTATATGGGTGATGAGGGGGAGACTATGTGGTGCCCATAATATTGTATGGAGGACTGTACTGTCCAGTCTGTACTGTGCGCTGTGAGGATTTGGCGGTTTTTGAGCTATTGTACAATTTACAATAGCTATCAGTCGTAATGGAAGAAGAGAAGTGTTTGGCATTGTGCTATACCCATATTTCTCTGCAGTATCTGTGCATCATGAATCGTGGTCTGTGTTTAGGGGGCCCACTGAGGCTCTTTCGCCCGGGGCCCATGAAAACCTGGAGCCGGCCCTGTGTACAATAATAATCACAATACAATAAACAGTAATATAAATTACAGTATAATATACTGAAAAAAGAGACGGTCACAATATAGAAGGTAATGCACTAATAATGGAATGAGCAGCTAAATGACGAAGCTGCAGCCGCAGCGATACGTGTGGGGCTCTTTCACCCCTGGTCCCGGGACCGTTCCCCTTGCGTTACTTCCCCCTTGTGGTCACTGGCACTTCCTGGAGCCTCATTTGGTAACGTTACCTCTTCTCATGTTCCTTGCTAATCAGCTTCTATCGGTGTAGTTTACACCATACAGGCAACTTTGGTGCTATTAAACACCTTGCCTATATTGTTCTTTGATATTATCATTGTGTTTGTGACGTCTTTTCCCATTTCTTATCTAAGCTCACATAGCGTTGGGCATTCTTTTGGGCGTCACTTCTCATCCATACAGCTGCTCAGGTTTTACCATACATTTAGCTGCTCATTCCATTATTAGTGCATTACCTTCTATATTGTGACCGTCTCTTTTTTCAGTATATTATACTGTAATTTATATTACTGTTTATTGTATTGTGATTATTATTGTACATCACACCTTTAGCTCATGCTATATGAGGGATTTTCTATGCTGGTCTCATGCACCCACGGGCCTAGGGGTGTTTTTGTTCTTTTTGTAATTTTAATTATGTTTTATAATTGTCTGTGCTTTGGTCTTTTGTTCTAATAAAACATATTTTTGTACTTTCCTTTACTATCTCATCATTGGGGTGTGCGCTATTTTGCACTAGTCCTTTCTCCTTTTTGTTTCAATTGCATGCTTTTAGTGCATTGCAGCACACTCTTGTTATATATATTTATACAGGATTTTTATTTGTGGTGCACCCATTATATTATCAGTACTTTAATGGGCAAACCGAGAGAACAAACCAGACCTTGGAGACTTATTTGAGATGTTTTGTGTCTGCTGATCAAGATGACTGGGTCTCTTTTTTGCCTTTGGCTGAGTTTGCTCTTAATAATAGAGCTAGCTCTGCCACCTTGATGTCTCCATTTTTCTGCAATTCCGGGTTTCACCCTCGATTTTCTTCAGGACAGGCGGAGGCTTCTGTCTGTCCGGGGTTGACTCTATTGTGCAGCGTATGCAGCAGATTTCGGACCAGGTGGTGGAGAGGTTGTCTCTCTCTCAGGAGAAGGCCCAGCGGTTTGCCAACCGGCATAGGACTTATGGTCCTTGTTTTAAAGTGGGGGACTTGGTTTGGTTGTCCTCAAGGAATATCCCTATGAAGGTTGCATCTCCAAAATTTGAGCCAAGGTTCATTGGACCTTATAAGATCATGGAAATTATTAATCCGGTTTCCTTCTGTTTGCTTCTTCCAGGGACATTTAAGATCCATAACGTGTTCCACAAGTCCTTATTGAAGAGGTTTGTCGAACCAGTGGTTCCTATGGCTGCGCCTCCCGACCCTGTTTTGGTTGAGGGCAATTTGGAGTATGTGGTTGAGAAGATATTGGATTCTCGTTTTGCTAGACGGAAACTCCAGTATTTGGTTAAGTGGAGAGGTTATGGTCAGGAGGACAATTCTTGGGTGTTTGCTTCGGACATTCATACTGGGAGACTTATCCGTCCTATCATCAAGCCCATCCTGATCGGCCTGGTTGCGCAGGTGAGAGTTCAGTGACCCCTCCTCAAGGGGGGGGTACTGTTGTGAATATGCTGGAGGTGGCTTCTGAGCTTGTTGCTGAGGGTAATGAACTGATTACCGAATGGCCTTCAGCTGGCGCTGAATGGTAGGATATAAGTGGCCTGAGTTCCCAGCAGCCTTGCCGGTTTTCAGTTGTTCCTTCTGGTTTTGCTTGAAGCACTGCTAGTTTCCTGCTCTCCTTCAGATAAGTGTTTGCTGTTTTTTTTTTCTCTGTTTGATTTTCTCTGCTGGTTTGCTGCTTGCAGTGGACTGCAGCCTGTCCCCTTTTGGGGGTCTGGCGCTGCAATTGTGCTCAGTTTGTGTCTGCACTTTTGCTTTGCTCCTTTGTTACTTTTTATTTGCTGAATAGCATTTTGTTACACCAGAGATCTGATTTAGGTGGATGAGATCGTGTGATCTCAGGTTTTTTTGTCAACCAGAAGTGTTGGTATTTTTGTTAGGGTTTTTTTGGATTGCAGTCAGAATTCTTTCCTGTACTTTTCTGTCTAGACAGATTGGGCCCCAGCGTTTGCTCATTCTATTTTCTGTCTGTGTCCGTGCTTTCTTCTTGTCTAACCGCCATTACATGTTTGGGGGCTTCATATTTTCTTTGGGGATCTGCTCCGGGGCAGATAGCTTTCATCTTTCTGCCTTTAGGTGTAGTTATCTCTCAGGCTGTGATGAGGCATCTAGGATCACCGTAGGTACGCTTCACGGCTACTTCTAGTGTGGCGGTTAGTTTAGGGTCCTGCAATCCAATAGATTCCAGCCTCCCTGGTGTATTGCTGCTTTGCTATTTTTTGCTATTTCTCCTCTGCTACGGAAACATAACAGTTCTGCCAATGAACCTGCATCAAGGCATGTGTTTTTGTATTGCAAGCTGTTATTGTTAATTATGCCATATTGGGGTACATAATATACTGTATATTTTTACATTATATTTTAGCTAGTTTATAATCTTTTGTCCACCTATATGATGCTGCTGTCAGAGATTGACAGCTGTATTTAAATAGTTTAGGGATTCACTCTCTCAGGTAGGAAGGCATTAGGTAGCATTCACACAGGCAATGCGATTTGGTTCCAAACATGTGCAGTTTTATTGCTTTCATGAGACTCTAAGGGATTCTAAACAAAAAAAAGCCTCTTGAAGTCACAAAAGGTATCACAGCAAATAAACAGTTAATTTAGCAGGCACATTTATGTCAGTGCAGGCTTGCTCAAACAGATTACAGTCCTAACTTCTGGAGCAAACATTGTACACGGAAGAGGCAGGATCCTACCATGTGTCAGGATCCCATTCAGTTTGAGTTCCAGCGACAAACAGAAGTGTTCAACTCAATGCATAGTACACACTGAACAGGCTGAAGCTTCCACACACTGACTGCTCAGCTTCCTAGCTGTGCCGTGCAATCTCCATTCAGAGAAAGACTCTGGCATGTCTCTCCCTCAGGTACAGCTCACATTTTGGCTGGACATTCACCAGCAGCACACTCAACTCAGCTTCACCCAGCAGACTGACACACTTAGTGAAACCAGGCCCTAGTTCTTAGTCAAAGTAATCAAGACCTGCGGCACTAGGATTTAACCATGCCCTACCTGGCTTTCCTACAATAGTTAAAACAGCAATGATCAGCACTCAGCCAGAAGGTTTAGCTACTGAGTCTGCTCCAGACAACCACAACTGAAATGGTTTGCTTTATATTTTTGCATCAGTAGACCTGTAGACCTTTATCTTTTTGTATGGCATGGTGCTGTATTTACTGATACCATTTTGGGGTATTTACAACTTTTTACAATTTTTTATAGGAATTTGCAATGTTCGAAAAATTGCATTTCAGTAGTTAATTTGTTGCTGTTTTTTTATTTCAACTTTTATATTTTTAAAAACATTTTAAAATAACTTTTTAAATTTTTTTTATCCCCCTTTTTAAATACCACTGTCAGATTGACAGTGGCTTTGAAACAGTTAAACAGCAGCGATCGATCGGCACAACTTGTAGACTTAGCTCCTGGGCCCAATACAGTCACATCTGATCAACTTAATTTTTTTTTCTTTCTGGACAGCTTCTTAAAAAATAATGGACAGCCATTTTTTTGTTTCACTGACACATTAGATAACCATAATAAATCATTAAGATAAGTGTTACATGTCTACAGACCACATCCTGTATGAAGACATTATCTGCATTCACTGTGAACTGTAAAAGGATGATATATACAGCCATAAAAATCTGTAAAAGTTTCTCTAGCTTAAAAAATAAAATTATGGACGCATCAATTTTTTTTATGTACAGGGATAAAAACTGCCCTATTTTTACAGACTGTCCAGGAATTTCTGAATGGTTTGCAACCCTACCCCTAAGGCCGGGATCACACATGCGAGGAATACGGCCGAGTTTCGCATGTTAATACCCGGGAGTGGAGCGTGCGGCTGCATAGCAACATTTTTCTACAAAATATGTGAAATAGTAGCTTTCCTTAGCATGCACTATAATAATTTTTTATTGGCTGGCTGGATAAACGTAAGACTATGAAAAAGTGGCTCATTTTTATATATTCTTTTGCTGGTTACACTATACAGTGTGGAAATATGCCATACAAGCAGTGTTTTGCTAATATTTTGGGTTATGGTGACATCTAGCGAGAAAAATAAAATTTGCAAAGAGAAACAAAATAGTCTCTTTTTGGTTGTATGTGTACAGACGGATATCTCAGGTTCAGTAATTAAATATCATCAGCAAATTTGCTGCAATAAGATAGTTTGAACTCACCGTTTCAATAAATGTATCAACCAGATATATTAACTTTACAGTATATTATAGATTTATTGACTTTTTCTGCATAAAAGCAAAAGAAACCAAATGGTACAAAGGCGTTCAGTATTTTACATCAGTATTTGTAAGCCAAAACCCGGAGTGGAACATTCAGAGGAAAAGTATTATAGAAACACGTGTTTACTAGAGTTGAGCGATACTTTCCGATATCCTAAAGTATCGGAATCGTAATGGTATCGCCGATATCACAAAAATATCGGCGATACCCGATACCGATACCGGAAGTCCCATGTAAGTCTATGGGAACAAAATATCGAAATTAAAAAAAACCCATCTTGCCTTGTTGGTTAATTGTACATGAAGGAAAACAAGAAAGAGTAATGTAGAATGTATTGGGGGAGGTTGAGGAGACATTAAAGGCATAGATGTTTGACCCAATCCAATGGAATAGCATTAATTTTTTTTTTTAGGAAATACGTTCGGATTGACGAACAAATTGACAATGTTGTTAACCTTTTTTCTATTTTGTCAAATATGTCTGTTTCACAACTTCCATGGTCTTCACCTTTTTAACTTTTCACACACTTTCTCCTTCATAATTTTCAGCAGCATCATCTTTCTCATCAAATTATTCTTCATCTTCACCTTATTAATCTTCTAAAACTTCTTGCTATTCATCTTTTTGTTAACATTACTTATATTGTTCTTATTAAACAGTTATTATTCTTCATATTCTACTTCTTCATCTTCTTCCTATTCATCCTTTTCATCATATTCTTATTTGTGACAGACATTCCTGTACTTGTAATCTGTAAAACTCTGAATTTTCATCCTTCCGTTCTTGCTGTCACGAAAGATTTTAATTACAACAGTATTTGTCCGCGTTCAGTTTAGCCTGCAGCAGCATCAGGCATTTTCCAGGGGCACCACGAGGAGGAACGGACTCACCCCCATACACTGCTTAGTCTTCTTCTGCTTAGAATTTAGAGCATATATTTTGCTCTTCATTTTGGTCTTATACTTCATGTTCTTCTGCTTTTAGATCTTCTGCTTATTGTTCTTGTGTCTCTTGTTCCGTATCTTGTATTTGTAGCACAATCTTGTACCAGCTGATGTTACTGGGACACGGTTACTAAGCAGGAGGTACCTGTGCTCCAAAGCACTACCAAGGACCAGCAGACGTTGCTGGAACTCGGATACCGAGATGGAGGCACCTAGACCAAAGGCACTGCGGAGAACCAGTTGACGGTACTGGAACCCGGAGGGGCAGCAGAAGGAAAAGAGCCAATGGCACAACCGAGGACCAGCTGACGTTACTGGGACACGGTTACTAAGCAGGAGGTACCTGTGCTCCAAAGCACTACCAAGGACCAGCAGACGTTGCTGGAACTCGGATACCGAGATGGAGGCACCTAGGCCAAAGGCACTGCGGAGAACCAGTTGACGGTACTGGAACCCGGACGGGTAGCAGAAGGTACAAGAGCCAATGCAAGTAACGAGGACCAGCTGACTGTGCTGGAACCCGGAGGGGCAGCAGAAGGAAAAGAGCCAATGGCACAACCGAGGACCAGCTGACGTTACTGAACCCCAGTAACACAGGAGCAAGTGTTGACTGTGCTAACAGCACTTCCGAGCAACAACTGGCGGTGTTGGAGCCCAGGGTCAAGGAGGATGTTTAAATACTAGATCAAGTAATTTCCTTGTTACCTGTCAATTTTAAATGTCTATACTTCAAACAAGAGAAAGATAACCTTTACTACCATAAGATGATGATTTCATTTAAACTAATATCTAGATAAATAAAGAATTGACAAACATAAACACATACATTAACATGTTGAACAGCAATGCAAACCACAAAATAAATTAGTTAAGGAATCTGCTATACGGTTGTACATAAAAGCATACAAGTACATATCTGAATCCATTAATGATGGATAAGTAACAGTATGTACACCATTTTTATTGTATAGACAATGAATGTCTGACTTCAAAACATCATCAGCATTACAAGTTATCTGTGACATTACTAAAATGTTACATTTGCTGAATAATGTCACTAAACAGTTTATACAAAATTATACAATTTCCATCATGTAATACTCATAATATGTGGCAATAATCATGTTTATTAACAAACATAACCTTTAAAAAGTGCATAGTGCATAGCGAAAATTGCTATTTATGCCTGACTGTCGACTTGCAAGCATGACAACGGATAGATAAGGTATATATAGATGAGACTGCATAGCCACAGATGGTGAATGGCGATGTAATACTGTACCTCAATAAAGTGTGCGTCACTACTACATAATTTTTTTTATATAGCTTTATAAACAGGGTACGTGGATGTATGCTTGCGCCTTTGTTTTGACGCACAGACTGCCTTCCTGCTGAGACGCGTTGGGTAGTGAACAGTTGTGTGCAGTGTTCACTGTAGTCTGAGGTTTTCCTTTTTGGAGTGCAGATCACGCTCCAGTTAGTTCTTCAACCACTGCTGGTTGTAGTCTGCTGAGCGTGTGTCACTGGCACATCCTTGAAATTTTTCTCTAATTGTTGCTGCTCCATTCTATTACAAATAAATAAAATCTATTAGTGTGACGCGCTTCCATCCGTATACAATACATTGGTTGCAAACACTATAGAAGTACACAAAGGGGCCTTTCACACCTACTGAACAGTTGTGTGCAGTGTTCACTGCAGTCTCTGCGGAATAACCACACTTAGGCCTTATAACTTTTCAGACTTTCTTTATCAATCTACCAAGATGAAGAAGGCAGGGAGTAAGGCACGTGGTCGTGGAGTTTCTTCAGGGAGAGGACGTGGGGATTCTGTGGCTGCTGCGGCCCCCAGTGACACAGCATCCACCAGTTTTCCCCGGGCCGTGAGCGTTCCTTTATGCGCACTTTTGTAGGAGCTCGGAGTACCCCCCTGCTGCGGGAAGAACAAATTGAAGGCGTTGTTGTTTGGATCTCAGCCAATGCATCGACTTCAATTGCTTCCACCTCCTCTCAGGACCACAGCACTGTTGGGCAACCATCTGTCTCTTCACCGCCTGGCAAATTGCCCAGGCAGTCAGAGAGTTCTGTACAGGAGCCAGCTGAGTGTCTGCTTCTGTTCTCAGAATCTATTGGCTTGCAAACAGGGGCCCAGCCAAGCAGCATTCTGTAATGTGAAGAAGAGGGAGTATGCAGTGATGCGCAACAGCTGTGTCTCTCTGAATCTGAAGAGGCGGGTGAGACAGTGCCGATGGTCAGCACACCGCAGAACGCATCTGATGATGATGATGAGACCCAGGTGCCAGTTTCTGTTGAGCATGGTGCTGGCCAGACCACCCAACAGCAGGTGTTGGAAGAGGGTAGTGGAGATGATGAGGTCCAATACCCAACATGGCATGAAGAACAGGAAGGTGGTGGGAGCAGCTCAGAGGAATAATAATAATATTTATTTATATAGCGCCATCATATTCCGCAGCGCTTTACAGTTTAGCAGTTTCAGAACACAAGTCATAAGTAACAACGTTAACAATACAATAATTTAAGCTAAATAAGTCGCCCCTGCTCGTGACAGCTTACAATGTACAATGAGATGGGGGAGATACAAAGTATAGGTGTTTATATACAATGGTGCATTTACAATGATGTTCCAGCCATCTTAAGGGACTGAGGGATGGAGATAGTGAATGGGCTAGAGACACACACACACTTACACAGAATACATAGAATGACTTTGATTAGTGAATGTGATAGGCCGCTCTGAACAAATGTGTTTTGAGGGAGCGCCTGAAACCATGCAAATTGTGGATAGTCCTAATTTCTTGGGGTACAGCATTCCAGAGGATTGGCGTAGAGCAGGAGAAGTCTTGGAGTCGGGAGTGGGAGGTACGTATTAGTGCAGAGGTTAGTCGAAAGTCGTTTGCAGAGCGCAGCAGTCGGTTAGGCCGATAGATAGAAATGAGGGAGGAGATGTAGGAGGGGTGCTGCACTGTGGAGAGCTTTGTGGGTGAGAACCAGTACTTTGGTTGAAAGCTGGGAGAGGCCTAGAGAAATGGTTAGTGATAGAAGGAAGATAGAGGAAGACATTGCCCCAACGGTACAAACAGGAGGGAGAGTTAGGCTGCAGACTCGGTTGCCTGTAGCCTCCAGTTTGGCACCTGTTCGGAGCAGTTGTCTTCCAAAAGTCAAAACGTGCGCTCCCAGGACTTGCACTGCGTGGTCCTTTTTTCACACACTTGCACATGATATTTGCTATGTGAAATGCAAGCTGTGTAATCAAAAATTAAAAATAGCTAAAAGTGTCAGTCACCTCAATACCACAAATATGTGGAAACATGTGCGGACAAAGCACGTAGTTGAGTTACAAAGACACACTGGAGATGTAGGCCAACCTACAGCAGCACCTACATCTTCAGGTTGTGTTGAAGCCTCTTCATCGAGCTCACACACAGCTGGTTATGCTTCCTCACAGGATCGCCATGGAAGAACCTCGGCCACTGTTGTCCAGAGACAAACTGTTATTCCACACACAGCAGCAAGTTCCCTGTCATCCTCACACTCCCAGGCCACAAAACAGCCAGCGGTAGCACAGGCATGGGATAAAAGACGGCCATACTCCGCAAACCATGCACGAGCACAGGCTCTGAATGCTGGCATTGCAAAACTCCTGTCCCTTGAAATGCTGTGATTCAGGCTGGTGGAGACAGACAGTTTCCGTAACTGAATATCATTGTCAATCCCACAATACAATGTGCCAAGCCGATTTCATTTCAGCAGGCAAGCCGTCCCTGGTCTGCAAAAGCATGTTGAGGGAAAAATTAAACATGCGCTACTAAAAGCCCTCAGTAGCAAGGTCCACCTGACCACCGATGCGTGGACCAGTACCCATTGTTATGATCTGCTACAACCAGTAAGGAAAGAAGGGAATTCTGTCCCTACAATACAACTAAGCTGAATCCCTACGATGTAACGGGGAACCTGATCCTGCGACCAGACCCGCTAAAGTCCTCATCTAGTGTGAACGAAGACCTATAGTTGCGAGGGAGTAATCCCTACAAGATCTAGGGACTGGAGAAAAGGTGGACACCTCCTAGTCCTAACATAAATTGTAGCATGGATAATTAAACAGAAAAATAAATACTTTGTGATCCTAACATCAAGCAAAACTCACAGATTAAGGCACCTAAGCACCCGCTAGCTTAACAGTAGATAATACAATGAAGTCAAGCAAAGCCAGAAGGGCAGAGCCAGACTAAATAGGGAAAAAAGGTCATGTGACCAGCAAACTGAAACAAAACCTAACAAGAGGGTTCTAACACCCATGGCCAGGGACAATACCTTTCCCTCACTGCCCATTGGGTCAATGTTGTGCAGCCGGGTACTGATCTTGCGAGTGGCGCTGTACGTGTTCTGCCAACTCCAAGGATTGCAGGAATCAAGTCTGTACACATTGATTCCTCCTCCTATTCCAGTTCCTCAGAATCATCGCTGCAGGAGCCGTCACGGTCTACCTCCACATGGACCCGTGAACGTTTACCTGTTGCGACCGATATGAGCACAGCCGTGTCCAAATGTCAACAGGCCATCCTGAAATTAATTTCCATGGGGAATCTTAGCCACACAGCGCAGGAGCTCTGTAATGCCATAAAGCAGGAGAGCGACGTGTGGTTTTTGGAAGAGAATCTACAGGCAGGCTTGGTAGTGTGTGACAATGGCCGAAATCTGGTGTCAGCTCTGGGCCTTGGCAACCTCACTCACATACCATGTCTGTCATATGTGCTCAACTTGGTCGTGCAGAGTTTTTTTGAGGGACTATCCGGATCTTGATGCACTGCTGCACAAGGTCCGCCTAGAGTGCGCTCACTTGCGACGTTCCAGCATGGCCAGATCGCTGATTGCAGCTCTGCAACGCAGATTTCACCTTCATGAACATCGCATTATATGTGACGTACCCACCAGGTGGAATTCCTCGTTACATATGTTGGAGCGGTTGTGTGAGCAGCAGCCAACAGTAATGGAGTATCAGCTGCATCAGGCGCAGTCAACTCGCAATTTGCGGCGTTCACACTTCACCACTACTGAGTGGGCCTCTATAATAAGAATAATAATATTATTTATTTATATAGCGCCATAATATTCCGCAGTGCTTTACAGTTTAACAGTTTCAAAACACGAGTCATAAGTAACAACGTTAACAATACAATAATTAAAGCAAAATCAGCCGCCCCTGCTGGTGAAAGCTTACAATCTACAATGAGGTGTGGGAGATACAAAGTACAGGTGTTTATATACAATGGTGTTTTTACAATGATGGTCCAGCCATTTTAAGGAAGTGAGGGATGCATGGAGATAGTGAATGGGCTACACACACAGAATTACACATAGAATGACTTTGATTAGTGAATGTGATAGGCCACTGTGAACAAATGTGTTTTGAGGGAGCGCCTGAAACCATCCAAATTGCGGATAGTCCTAATTTCTTGGGGTAGAGCATTCCAGAGGATTGGCGCAGCGCGGGTGAAGTCTTGGAGTTGGGAGTGGGAGGTACGGATTAGTGCAGAGGTTAGTCGAAGGTCGTTTGCAGAGTGCAGCAGTCGGTTAGGCCGATAAATATAAATAAGGGAGGAGATGTAGGGGGGTGCTGCGCTGTGGAGAGCTATGTTGGTGAGAACCAGTAATTAGAATTGGATCCTATAATGAATGGGCAGCCACTGCCAGTGTAATGAGTGGCGAATAACTCTATGAAGGATATCTGCCACGTTTTGCGTGCGTTTGATGAGTCAACGCGGATGGCGAGTGCAGATGATGCACTAGTCAGCCTGACTGTCCCCCTTATCTGCCTGCTTCAAAAAACACTGCAAGCACTAAGGCATGAGGTTTTGGAAGAGGTGGAGGATGAGGAGTCACAAATTCCATCACCTTCTGGACAGTCAGCGCAACGTGGTTCCTCACAAAGGGCTGGAGGACTTTCAAAGTACCATGCTGTATCAACAATTGAACCTCCAGAGTCGCTGTCTATATTTTCATAACCATTACAAACTTTTAATGTATTTACAAAGCACATAATGTACATTTTTTGTCTATCCTTTTGTAATGCTATTGTGTTTCCATAAACTGATGTTACAGAATTATGATACAAAGTTTTTAAATTTTGACTTTTAAATTTTGTAAATTTATATGTATTTGAAGGACTTTGTGAGGAGGATGAGGAGGAGTCAATGGAGGAGGAAGACATCGCTCCAGAGGGAGGTAGACAATGCTCTAGTCAGTATGTAGACCAAGGGTGGGGTGATGCACAGCAGGCGGAGATGACGCCTCTTGCAGGGGACAACGTTTCTTGGCCAGTTGGGAGTCTGCAGCACATGGTTGATTTCATGCTGCAGTGGCTGAGAAACGACCGCCGCATCGAACACATTCACACCACGTCTGATTATTGGGTGTACACCCTCCTAGACCCTCGCTACCTGGACAACTTACAAAGCCTCATCACACCGTTGAACCGGGAGCGTAAAATGCGGAAGTACCAAGACACACTGGTGCAATCCATAATGTTCTCCATTCCAGCCGAGAGCACTGCTGCTGCTACTGATTTACAAAGCAGCTCTGTGCGTCGAGGCAGTGGAGACAGCTCTGCAACAAGAGGGAGCACAAGCAGCGCCTCTGCACAGGGCAAGAACAGTATGTTCCAAATGTGTCGAAGTTTTGTGGCAGCGCCACCAATGTCTACACCATCCGAGACGGCTCCAGTCAGCAGGAGGCAACATTTCCGTAAGATGGTGACAGACTACATGTCTTGCCCTCTCAGTGTACTCCCAGATGGCTCTTCCCCATTCAAGTTTTGTGTCTCTAAGCTGGATACATGGCCAGAGCTTAGCCAGTATGCATTGGAGGTGCTGGCTTGATCTGCTGGCAGTGTATTATCGGAGCGCGTCTTTACTGCTGCAGGTGGTGTACTAACAGACCGTTGCATGCGACTATCCTACGATAATGTAGAACGGCTTACTTTTCTGAAAATGAACTAGGCATGGATCTCGCCTGAATTTGCCTGTCCGGTTTCAGATTAACTAACTGGTTGGCAACGTTTTCCATGTCTCCTGTTATGTTCATCTTTCTACCACCTGAGCTATACTCCCTGGGCTACAACACTGCCAGTTGCTGCTCAGAAGTGTCGTGTCCACAGACCAATACACAAGCTATAGTGATAGTGGGGTTCAGTAACGCCTGCTGTTCCCCTGCTGTGTGTCCGGCAAAAATTACTGCTACCTAGCTACACATGTTTAAAAAAACATGACATGTTAAAGTGGCTAGTGCTACACATAGATATCAGGCTACACCCTTATTTCTAAGCTGTAAACAAGTGAAACGTCAAATTTAAAACCATTCAATGATTAGTGTTGGTAACAAATCTGTAACTAAATAATTGTGACATATTATGGCAGATATCCACATGTCTAACACAAATGCTAACACAAAAGCATACTTATGCTATAGGGTACTGATGGTGAACCTTCTCACTCCATAACTTTGACCAATCCAACTCACATCATGCCTCAAATGCTGCAATGTTGGAAGTGCATAATGTGGGTTGAACTTTGACAACAGCTGCAGTGCGAAGGTTATCCTTCTGTGTTCTTGGCTTTTAAATAAAAGCATACAAGTAAATATAATAATACATTGTTGATTAAGGGACATGATGTACACCTGTAATATTGTGCAAACAATGGATGTAGGACTATTCCTCTTCAACATTACTTATATTTGTGTCATTTGAAAAAATACATATTTTAGTTAAAAATTAAAAACCCATGTTCAGTAGCTGTGAAAGGCCCGTTTGTGTACTTCTATATTGTTTGCAACCAATGTATTGATACGGGTGGAAGCGCGTCACACTAATAGATTAGATTTATTTTAAATGGAATGTAGCAGAACCAATTGGAGATAAATGAAAAGGATGAGCCACTGAGACACGCTCAGCAGAGTACAAGCAGCAGTGCTTGAACATGTAACTGGAGCGTGATCTGCACTCAAAAAAGTAAAAAACACAGACTGAAGTGAACACTGAAACACAACTGTCCACAATCTGTGAAAAGCTCCTTTCTGTACTTCTATAGTGTTTGCAACCAATGTATTGTATACGGATGGAAGCGCGTCACACTAATAGATTAGATTTATTTTAAATGGAATGTAGCAGAACCAATTGGAGATAAATGAAAAGGATGAGCCACTGAGACACGCTCAGCAGAGTACAAGCAGCAGTGCTTGAACATGTAACTGGAGCGTGATCTGCACTCAAAAAAGTAAAAAACACAGACTGAAGTGAACACTGAAACACAACTGTCCACAATCTGTGAAAAGCTCCTTTCTGTACTTCTATAGTGTTTGCAACCAATGTATTGTATACGGATGGAAGCGCGTCACACTAATAGATTAGATTTATTTTAAATGGAATGTAGCAGAACCAATTGGAGATAAATGAAAAGGATGAGCCACTGAGACACGCTCAGCAGAGTACAAGCAGCAGTGCTTGAACATGTAACTGGAGCGTGATCTGCACTCAAAAAAGTAAAAAACACAGACTGAAGTGAACACTGAAACACAACTGTCCACAATCTGTGAAAAGCTCCTTTCTGTACTTCTATAGTGTTTGCAACCAATGTATTGTATACGGATGGAAGCGCGTCACACTAATAGATTAGATTTATTTTAAATGGAATGTAGCAGAACCAATTGGAGATAAATGAAAAGGATGAGCCACTGAGACACGCTCAGCAGAGTACAAGCAGCAGTGCTTGAACATGTAACTGGAGCGTGATCTGCACTCAAAAAAGTAAAAAACACAGACTGAAGTGAACACTGAAACACAACTGTCCACAATCTGTGAAAAGCTCCTTTCTGTACTTCTATAGTGTTTGCAACCAATGTATTGTATACGGATGGAAGCACGTCACACTAATAGATTTGATTTTTTTCTAATATAATGGAGCTGCACCAATTCCACTAAATAAAATAAAAAAAAAAAAAAAAAAAAAAAGGGACACGTGCAGATGCCTACAAACAGCGGTGGATGCAGAGCAAACTGCAGCGTCACCTGCACTGTCTCACACACACCTTGCACAGAGCTGTTAAAACAACACTGGCAAAATGAAGCTTTACACAGCGGTTGGTAAACTAGCCTGCCTCAAGCACAGTAGTACACAAAATCGCAATATCTAACTGTCCCTCAGAGTGAGCAGAGTAGCGTTCTGTCCCTAACTGAGTTCACAGCACAGTGACGCTAAAATGGCTGCGGCGCCTTTTATAGTGCATTCTGACATCATTTCAGCAGCCAATCACAGCCATGCCATTAGTTAAGATGACCGCAGCATCACAGGATGTGCCCACACTTCGTAGGATTCCTCATTGGCTGACTAAAATCACATTGCCTCTCAAAGAATTATGGGAACTTCCGATTCCGGTATACGATATGGAAAAAGTATCGGAATTAAGTATCGGAATTCCGATAACGCGAATATCGGCCGATACCCGATACTTGCGGTATCGGAATGCTCAACACTAGTGTTTACTAATACTGCTGTAAAATACCTAGCAAATACTGAACATGTGAACGTGGCCTTAAACTTATTTTTAAAGATGTAATTAGGGAATTCTGGGTTAATAGAAAGGGGTGAAAGTGGGGACTAAAAAAATGGATTCTGATCTGGAGAAATCTTGGGTTGTCTGTGCATCAATTTTAAAGGGAGTCTGTCAGCATACAAACCAAGCACAGGTTAGCATGGCCAAGCAGATCAGATCCATACCTCCCAACTTTTGAAGAACAGAAATAGGGACAAATCATGCAACGTGATTAGCAGCAAAATTTAACCACGTCCCTAGCCACACTCATTTACCATTTCTTTCTACCAGGCTCGGACTGGCCGCCACCGGAGAACCAGAGGATTCTCTGGTGGGCCCAGGCACTGACACCAGCTGGCATACTGGCCAGCAGCTGCCAAGGGCCCCCACTGCTCCAGGGGCCCCCAATTAGGGGCTTTAGGGCCCCTGAGTCACGGGGGCCCGCTCTGTGCCTGCATAGCAGCAGCTGGAGACAGATCCTGTCCCCGCTACTAAAGCTAAATGAATATTCACGCTTCCCCACACCCCCATGGGCGTGGAGAGGCGTGAATACCATTACTCTTTAATAGCGGGCAGCGTTAGCCGCAGGCTGCAGCTAACACTGCCCGCATGTACAGCCCCACCACCACACCACACACACACACAAAGCACCGCACCACATACACACGCAGGCACACAGACACACAGCACAGCACATCCCGGCTTCCTGCCCGGCTCTTCCTGTCTGAGACAGAAAGCTGCAGACGAGGAAGAGGCTTCCGGGGAGGTGAGCTGTGCTGTGTGTGCGTTTGCCTGGTGTGTGTGTGTGTGTGTGAGTGATGCAGTGGGGGGAGGCATTGATGAAGGTGATGAGCAATGATGGTGGGGGAGGCAAAGATGGAGGTGATGGGCAATGATGGTGGGGGAGGCAATGATGGAGGTGATAGGCAATGATGGTGGGGGAGGCAATGATAGAGATGATGAGCAATGATGGAGGTGATGGGCAATGATGGTGGTGGGGGGAGGCAATGATTGAGGTGATGGGCAATGATGGTGGTGGGGGAGGCAATTATGGAGGTGATGGGTAATGATGGTGGAGGAGGCAATGATGGAGGTGATGGCAATGATGCGTGAAAGCAATGATGGAGGTGGTGGGCAATAATGGTGGGGGAGGCAATGGAGGTGATAGGCAATGATGTGGGGGAGGCAATGATGGAGGTGATGGGCAATGATGGTGGGGAGGCAATGATGGAGGTGATGGACAATGATGGTGGGGGAGGCAATGATGGAGGTGATAGGCAAAGATGGTGGGGAGGCAATGATGGAGGTGATGGGCAATGATGGTGGGGAGGCAATGATGGAGGTGATAGGCAATGATGGTGAAGGGAGGCAATGATGGAGGTGATGGCAATGATGGCGATGGGAGGCAATGATGGAGGTGATGGGCAATGATGTGGTGGGGAGGCAATGATGGAGGTGATGGGAAATGATGATGGTGGTGGTGGGAGGCAATGATGGAGGTGATGAAATGGACAATGATGGTGGTGGGGGAGGCAATGATGGAGGTGATGAAATGGACAATGATGGTGGTGGAGGAGGAGGCAATGATTGAGGTTGTGGAATGGGCAGTGATGGGGGTGGTGGGAGAATGATAGAGGTGGTGGGGAGAAGGCAATGATGGATGTAGTGATGAGGACAATGATGGGGGTGGAGAGGGTCTGCATTATACTTTATGAGGGGTTACATTATATTCTGTGGGGCACTGCATTATTCTCAGGGGACTACATTATATTCTGGGGGCTACATCATACTATATGAGGGGCTACAGAGGAGGACAATTTTATATTACAGGAGAATTTATGTAAACTAGAAGCTTGGGCAGATAAATGGCAAATGAGCTTTAATGGGGATAAATGTAAGGTCATGCACTTGGGTAGAACAAACAAGATGCATAATTATGTGCTTAATTGTAAAAGACTGGGCAAAACTGTCACTGAAAAAGACCTGGGTGTATGGGTGGACAACAAACTCACATTTAGTGGCCAATGTCAGGCAGCTGATGCCAAGGCAAATAAAATAATGGGATGCATTAAAAGAGGCATAGATGCTCATGAGGAGAACATAATTTTACCTCTATACAAGTCACTGGTGCGACCACACGTAGAATACTGTGTACAGTTCTGGTCTCCGGTGTATAAGAAAGACATAGCTGAACTGGAGCGGGTGCAGAAAAGAGCGACTAAGGTTATTAGAGAACTGGGGGGTCTGCAATACCAGGACAGGTTATTACACTTGAGGTTATTTAGTTTGGAAAAACGAAGGCTTAGGGGTGATCTTATTACAATGTATAAATATATGAGGGGACAGTACAAAGACCTTTCTAATGATCTTTTTACTCTTAGACCTGTGACGGGGACAAGGGGGTATCCTCTACATCTGGAGGAAAGAAGGTTTATTCATAATCACAGATGCAGATTCTTTACTGTAAGAGCAGTGAGACTATGGAACTCTCTGCTGTCTAATGTTGTAATGAGTGAATCCCTACTAAAATTTATAGGTGGCGCTATAGAGTACAAGTCCTCTTTGTTTGAAGAGGCAATTTGCATATTAAAATTTCCCAGAGGAGCATTGCACGGCGAATAAGCCTCCTTACCTCGACACGCCAGAGCTGGTATGTCACTCTCCACAAGGAAAAACCTTACCCCCAGACCCCAGTCCAGAGCCTCTCATCTAGCCAAATCAGATCTCTCCTACTTTGCACTGACGAGGACCAACAGTCCGAAACACCGTGTCTGCAAATGGAGATTCTGATTTGGCTTTTATCCTAAGTCATATTACAAGACTCGTTAAAGGGTTGATTGTGACTTGTAGGATCGCTACTTCCAATAGGTGGCGCTATAGAGTACAAGTCCTCTTTGTTTGAAGAGGCAATTTGCATACTAAAATTTAAGAAGGGACTGGATGCCTTTCTTGAAAAGTATAATATTACAGGCTATATTCACTAGTTTCCTAGATATGCTTGATCCAGGGAGCTAGTCTGATTGCCGTATGTGGAGTCGGGAAGGAATTTTTTTCCCCAATGTTAAGCTTACTGTTTGCCACTTGTTTTTTTTTGCCTTCCTCTGGATCAACATGTTAGGGCAGATTAGGATAGGATATGGGTTGAACTAGATGGACTTAAAGTCTTCCTTCAACCTTAATAACTATGTTACTATGTTACAGTATACTCTATGGGGGTCCTGCATTCTATTCTGTGGTGGGGCTGCATTATTCTCTCAGGGGACTACATTATATTCTGTGGGGCTACATATTAGCTATATGAGGGGGCTACAGTATACTCTATAGGGGGCTGCATTATATTCTGTGTTGGGGCTGCATTATTCTCTCAGGGGACTACATTATATTCTGGTGGGCTATATCATACTATATGAGGGGGCAGCATTATGACCTATGAGGGGGCTACAGTATACTATATGGGGGGGCTGCATAATATTCTGTGGTGGGGCTGCATTATACTATATGAGGGGGGCTGCATTATACCCTATGAGAGTGCTACATTATATTCTATGGTGAGGACTGCGTTATACCTTATGAGGGGTTTGCATTATATTTTGTGGGGTGCTGCATTATATTTTATGAGAGAGGACTGCATTATATTTTATGAGGGGGCTACATTATATTCTATGAGGAGGCTACATTATATTTATGAGGGAGCTACCCCTCTATGATTTTATGATTCTACCCGAACCCCTGCTACATAATTAAGATGTGTACTACCTTATATTATTATTATTATTATACATTTTTATAGCGCCATTTATTCCATGGCGCTTTACATGTGAAAAGGGGCAAATATAGACAAGTACAATATTATACCCTGATATTAGCGCGTTTTACCACACATTTGGTGGTCTTGTATTTATTTCTATGTAGCTACATAGTGGGCCCCAAGAATGATTTTCTCTGGTGGACCCAAGGTGTTCCAGTCCGACGCTGCTTTCTACCATGGCAGGAAGAGATGTCAGAGGGGCGGTGGCAGCAGTGACAGACTGGGACTTAAAGAGGTTTTCCCACAAACAAAAGTTTATTTTAATCAAAAGATCTTGGAATAATAATAACTTCCATAATTGGATGTGTTTAAAAAAAATGTCGCTGTGCTGAGATAATCTTATAAATGTGCCCCTGCTGTGTACTGTGTAATGGCTGTGTCTGACCGTGCAGGAACATGGTCTGATCATACCACAGCTACTGGGCAAGGAGGTAGAATGGAAAAGATTATACAGACATTACAGCACAGGACAACAATTGATTATTTTTGTTAGGTAAAACATTTCCCTGCCTATTTTTAAACAATGTTTTACATCACATAAATAATAATTTGTGATCCCATGCTGCCCTGTCTGTATACTCTCTTCTTTCCTTCCCTGCCCAGGAGCTGTTGTATGATCAGACCATGTCCCTGTATGGTCAGACACGGACATTACACAGTACATGGCAGGGGCACATTCATAAGATTATCTCAGCACAGGAACATTTTATTTAAACATATCCAATTGTGGAAATTATTATTAATCCAAAATCTATTGATTAAAATTTAATTAAAATTATTATTACTTAAAATGTAATTAAAATTATTGTTGTTGGAAAAACGCTTTTAACCCCTCTCTGACATCAGACGTACTATCCCGTCCATGAAACCCTTGCCAATCTGACCATGGACGGGATAGTACGTCATAGGCGATCAGCTGCGCTCCCGGGGGGAGCGCAGCTAATCGCCGCCGGGTGTCACAGCTGACACCCGGGACTGTGTGTCAGGAGCAGTCACGGACCGCTCCCGGCAAATTAACCCCTGGCACACCGCGATCAAACATGATCGCGGTGTACTAGGGGCACAGGGGAGCATCGCGAAGGGAGGGGGCTCCCTGCACGCTCCCCTGAGACCCTCAGAACAGCGCTCAGAACAGTTCTGAGGCCTTCCTCCCTCCTAGGACCCGGATCCAAGATGGACGCCAGGTCCTGCAGGGAGGCTGAGAGCAGGCACTGAGAAGCCTGCTGAGAGCAGGCACTGAGAAGCCTGCAGCAGTGCCAGAGCGATCGCTGGTGTGACAGAGTGCTGTGCACACTGTCACACCAGCGATCTGACATTTTACAGTGATGTCCCACCCTGGAACAAAGTAAAAAAGTGAAAAAAAAAAAAAATAAACATGTTTTTAAAAAAAATCCAAAATAAAGAAAAAAAAAAATATTCCCCCAAAAATTCATTTTTTCCTGTAAATAAAAAAACCAAACCAATAAAAGTACACATATTTGGTATCGCCGCCTCCGTAACGACCCCCCCTATAAAACTGTCCCACCAGTTAACCCCTTTAGTGAACCCCTTAAAAAAAAAAAAAGAAAGCAAAAAATCAATGCTTTATCATCATACAGCCGAACAAAAAGTGGAATAACACGCGATTAAAAAGACCGATATAAATAAACATGATACCGCTGAAAACGTCATCTTGTCCCACAAAAAACGAGCCACAATACAGCATCATCAGCGAAAAAATAAAAAAGTTATAGCTCGCAGAATAAAGCAATGCAAAAATAATAATTTTTTATATAAAATTGTTTTTATTCTATAAAAGTACCAAAACATAAAAAAATGATATAAATGAGGTATCACTGTAATCGTACTAACCCGAAGAATAAAACCGCGTTATCAATTTTACCACACGCAGAAATGTATAAACGCCTCCCCAAAAGAAATTCATGAATTGCTGATTTTTGTTCATTCTAACCTCCCAAAATTAGAAATAAAAAGCGATCAAAAAATGTCGCGTGCTCAAAAATGGTATCAATAAAAACGTCAACTAATACCGCAAAAAATAAGACCTCACATGACTCTGTGGGCCAAAATATGCAAAAATTATAGCTCTCAAAATGTGGTGATGCAAAAACTATTTTTTGCAATAAAAAGCGTATTTTAGCGTGACAGCTTCCAATCATAAAAACCCGCTATAAATAGTAAATTTAACCCCCCTTTATCACCCCCTTAGTTAGGGAAAAATAATAAAATTAAAAAAATGTATTTATTTCCATTTTCCCATTAGGGTTGCGGCTAAAGTTAGGGTTAGGGTTGGCGCTAAAGTTAGGATTAGGGTTAGGGGTGTGTTAGGGTTAGGTTTGTGGTTAGGGTTGGGACTAGGGTTAGGAGTGTGTTGGGGTTAGGGTTGGAGTTAGAATTGGTGGGTTTCCGCTGTTTAGGCACATCAGGGGCTCTCCAAATGTGACATGGTGTCTGATCTCAATTCCAGCCAATTCTGCGTTGAAAAAGTCAAATGGTGCTCCTTCTCTTCTGAGCTCTGCCATGCGCCCAAACAGTAGTTTACCCCACATATGGGATATCGGCGTACTCTGGACCCCAAGAGTTATTGTGCAATTTGTCCTAAAATAAAAAACTGGGGGCGAAAATATCATTTTTGTAAAAAAAAAAAATGATTTTTTTGTTTTTACGGCTGTACGTTATAAACTTCTGTGAAGCACTTGGGGCTTCATAGCGCTCACCACACATCTAGATAAGTTCCTTGTGGGGTCTATTTTCCAAAATAGGGTCACTTGTGGGGGGTTTCCACTGTTTAGGCGCATCAGGGACTCTCCAAATGCGACATGATGCCCCCAGACCATTCCCTCAAAGTCTGCAATCCAAAACGTCACTACTTCCCTTCCGAGCCCCAACGTGTGCCCATACAGTAGTTTTCTCTCACATATTGTGTATCAGCGTACTCAGGACAAATTGGACAACAACTTTTGGGGTCCAATTTCTCCTGTTACCCTTGTGAAAATAAAATATTGGGGGCGAAAAAAATCATTTTTGTAAAAAAAAAAAGATTTTTTTTTTACGGCTGTACGTTATAAACTTCTGTGAAGCACTTCGGGGTTCAAAGTGCTCACCACACATCTAGATAAGTTCCTTGGGGGGTCTATTTTCCAAAATGTGGTCACTTGTGGGGGGTTTCCACTTTTAAGGCGCATCTGTTAGAACTCTTCTGTTAGGTTTTTTCTATCTTGCTGGTCACATGACCTTTTTTGCCTACTTAATCCTGCTCTGCCCTTCTGGCTTTGCTGGACTTCATTGTAATTTCTACTCTTAAGCTAGCCGGGTGCTTTGTTACCTTACTCAAATAGTTTTGCTTTGTCTTCGGACCTCTATGTTCTATGTTGTTTGTTTTTCTTTTTACTGCTACAGCTTCTGTTAGGAGGTGTCCATATTTTCTCCCAGTCCCTAGTGCTTGTAGGGATCCCTTCCTCGCATCTATAGGTCTTCGTTCAGACTAGCTGAGGACTTTAGCAGGTCTGATCGCAGGATCAGGTTCCCCGTTACATCGTAGGGATTGAGCTTAGTTCTATTGTAGGGACAGATATCCCTTTCTTTCCTTAGTGCTTGTAGCAGAACATAACAGTAAGTCCAGCCCAAAAATATCTCTAAGGAAAGATTTCCAGTTTCCCATTATGGTGTCGGTTCAGGAGTTGGCTCAACGCCTGCAGGGACTCTCTCTGGAGGTGTCCGAGCTCCAGCAACACATGAGTAGCTGTTCTGGAGCACATTTCGTGGAGCCAAAGGTACGTTTGCCTGATTTATTTTTTGGTGAACAACAAGATTTTTTTTCCTTTAAAAATGCTTGCTTGTTGTATTTTCGTTTGAGACCCAGGTCCTCTGGTGATGAATCACAGCACATAGGGTTCATAATGTCACTTTTGCGCAAAGAACCTCAGGAGTGGGCCTTTTCTCTGCAACCGAGTGATCCATGCTTTAGATCAGTGGATAGTTTTTTCTGCTTTGGGGTTGTTGTATGATGATCCTGATCGTGTCTCATTAGCTGAGACAGAATTAAGACGCTTGAGGCAGAGATCAGGTAATGTGGAAAAATATTGTACTCACTTCCGACGGTGGGCTACTCAGGTGGGGTGGAACGATTCAGCTTTGAAAAGTTTGTTTCTTGCAGGACTAGGTGAAAGGGTTAAAGATTTGCTGATTGCTTATCCCATACCTGGTAACTTGCAGGAGGCTATGCAATTAGCTATACGGGTGGATAGGAGACTGCGGGCAAGGGTTAATGAGAGTAAATCCTCTGCCATGTCAGCTCCAAGTCTTGAGAGGGTCTGTACTGACATTGGAGAGCCGATGGAGATTGGAGCGATGGCACCCCGCTCTCAGGAAAAAGACCGCAGGTTTTCTGAAGGTTTGTGCTTTTATTGCGGCAAATCTGACCATTTCATTAAGAACTGTGTGCTTCGTATGAACAAAGAAAAAAAAAAGAGGTCAGTTTCGCCCGTATAGCCTGTTTAAACACTAAAGGTGTCTTTCTTTCTGCCTCTACTGCTACTCAGGAAGAATTAATGGATCTTCGGGTTTTTGTCGATTGTGGTTCTCCCCTGAATGTGATTGATGGGGGATTCTTGGAAAAACTTAAATTAAAACCCAAACCTTTGTCATCCGCTATTGCCGTGGTTTCTGTTGATGGCTCTCCCTTGAAGAATGTTACCCACAAGGTCTGTGAATTTCCCCTCACTATTAATGGGGTTCACCAGGAGAATTTGGATTTGGTAGTATTGAATAATTTGCCTTCTCCGTTGATTTTGGGGTTACCCTGGTTAAAATTGCACAATCCTGTTCTGGATTGGTCTACCAATGAAATTAAGTCCTGGAGCCCCAAGTGTTATGACAAGTGTTGTAACGGGCGTATTGCTGCTGTGGATAAAGGGGAACTACCTGTACCTATTCAGGATTTTTGGAAAGTTTTTTCTGAGAAGGAATCACAGATTTTACCTCCCCATAGAGACTATGATTGTACTATTGAATTTGTCCCTGGAGCGACTCTTCCTAAAAGTCGTTTATTTAATCTTACTATTCCTGAGAGAAAGGCTTTGGAGGAATACATACAAACAAGCTTGGCCGCCGGTCACATTAGGCCTTCCAAGTCTCCTGTGGCTGTTGGATTTTTTTTTGTTAAAAAAAAGGACGGCGGTTTACGTCCTTGTCTGGACTTTCGTGAGATTAATAAAATTACGGTACGCAATCCTTACCCACTGCCATTGATTTCTGATTTGTTTAACCAGTTAGCGGTGGCCAAGTGGTTCTCTAAAATTGATCTTCGGGGGGTATACAATTTGTTGCGCATGAAGGAGGGTGACGAATGGAAGACTGCTTTAACACTCCTGTGGGTCATTTTGAGAATCTGGTTATGCCTTTTGGCCTTACCAATGCTTCTGAATTTTTTCAGAATCTTATTAATGACATCCTTAGACCTTTGATCGGCAAAAATGTTGTTTTGTATTTGGATGACATTTTGATTTATTCGCCGGATTTGGAGTCTCATTGGCGGAGCGTTAGTGAGGTATTACAGTTATTGAGTGACAATTCTCTTTTTGCTAAGCTGGAGAAATGTGAGTTCGCTGTACAGAGAATTAGTTTTTTGGGCTACATTATCTCCAGCGAAGGTTTTGAGATGGATCCGGTGAAAGTTCAAGCTGTGCAGGAATGGCCTAGGCCTATTGGTTTAAAATCGTTACAGAGGTTTTTGGGTTTCGCCAATTATTATAGAAAATTCATTAAAAATTTTTCTATTATTGTCAAACCACTGACCAATCTCACCAGGAAAGGTGCTAATGCGGTTCAGTGGACTACTGAGGCCATTGAAGCTTTTGTGTTTTTAAAGGAGAGGTTCAGCTCTGCTCCCATCCTTATGCAGCCTGATGTGACTAAACCGTTTTTGGTTGAGGTTGATGCATCTTCTGTGGGGGTCGGCGCGGTGTTGTCTCAGGAAAACACGGATGGAATACATCCCTGTGCCTTTTTTTCAAAAAAAAATTCTGAGACTGAACTGAATTATGATATTGGTAATCTGGAATTGTTGGCCATTAACGCCTTCACCCCCAAGGGTGGTTTGCACGTTAATGACCGGGCCAATTTTTACAATTCTGACCACTGTCTCTTTATGAGGTTATAACTCTGGAACGCTTCAACGGATCTTCGCGATTCTGAGATTGTTTTCTCGTGACATATTGTACTTCATGATAGTGGTAAAATTTCTTCCATATAACTTGCATGTATTTATGAAAAAAACGCAAATATGGCAAAAATTTTGAAAATTTTGCAATTTTCAAACTTTGAATTTTTATTCCCTTAAAACAGAGAAATATGTCACACAAAATAGTTAAGAAATAACATTTCCCACATGTCTACTTTACATCAGCACAATTTTGGAAGCAAAATTTTTTTTTGTTAGGAAATTATAAGGGTTAAAAGTTGACCAGCGATTTCTCATTTTTACAACAAAATTTACAAAGCCATTTTTTTTTCGGGACCACCTCATATTTGAAGTCACTTTGAGGGGTCTATATAGCAGAAAATACCCAAAAGTGACACCATTCTAAAAACTTCACCCCTCAAGGTACTAAAAACCACATTCAAGAAGTTTATTAACCCTTCAGGTGCTTCACAGGAGCTGAAGCAACGTGGAAGGAAAAAATTAACATTTTACTTTTTAGTCACAAAAATGATCTTTTACAAACATTTTTTTATTTTCACAAGGGAAAAAGGAGAAAACGGACTGATAAAGTTGTTGTGCAATTTCTCCTGAGTACGCCGATACCCCATATGTGAGGGAAAACCACTGTTTGGGCACACGGCAGAGCTCGGAATGGAAGGAGCGCAGTTTGACTTTTCCAAACCAAAATTGGCTGGAATTGAGAACGGACGCCATGTCGCGTTTGGAGAGGCCCGATGTGCCTAAACAGTGGAAACCCCCCACATGTGACCCATTTTGCAAACTAGACCCCCTAAGGAACTTATCTAGATGTGTGGTGAGTAGTTTGAAACCCTCAAGTGCTTCACGCAAGTTTGTAATGTAGAGCCGTGAAGAAAAAAAATCATATTTTTTCCACAAGCATGATGTTTTAGTCCCCAAATTTTTATTTTCCCAAGGGTAAGAGGAGAAATTGAACCACAAAAGTTGTTTTCCAACTTGTCCTGAGTACGCTGATACCCCATATGTGGGGGGAACCACTGTTTGGGCGCACGGCAGGGCTTGAAAGGGAAGGAGCGCCGTTTGACTTTTCCAAACCAAAATTGGCTGGAATTGTGAACGGACGCCATGTTGCGTTTGGAGGGCCCCTGATGTGCCTAAACAGTGGAAACCCCCCACATGGACCCCATTTTGGAAACTAGACCCCCTAAGGAACTTATCTAGATGTGTGGTGAGCACTTTGAACCCTCAAGTGCTTCACGCAAGTTTGTAATGTAGAGCCGTGAAGAAAAAAAATCATATTTTTTCCACAAACATGATGTTTTAGTCCCCAAATTTTAATTTTCCCAAGGGTAAGAGGAGAAATTGGACCACAAAAGTTGTTGTCCAACATGTCCTGAGTACGCTGATACCCCATATGTGGGGGGGAACCACTGTTTGGGCGCACGGCAGGGCTTGAAAGGGAAGGAGCGCCGTTTGACTTTTCCAAACCAAAATTGGCTGGAATTGCGAACGGACGCCATGTTGCGTTTGGAGGGCCCCTGATGTGCCTAAACAGTGGAAACCCCCCACATGTGACCCCATTTTGGAAACTAGACCCCCTAAGGAACTTATCTAGATGTGTGGTGAGCACTTTGAACCCTCAAGGGCTTCACGCAAGTTTGTAATGTAGAGCCGTGAAGAAAAAAAATCATATTTTTTCCACAAGCATGATGTTTTAGTCCCCAATTTTTTATTTTCCCCAGGGTAAGAGGAGAAATTGGACCACAAAAGTTGTTGTCCAACATGTCCTGAGTACGCTGATACCCCATATGTGCGGGGGAACCACTGTTTGGGCGCACGGCAGGGCTTGAAAGGGAAGGAGCGCCGTTTGACTTTTCCAAACCAAAATTGGCTGGAATTGCGAACGGACGCCATGTCGCGTTTGGAGGGCCCCTGATGTGCCTAAACAGTGGAAACCCCCCACATGTGACCCCATTTTGGAAACTAGACCCCCTAAGGAACTTATCTAGTGTTGGTGAGCACTTTGAACCCCCAAGTGTTTCACTAACGTTTATAATGCCCTGGCGTGAAAAAAAAAAAATATATTTTTTTTCCACAAAAGTGATGTTTTAGTCCCCAATTTTTATTTTCCCAAGGGTAAGAGGAGAAATTGGACCCCAAAAGTGGTTGTCCAATTTGTCCTGAGTACGCTGATACCCCATATGTTGGGGGGATACACTGTTTGGGCACACGGCAGGGCTCGCAAGGGAAGCAGTGACGTTTGGGAAAGCAGACTTTGATGGAATGGTCTGCGGGCGTCATGTTCCGTTTAGCAGAGCCCCTGATGTGCCTAAACAGTGGAAACCACCCACATGTGACCCCATTTTGGAAACTAGACCCCCTAAGGAACTTATCTAGGTGTGTGGTGAGCACTTTGAACCCCCAAGTGTTTCACTAACGTTATAATGCCCTGGCGTGAAAAAAAAATATATATTTTTTTTTTCCACAAAAGTGATGTTTTAGTCCCCAATTTTTTTATTTTCCAAGGGTAAAGGAGAAATTGGACCCCAAAAGTGGTTGTCCAATTTGTCCTGAGTACGCTGATACCCCATATGTTGGGGGATCCACTGTTTGGGCATACGGCAGGGCTCGGAAGGGAAGCAGTGACGTTTTGGAATGCAGACTTTGATGGAATGGTCTGCGGGCGTCATGTTCCGTTAGCAGAGCCCCTGATGTGCCTAAACAGTGGAAACCCCCCACATGTGAACCCCATTTTGGAAACTAGACCCCCTAAGGAACTTATTCTAGGTGTGTGGTGAGCACTTTGAACCCCCAAGTGTTTCACTAACGTTTATAATGCCCTGGCGTGAAAAAAAAAATATATTTTTTTTTCCACAAAAGTGATGTTTTAGTCCCCAATTTTTTATTTTCCCAAGGGTAAGAGGAGAAATTGGACCCCAAAAGTGGTTGTCCAATTTGTCCTGAGTACGCTGATACCCCATATGTTGGGGGGATCCACTGTTTGGGCATACGGCAGGGCTCGGAAGGGAAGCAGTGACGTTTTGGAATGCAGACTTTGATGGAATGGTCTGCGGGCGTCATGTTCCGTTAGCAGAGCCCCTGATGTGCCTAAACAGTGGAAACCCCCCACATGTGACCCCATTTTGGAAACTAGACCCCCTAAGGAACTTATCTAGGTGTGTGATGAGCACTTTGAACCCCCAAGTGTTTCACTAAAGTTTATAATGCCCAGGTGTGAAAAAAAAAAATCCTACTTTTTACCTCACACAAATGATGTTTTAGTCCCCAATTTTTTATTTTCCCAAGGTTAAGAGGAGAAATTGGACACCAAAAGTTGTTGTTCAATTTGTCCTGAGTACACTGGTACCCCATATGTGGGAAAAAACTGTTTCGGGCACAATTTGGGGCTCAGAAGGGAAATTGTGACGTTTTGGAAGCAGACTTTGATGGAATGGTCTGCGGGCGTCATGTTCCGTTTGCAGAGCCCCTGATGTGCCTAAACAGTAAAAAAAACCCACAAGTGACATAATTTTGGAAAGTAGACTCCCAAGGAACTTTTCTAAATGTGCCCCCCTTCTGGAACTAATCTTTCCTGTAAAGTAAATTAGTAGTGCATTGAGGTGTGGTACAATTTGAAACAATCCTTCATACACAGGCCAGGTTTTTCGGGGCAGGTGTCGCATTGGTAAGTGGTGTCCTTGCGTCTTCCCCTTTTGTAACACACTCGGCACCTTTTTTGTGGCTTACCTTTTCTTCCAGTTGGCGGGACCACCCCGGGAAATGCTGACCTGGTATGATACGAGCACCTTCAGTTCCGGAAGTACTGGGGCCCGCTGTTTCCTGAGCGCCAAACATCAGGGCCTTAACCACTACTCCTGAAACTGAAGGTACGTCGTATCGCTGTTGCGTGCACATCGTGACAGCAGGAAAGCGTTGAGCATTGCCATTTGGACGATGTGCACGGACAGCTTCTTGTACCACACCTTGGCCTTTCTCAAAGCACTGTACGGTTGGAGGAGTTGATCAGAGAGATCAACACCCCCCATGTATTTATTGTACCCCAGTACACAGTCCGGTTTGCGGACCTGTGTAGAGGTACCCCGTACAGTGCTGAGGGCGCTGCCATCACCATGTATGGTGGTCAAGAGAAGGACATCCCTCTTGTCCTTGTACTTGACCACCAACAGGTGGTCGCTACATTGGGCTCTGCTCTCACCCTTTCTGAGCATCAGCCCAAGTAGCGTCTTTGGGAGGCCTCTCTGATTTTTGCGGACGGTACCGCAGGCTGCGGTACCTCGCGCAGAGAGGGATTTGTAGAGTGGGATGCTGGAATAAAAGTTATCAGTGTAAAGGTGATAACCTTTATCCAGCAGTGGGTGCACCAAATCCCACACAATTTTCCCACTCACTCCCAGGACGGGGGGACACTCAGGGGGTACAATCCTGGTGTCCTTTCCTTCGTAAACTCTAAAGCTGTGTGTGTACCCTGAGGTACTCTCACACAGCTTGTAGAGTTTGATTCCGTACCTTGCCCTCTTGCTGGGCAGGTACTGGCGGAATGCGAGCCGTCCCTTAAAATGAACCAAGGACTCATCCACGCAGATGTCCCTTTGGGCACGTACACTTCAGCAAACTTTTTGTTGAAGTGTTCGATGACCGGCCGAACTTTGAACAGGCGGTCAAAGTTGGGGTCATCTCGTGGGGGACACTGTGCCAAATGCAGGAATTTGTGGATGGCCTCAAAACGCGTCCGAGCCATGACCATTCGGAACAGTGGAGTGTTGTATAAAATATCAACACTCCAATATTGCCGAATTTCTGGCTTCTTCAGGATCCCCATATGGAGGACCAGGCCCCAAAACTGCATCATTTCAACTGCGTCTACAGGAGACCAGTTGGAAAATGATGAACGGGGGTTTTGCGCCAAAAATTGCCGAGCGTACAAATTTGTTTGCTCCACCATGAGGTTAATTAAATCCTCAGAGAAAAAGACTTTGAAAAAGTCTATTTCTGTGAAGCCGGTGGAGTCAAACCTGATTCCTGATTCTGCCACAAAATCAGGAATCAGTGGCTCGTAATTTTCGGGGGCCGGGGTCCATACGGGGTCCGAAGAGGGGTGCGCTGGTTCATTTTCAGGGGCGGCGCTGCCTCATGTTCTGTCCTGGGGCGTCTGCGTGGCGGTTCCGCAGGACCCGAGGAGGAAGATGAGGAGGAAGAAGAATCTTCATCTGAAAAATAAAGAAATGTGGGATCCTCTCCCTCGCTATCAGTGTCGGAGGCAAGGAAAGCGTATGCCTCCTCCACTGAATAGCGCTGTTGGGATGAGCGTGACGAGCGGGACATTTTTTTTGTGAATGTGGTGCTTTGTGTGAACTTTATTTATAACTGTGTGTGTGTGGGGGGGGGGGGATAGTGATTGGTGTAAACTAAGCTGAAAAGAAAAAGCTAAAAGAAAAGAAAGCGAATAGGGAAAAAAAGGCCTGTGAAAAAAAGTCTAAACCAGCAGGCACGAGCTCTGATAAGTGACCGGGGTCACTTATCAAAGTTCCGTGGCTGCTGGATGTGCGCACGGGAGTGACGGAAAGGGGGGTGAAAAAAAAAACTGGCAGGCACGAGCTCTGATAAGTGACCGGTGTCACTTATCAAAGTTCCGCGGCTGCTGGATGTGCGCACGGGAGTGGCGGAAAGGGGGGTGAAAAAAAAAAAAAACTGGCAGGCACGAGCTCTGATAAGTGACCGCTGTCACTTATCAAAGTTCCGCGGCTGCTGGATGTGCGCACGGGAGTGGCGGAAAGGGGGGTGAAAAAAAAAACTGGCAGGCACGAGCTCTGATAAGTGACCGCTGTCACTTATCAAAGTTCCGCGGCTGCTGGATGTGCGCACGGGAGTGGCGGAAAGGGGGGTGAAAAAAAAAACTGGCAGGCACGAGCTCTGATAAGTGACCGCTGTCACTTATCAAAGTTCCGCGGCTGCTGGATGTGCGCACGGGAGTGGCGGAAAGGGGGATGAAAAAAAAACAGCAGGAACGAGCTCTGATAAGTGACTGGTGTCACTTATCAAAGTTCCGCGGCTGCTGGATGTGCGCACGGGAGTGGCGGAAAAGTTGGTGGGAAAAAAAAAAAAAAACAGCAGGAACGAGCTCTGATAAGTGACTGGTGTCACTTATCAAAGTTCCGTGGCTGCTGGGTGTGCGCACGGGAGTGGCGGAAAAGTTGGTGAAAAAAACAAAAAAAAAAACAGCAGGAACGAGCTCTGATAAGTGACTGGTGTCACTTATCAAAGTTCCGTGGCTGCTGGTGTGCGCACGGGAGTGGCGGAAAAGTTGTGGAAAAAAAAAAAAAACAGCAGGAACGAGCTCTGATAAGTGACTGGTGTCACTTATCAAAGTTCCGTGGCTGCTGGGTGTGCGCACGGGAGTGGCGGAAAAGTTGGTGAAAAAAAAAAAAAAAAAAACAGCAGGAACGAGCTCTGATAAGTGACTGGTGTCACTTATCAAAGTTCCGTGGCTGCTGGATGTGCGCACGGGAGTGGCGGAAAAGTTGGTGAAAAAAAACAAAAAACGGCAGGAACGAGCTCTGATAAGTGACTGGTGTCACTTATCAAAGTTCGTGGCTGCTGGATGTGCGCACGGGAGTGGCGGAAAGTGGGGGTGAAAAAAAAAACGGCAGGCACGAGCTCTGATAAGTGACCGCTGTCACTCATCAAAGTTTGCGGCTGCTGGATGTGCGCACGGAGGGGGGTGCGAAAGTGTTGATGGGTGAACTGCGTCACCAATCAACGCTCGGCGGCGCAAAGGGGGGGTAAAAAGAGGGGGAAAGGGAGGGGAGGGCGGAATGGGGGGATTGGGGTGGATCGGGCAGGGATCGGGGCTCAAAAACTCACGTTTGTAGTCTTTTCTTCTTTCTCTTCTTCTCTCTCTCTTTCTTCTCTCTTCTTTCTTCTCTCTCTTTCTTCTCTTCTTTCTTCTCTCTTCTTTCTTCTCTCTTCAGCAGGAGTTGTGGTGTCACAGGCTACTGTGGCACCACAAGGCCCAGCACAGGAGGAGATCTGGCAGTGTGACCGCACAGCAGGAATCCTCAGCAAGTGTGAGGACCCCTGCAGTGCGGTCAGACAGGTCAGATCCAGTTTGCAGACAGGTCACAGAGCGGTCACATCGCTGCTGTGACCTGTCATTGGTGGGATCGATGATCACATCAATCCCACCAATCAAAGGAGACCCCTGCATTGCCGGTTGCTAGGCACCGGCCTAGTAATCAGAGCTCACAGCTCCGATTCCTAGGCAGGTCACCGGCAGGTCACCTAGCAGGGCACAGAGCGGTCACACCGCTGCTGTGCCCTGTGATTGGCGCGATCGTCGATGACATCGATCGCGCCAATCAGCTCCTTCATGCCCTACAGGCCCTGGCCTAGGATCGGTGCTATTACTGCACCGATCCAGGCAGGTACAGGCAGGGCACAGCGCGGATATACCGCGGCTGTGCCCTGCGATTGGCGCGATCGATGTGATCGGCGATCGCGCCAATCCGGGGGGGGTCTGGACCTTCCTAGGCCCAGGCCTAGGATCGAGTACATCGGTACTCGATCCTAGCCTGCGATCTCACTGTTTTAGCCGCTCTGATTGGCTGAAACAGTGAGAAAGGCTGTGATTGGCTGTTCAGAATTCAACAGCCAATCACAGCGATCGGGAGGCCTGAGGGGGGAGGACGCAGCCCGGGATGCCGACGCCAACTTCCAAGAGGTAAGCTGGCGTCGGAATTTTAATGCGATCACCGCTACTTAAGTCGCGATGTCGCATTAAAGGGCATGACGTACTATCCCGTCCATGGTCAGAATGGCACGGGTTTTATGGACGGTATGGTACGTCTAATGTCAGAGAGGGGTTAAACACTGGCGGCATCTCTTGGAAGGTGCTGAATTTCCCGTTCAGGTTTTCACTGATCATAAAAATCTGATCTATCTTGATGCTGCCAAACGCTTGAATGCCCGTCAGGCTAGGTGGGCACTGTTTTTCTCACGGTTTAATTTTTCCGTTACTTACATCCCAGGTACTAAGAATGTTAAAGCCGATGCTTTGTCTCGCAGCTTTTCTCCCATGGTTGGTGCTGAGGAGGAGGAGAACATTTTACAAGAAGGGGTTGTGATTGCTGCTTTGGACTCTGTGTTGGAAGAGGAGATTCTTAAAGCACAGGAGAATGCCCCATCTAACACTCCCCATGGAAGGTTGTTTGTGCCTGGGACCTTTAGGAGAGATTTGTTTGTTGAGTGTCATGAGTCTCGGTTGGCAGGTCATCCTGGAATCTCTGAGACCAAGAGACTTATGGGTCGCAGTTTTTGGTGGCCTGGATGGCAGAAGGAAGTCATTAAGTGGGTGCGTCAGTGCACTGTGTGTGCTAGATCTAAGTCTTCACATACTCCTGCTGCGGAGTTGCTTTGCCCTCTGGAGATCCCTAGTGCACCTTGGACACATTTGGCTATTGACTTTATTACTGACCTTCCCCCCTCTGAGGGTTTCACTGTCATCTGGGTGGTCGTGGACCGTTTTAGCAAGATGTGTCACTTGGTTCCTTTCATCAAACTGCCCTGCGCTAAGACTCTCGCTAAGGCCTTTGTCAAGGAAATTTCAGACTACATGGCGTTCCTACTGACATTGTTTCTGATAGGGGACCTCAGTTCGTGGCTCGTTTTTGGCGCACCTTTTGTGACAGGTTGGGAGTTCATTTGTCGTTTTCATCCGGATATCATCCTGAGTCTAATGGCCAGACAGAAAGAAAAACCAGGATGTTGAGCAGTTCTAGCGTTGTTTTGTGGCAGACAATCAAGAGGGGTGGTCGGAGTTTCTGCCACTTGCTGAATTTGCTCTTAACAACCATACATCCTCTTCTGCTGGTTGTTTGCCTTTTTTTTGTTGTACCGGGAGACATCCGTTGTTTGGGTCATTCTACAAATTGGTATCGGCTGTGCCTGAAGAGGAGAATTTTTCTGGTGATTTGGAGAGAGTTTGGACGGATGTGCGTGGTAATCTTCTTTCCCCTGAGGAAGCCACGCCCCCAAGTGGCGATACGCGTGGGGTTACATTCTCCCATCTTCATTCCATGCTGCCTTCAGGTTTATTTCCTGGCTTCATTATCTTATGAAGTCATGGCTCTTTTCCATTGTGTTTTTTTTTATTTAGGTTCACCTTTACCTCCTTACCATTTGCATTTATATGGGATTACTTTTTCTAACTTTCTCTTACCTCCACTTAGGTATTTTTCCTTCAGTGCATTTAGAGGTTTCTTGAGCAAATATAGGTAGGAAGGAGCCTTCTCTAACGCAGTGGGTTATTTAGATCTCACATGTGTATTCATTTCAAGATAAATGCATTTCTGCCAATATTGTTAATGAGTGACATTTTTTGTCCATACTATTTGTTTTAGTGGATTTATCTGCATAGTTCTAGTGTTTGCATAATCTTGCATTTTCTTGGCAATTTGATATATGCTATTGTGTTACATGCTGCACATTCTTTACATTATAATTTTTTTGTTTGTTACACATGTGTACCTGCTTTGGCCAGCTTTTCTTGGGAGTTTGTTAGTGGATCCTCACATGGATCCCTAGTGGTTTAATATGGGCCATCTATGGCCCTTTTTAAATGGTTTTATAGTTTCCTTGCTTGTTTTGTTAGTGTGTTTTTGTATCAATAAAAACTTTTTCATATATTTCCTTATTTTTCTTTGATTTATTTTGAGGTTGATCGTGACTTCCATACATGCTGCTTTCTCTCTTTTTGCTTCACATGTTAATTACAGTGTGTAGTCACAGATCCCTGTTTTGATACTTTTGTGGTGCCCTCAAACTTTTTTTTTTATTTTCTGTAATCTTCAGGAGGCTAACAGAAAATCCAAAAGGTACTTTGATAGGAAACGGCAAGAGATTTCGTTTGCTATTGGTGACATGGTTTGGTTGTCCTCTAAGAATCTGCGGTTGAGGATTCCTTCTAAAAAATTGGGTCCCAAGTTTGTAGGGCCCTTCAAGGTGCTTCAGGTTGTTAACCAATCTGCTGTTAGGTTGGAGGTTCCTACCTCCTGGAAGATTAATCCGGTGTTTCATGTTTCTCTGTTGAAAAGAGCTGATGTGTCGGATGGAGACGCCTCTGCCTCTGTTCCCCCGGTGGTGGAGGACGGGGAATATGAAATTTCCCGCATCCTAAATTCTAGACGTTATAGAGGGAGTTTGCAGTATCTCGTTGCTTGGAAGGGTTTCGGACCCGAGGATAACTCATGGGTGAGGGCGGATGATGTTTCTGCGTCCAGACTTGTCAGAGCGTTTCGCAAGAGGTTTCCGGGTAAGCCTGGGCCTAGGGGATCCGGAGGATCCTCTTAGAAGGGGGGTACTGTTAGAACTCTTCTGTTAGGTTTTTTCTATCTTGCTGGTCACATGACCTTTTTTGCCTACTTAATCCTGCTCCGCCCTTCTAGCTTTGCTGGACTTCATTGTAATTTCTACTCTTAAGCTAGCTGGGTGCTTTGTTACCTTACTCAAATAGTTTTTCTTGGACTTCGGACCTCTATGTTCTATGTTGTTTGTTTTTCTTTTTACTGCTACAACTTCTGTTAGGAGGTGTCCATCTTTTCTCCCAGTCCCTAGTGCTTGTAGGGATCCCTTCCTCGCATCTATAGGTCTTCGTTCAGACTAGCTGAGGACTTTAGCGGGTCTGATCGCAGGATCAGGTTCCCCGTTACATCGTAGGGATTGAGCTTAGTTCTATTGTAGGGACAGATATCCCTTTCTTTCCTTAGTGCTTGTAGCAGAACATAACAGCCTCAGGGGCTCTCCAAATGCGACATGACACCCCCAGACCATTCCATCAAAGTCTGCAATCCAAAACGTCACTACTTCCCTTCCGAGCCCCAACGTGTGCCCATACAGTAGTTTTCTCTCACATATTGGGTATCAGCGTACTCAGGACAAATTGGACAACAACTTTTGGGGTCCAATTTCTCCTGTTACCCTTGTGAAAATAAAATATTGGGGGCGAAAAAAATCATTTTTTTTTTAAAAAAAAAGGATTTTTTATTTTATGGCTGTACGTTATAAACTTCTGTGAAGCACTTTGGGGTTCAAAGTGCTCACCACAAATCTAGATAAGTTCCTTGAGGGGTCTAGCTTCCAAAATGGTGTCATTTATTGAGGGTTTCCACTGTTTAGGCAGATCAGGAGCTCTCCAAACACGACATGGCATCCAGCCAATTCTGCTTTGAAAAAGTCAATCGGCGCTTCTTCCCTTCCAAACTCTACCATGCACCCAAACAGAGGTTTACCCCCACATATGGAGGATCAGCGTACTCAGGACAAATTGCACAATACCTTTTGGAGTCTTGTTACCCTTTGGAAAATAAAAATTGGGGTGAAAAGATCATTTTTGTGGAAAAAATATGATTTTTTAATTTTAGGCTCTATGTTATAAACTTGTGTGGAGCACTTGGGGGTTCAAACTGCTCACCAAAGATCTAGATAAGTTCCTTAGGGGGTCTAGTTTCCCAAATGGGGTCACTTGTGGGGGGTTTCCACTGTTTAGGCACATCAGGGGCTCTCCAAATGCAACATGGCGTCCAATCTCAATTCCAGCCAATTTTGGTTGGAAAAAGTCAAATGGTGCTCCTTCCATTCCAAGCTCTGCTGTGCGCCCAAACAGTGGTTCCCCCCACATATGGGGTATCAGCGTACTCAGGACAAATTGGACAACAACTTTTGTGGTCCAATTGCTCCTGTTACCTATGGGAAAATAAAAAATTAGTGAATAAAAGATAATTTTTGTGGGATAAAAATGGGATTTTTTATTTTCATGCCCGGGCATTATAAACTTGTGTAAAGCACTTGGGGGTTCAACGTGCTCACCAAAGATCTAGTTAAGTTCCTTAGGGGGTCTAGTTTCCAAAATGGGGTCACTTGTGGGGGTTTTCCACTGTTTAGGCTCATCTGGGGCACTGCAAACGGAACATGACCCCCATCAACGTCTGCATTCCAAAACGTTACTACTTCCTTTCCAAGCCCTGCCGTGCGCCCAAACAGTTTCCCCCCCCACATATGGGGTATCAGCGTACTCAGAACAAATTGGACAACAACTTTTGGGGTCCAATTTCCTTGGGAAAAATCAAACATTTGGGACTAAAAAATCATTTTTGTGGAAATTTTTTTTTTTTTTTCACACCCAAGCATTATAAACTTTTGTGAAACACTTGGGGGTTCAAAGTGCTCACAACAGATCTAGATAAGTTCCTTAGGGGGTCTAGTTTCTAAAATGGTGTCACTTGTGGGGGGTTTCCACTGTTTAGGCGCATCAGGGGCTCTCCAAACGTGACATGGCGTCCAATCTCAATTCCAGCCAATTTTAGTTTGAAAAAGTCAAACGGCGCTCCTTCCCTTACGAGCTCTGCCGTGTGCCCAAACAGTGGTTTTCCCCCACATATGGGGTATTGGCGTACTCAGGAGAAATTGTAAAACAACTCTATCTGTCCATTTTCTCCTTTTACCCTTGTGAAAATAAAAAAAAGTTTGTAAAAGATATTTTTGTGGCTAAAAAGTTAAATATTCATTTTTTCCTTCCACGTTGCTTCAGCTCCTGTGAAGCACCTGAAGGGTTAATAAAATTCTTGAATGTGGTTTTGAGTACCTTGAGGGGTGCAGTTTTTAGAATGGTGTCTCTTTTGGGTATTTTCTGCTATATAGACCCCTCAAAGTGACTTCAAATATGAGGTGGTCCCTAAAAAAAATGGCTTTCTAAATTTTGTTGTAAAAATGAAAAATCGCTGGTCAACTTTTAACCCTTATAATTTCCTAACAAAAAAAATTTTGGTTCCAAAATTGTGCTGATGTAAAGTAGACATGTGGGAAATGTTATTTCTTAACTATTTTGTGTGACATATTTCTCTGTTTTAAGGGAATAAAAATTCAAAGTTTGAAAATTGCAAAAATTTTATAATTTTCGCCATATTAGCGTTTTTTTTCAAAAATAAACGCAAGTTATATCGAAGAAATTTTACAACTAACGTGAAGTACAATATGTCAGAGAAAATATTCTCAGAATCGCGAAGATCCGTTGAAGCGTTCCAGAGTTATAACCTCATAAAGGGTCAGTGGTCAGAATTGTAATAATTGGCCCGGTCATTAACGTGCAAACCACCCTTGGGGGTGAAGGGGTTAAATTCAGCTCTGGTATTTGAAAGCACACAGGCCCATGCTGCCCTCACTCCTAGCCTCAGATGGTGATATCTGTTATTTATTTAACCCTGGAGGAACTCAACATTTACTACAAGACCAATATTTAAAATAATACTAATAAGGCTGGGTTCACATTGCGTTATGGCAGTCCGTCTTACGGATTGCATTACAACGCGGCATTAAGGCGATGTAACGCATCCGTTAGCGCACCCATAGACTGCCAAAATGTAGCACATCGCTAACGCATGTCATAATCGGCATGTGTTAGCGATGTGCCGTCATGCTGTGATGGACCCTTGGATGCGGTCTGCAGCGTTCGAGGGTCCGTCACTGCTAGCGCAGATGGAGCATACCGTGATCAAAAAAAGGCAGTTGCGTTAGCGCAATCCGTTTAATGCATGCGTTGAACGGACTGCCCTAACGCAATGTGAACCTAGTCTTATACCTCTATATAAGATTGAGCAAAACTAATACCGCGATAATAATATAACAGGCAAATACCAACAACCATTACCAAATATTACCAAGATATACAGTATTAATAAAACTACCATATTTATAGTTAACAAGGATGCCCAGACTTGAGGTTAACCCCTTTCTGACATGGGCCGCAATAATACGTCCCTGCGCTCTGGTACTTAAGGACACAGATGGATTATTACGTCCATGCGATCGTACGTGCACACAGGCAGTGTGCGCGCGATCACCGCCAGGTGTCAGCTGATTCTGACAGCTGACACCCGGCATTAAGTGCCAGGAGTGGTCCAGCATCGCTCCCGGCACTTTAACCCCCTAAATGCTGCAATCGAACTCGATCGTAGCATTCCGGGAGTCGGAAGAGGGCAGATAGCCCCTCTGCCCTTGGATTGGGAAGAGGTCCCGAATGTTGCCATGGTGAGACAATGTCATCATGACGACGACCACATCTGAGTCACCAGAGCTAGTAAAGTTGCTATATCATGCTCAGAGCATTTTCAGCAACTTTCTCTGTCAGTGCAGAGCTGATAGCTTGCATAGCAAAGGGATGCAGCTGCATCCCTTATTGCAAAAAAAAATAGTCCCATAGTCGGACAAAGTAAAAAAGTTAAAAAAAAGTAAAACAATTTTTTTTAAATAATTGTAAAAATATATGTGTTAGGGTTCGAGTTCCCACTGCTGCACAAGGGGAGTCTCGAACAAGTCCCGCTACGGTCTCCCTTCCATCTCCTTCCGCAGTGGAGCCTGCTCAGCAGAGACGTCGGTCCCAGCGTCTTGCCCATTCCAATACTGTGCAGAGACTTGCTGCTGCCTCTCCTGAATCTGCTATTATAGCCAGTACTGGAGCTTACTTCTTTGGGACGAAGTCCTGCGTTTCCCCTTCTGAGCATGCCCAGGGTAAGATCTCTCATTGGAGATCAGGGGTCACACGTTCAAGTGCTGCAGCAGCTCCTGTTGGTCCGCCAGGAGGGCCCTGAAACTACATGTGTTTTGGAACAGTTTCTCATTGGTCCTTGTTTCTGGCAGGTCCTGTAGCTGTTACTATAAAAGGGTGGCATGGCTGGGCCGCCATGCGCTAGTATCAATTGCATTATGTGCTTTGCGCCAGTGTGATCACGTACGCATGTGGTTAGGGCTCGGCTGAAATAAGCCCCTAGAATACCGGCTTCTCCGGTGAGGAGATTTGGCTGCACGTGGTTAGGGCTTGGCTGAAATAAGCCCCTAGAATACCGGCTTCTCCGGTGAGGAGATTGCTTGATTGCGTTGCTGTCTGCATGATCAAGGACTGCTATCCACACAGCAGTTATCTGTGTATCCCTGTGAGTCTAACAGGACACAGTCTTTTTCTCAGCGGCTCTGTGACTCAACAGGGTTCGCTTTATAACGCTGGTTCAGTGCCCTAGCATTTTACTTTGCGGCTCACTGAAGTTTAGTGAGTTCGCACTTATCACCATATAGCGCTATGGCATTCCCGTTAGCGGCTCTGGGGATTAACAGAGTTCGCACTAACTGCCACAGCGCGCTACGGCGTTTATTTTAGCGACTCTGCGGGATAACAGAGTTCGCTACTTTCGTCATCTTACTAGCAGAGGGCTTCGCCTGAACGGTGGACCCCGGGCTGCGAACAATATCTATTAGGTGCGTTCCGCAGACCCTAACAATATGCAAAAAATAAAAATAATTTAAAAAAATGAAAAGATATTGTTCCCATAAATAAATATTTACAAGAAAAAAAACAAAAAACAATAACAGTACACATATTTGGTATCGCCGCATCCATAATGACTCAACCTATAAAACTGTCCCACTAGTTAACCCCTTTAGAAAACATCATAGGAAAAATAAATAAAAAAACAAAGTAAAAAACAATGCTTTATCATCATAATGCTGAACAAAAAGTGTAATAAAAAGCGATCAAAAAGACGGATATAAATAAACATGGTACCGTTGAAAACGTCATCTTGTCCCGCAAAAAACGAGCTGTCATACAGTTTCATCAGGAGAAAAATAAAAAAGTTATAGGTCTCAGAATAAAGTGATGTAAAAATAATTATTTTTTCTATAAAATAGTTTTTATTGGGTAAAAGAAGCAAAGCATAAAAAAAGATATAAGCGAGGTATCGCTGTAATAGTACTGACCTGAAAAATAAAACTGCCTTATCAATTTTACCACACGCGGACTGACATAAACCCCCACCCAAAAAATAAATTTCTGAATTGCTGTTTTTTGTTCAATCTGCCTCCCAAAAAAGGAATAGAAGGCAATCAAAAAATGTCATGTGTTGAAAATGGTACCAATACAAATGTCAACTCGTCCCACAAAAAACAAGCCCTCACATGACTCTGTGCAGGGCCGGCGTCAGCACCCGGGCAAGTGCCGGGGCCCTGAGCAGGCTGGGGGCCCACTTGACATCAGTGACATTGGCACACTATGGGGGGCCCGATGTCTGTGCCAGTGCCGACTTCCGTGAGTGGGCCCCCCCGTTTGCTCACGGCCCTGTCATTTGTGATACTTACCTCTCCCCGTTTCATCACTGTGGCGTCTTCTGACTGTGCACCCTCTGCCTGAACAGTCACAGTGCAGAGAGCTGGAAGATAGCGACGCTGAGGAGTCCGGAGCAGAGCAGAGTATTTTATGTTTGGAGCATTATACATAGGGACCATCATACACTGGTATGAGGCCCATTATACACTGAAGCATCGTATATGGGGCCCATTATACACTGGAGCATCATATATGGGGCCCATTATACACTGGAGCATCATATATATGGCCAATTATATATGGATCATTATATGGGCCCATCATATACTGGAGCATTATATGGAATCCATCATATACTTTATGGAACATTATATTGGCCCCTTTACGTATTGAGCTATACATGGGGCTCATTATTCTTTATGGAGCAATATATGGGGCCTATTATATACTGTATGGCGCATTATATGGGGTCCATTATTCTGTATGGAGTAATATATGGGCCTATTATATAGTGTATGGAACAATATATGGGGCTCATTATTCTGCATGGAGCAATATATGTGGCTCATTATTCTGTATGGAGCAACATATAGGGCTCATTATTCTGTATGGAGCAAAATATGGGGTCCATGATACTGTATTGAGCATTATATGGGGTCCATTATTCTGTATGAAACAATATATGGGGCTCATTATTCTGTGTGGATCATAATGTGGTGCCCATAATACTGTATGGAGCAATATATGGGGCTTATTATTCTGTGTGGAGCACTATGTGGTGCCCATAATACTATATGGAGGAATATACTGTCCATTTTCTGAGCTATTGTAGAATTTACAATAGATATCACTCATGTAATGTAAGAAGTGAAATATTTGGCATTGTACTATACCCATATTTCTCTGCTGTATCGGAGCATCATGAATTGTGGTATGTGTTAAAGGGGCCCACTGAGACTCTTTCGCCCGGGGCCCACGAAAACCTACAACCTGCCCTGACTCTGTGGGCAGAAATATAGGAAAATTATAAGGTAGCTCTCAAAATATAGGGATGCAAAAAAAAATTGTTTTTGCAAAAAAAGCGCCTTTTAGTGTGACAGCAGCCAAACATAAAAACTAGTGATGAACAAATAGTGAAATTTTCGGATTTTGGAAAATCGCCATGAAAATTTCTAATATCCGTGTATTTGTACCGAATAACGAATCCCATGCAAACCAATGGGAAAGCCGAATATTTTTCTGCTGGACCCAAGAAACAGGTCTGGGGACCTGAGAAAAAAGCTGAAATGGATGGGAAAGAGCTAAACTAAATGGGAACAGCATGGAGAAGTTGCCTGCTTGCCTTTCTGTCTCACACATGGTATCTGGGAATAATGTTGTCAGACTATTGCGCTGATTTTATGTATTTATAAAAAGACCTACCAAACCAAACATACATTTTTTTTAAAGGGAAAAATGGTAAGAAACTTTTTTCCTTCATAATTACATGTATATAAAGCAAAATAAAAGAAAAAAAAAAAAATTATACCTCCCTTTTCGCATATGTTCACATGGAGCGTTTTGGCTTTTTTTTTTCCTTTAACATTCGTGAAGGCTCTCACTCCTACATTTGGGAGGTCTGTCCCTCATTCCAAATTGTTAGCAAGATAATGGAATACATATTCCCCATCCCCATTTTAGGCTTTGCCCACCAGCACTAATATGTCCACCGCCATGTTATTATGCGGCCCTTGCTTCACATTTTCAGAGTTTCAGCTGGTGCCGTGAAACCTGAGTTTGGGATGGGCCCTGAGGTGGGCAATATTCTTAGCTAGAAAGTGAAATATATAATCCCCAACAATTTAACATGCCAGTTCAAATATGCCCATTTTAATTTTGGGCTTCGCCCTCCACCACCACCATCATATCCACCGCCATTTCATTTTGCGGCCCTCAGTTCACATTTTCAGAGGACCAGCTGCTGCCATGAAACCTGAGTTTTGTGAGCTCCACAGTTCATTTTGGCCACCGAATCCCAATTGAGCCACTGTCAAAGCGGGTGTAAGGTGAATATAATACAGGGATTGGGGGAGCTGTATGATCATTGTAAGTTTATTGGATTCTACCAGACACGAAAAGCATTAGGCCGGGATCACACATGCGACGAAAAAGTTCAACGCTCTCATGTGAAATCCCAGCTCTGGCGCCGGAACTCGGCAGTGGAGTGCGCGGCTGCATGTATTTATATGCAGCCGCGCACTCCACTCCTGAGTGCCGGCGCCAGAGCTGGGATTTCACATGCGAGCGTCGGACGTTTTCGTCGCATGTGTGATCCCGGCCTAAGTATTAAATTCTGAATACAGTGTGACAAGCGAGGGTCTGTATTGTGGTCAGTCTGTCAGGCCTGAAATCCATGTCAGGAACATGTACAAGCCTAATTTTACTTGGAAGCAACCTCTTCAAGGGAAAGAGACACTAGTGCCATTGACCAATCTGCACAAGCTTATGCACTTCTTCTAGGAGCTACCCAACCAGGCAGAATGTATCTTTTGCATGGTTTTGAGCAACCATGGAGTAATTACAGGATATGTCCCGGAGAGTGATAAGGTCTGTGGAGAGTATTACTCAGGTGACACAGGCAGTGCTACAGAGCTCAGGTAAAGGCCTTAGCATGGCAATGACCAGGTGATTTTCTGGATTTGTTTGGTCATTTTTACTCTCATTAGTGATGAGCGAACGTGCTCGCCACTACTTGTTACTCGCCTGAGTATCACGGTACTCGGTGTACTCGGCAAGCACCGAGCATTTCCGGGAACTCGGGTCTCCACCCAGCTTTTTTGGCGGACTTTACAGACCCAATTACAATGCAGGGATTGTCTGCCAGGCAATGAAACGCCGCAGCCATCTTTGTTGTGGTCGTGCAGTGATTGGCTGGCCGCACAGCATCATCTGGGGTGTAAGAGACCAGACGCCGCCCTGCTCGGCGTATTCAGCTCCGGATTGAGATAGTATTGGGAGAGCTGCTGCCGATATAGGGTCAGAATTGGGGATTTATTAGTTAGTGTGGGGTCTACCATCCTAAACTACTCAAATCCAGCTAAACCAACAGTCCTTCTAAGGACTAATTCCGGACTATATAGGTTCCAGTGTTAGGTAGGTATGGTAGTGTACGTCGCTCTATAAAAATCAGTGCAAGGCCTGCAGGCACTGTATATGTGTATATAGATCATTGCATACATCAAGAGGGTCCATTCCCTTCCTGTGTTCTGGTGCTGCTGCTGCTACCGGTAGGATATATTGGCCGTATATAGCTAGCCCTAGGTGTAATTGGAATACAGGCCACACATTTTTTGGTGTGGTATCTCCGTGCCTGCTTATATCTGTGTGTGCTGAAAGTTTGGCCAGTTTACGCCAGTTTTTTTTTTTTTGGGCTGGGTGTCACTGTACTTATATACACCAGTGTTGTGAATGTGCTAGAAATGAATTCTGAGCAGAAGCTCCCTCTGGTGGTTACAAACAGTACTGAACTATCCAATGAAGATTGTGAAGATTGGCGATCAGGTGTTACTGACTGGTCTTATATAAGGGAGGTTCCCTCCCATCAGGGTTGCCGGTGATCAATTGTTCTGGTCTCATCTTTGATTCCTGTTCACTTTGTAGCTTGCTGTTTCGTGCCTGCATCTTCTGCTAACAGATAAGACATTTTCTTCTTTTAGTTTTTTGTGCTTGCTTTTTGCATTTTGTCCTGCACTTCTGTGGGGGTCTGCCGGGTCCCCTCCGGGGGCTTGTGCTCCTCTCAGTTTAGTTCAGCCACTGTTGTTTGTTCATTTGCCTTTTCCAGTTTTTTCAGTGGCTGCTGTTTAGTTTTGTTACACCAAAACGTTGGGGCGCGTTCAAGGTAGCATTGTCACCACCAATCGTTTGTTTCTTCCTCGGTTTTTTCAGGTAATAGACTTATACTTTGGTATCACTTGAGTGTTTATTGTCTCCCCTGGTTTGGCACTATTTGGGTAATTCCCTTCATATAGTCCCTTCAGGTGCGTACAGCCTTTTGGTCACACTATATACTCTGGGTATCTTCTGTCTTTTTTGCGTTTTTTAGTATCTATATTGGCACTTATACTTATACTTTGGTATCACTTGAGTGTTTATTGTCTCCCCTGGTTTGGCACTATTTGGGTAATTCCCTTCATATAGTCCCTTCAGGTGCGTACAGCCTTTTGGTCACACTATATACTCTGGGTATCTTCTGTCTTTTTGCGTTTTTTAGTATCTATATTGGCACTAGACCGTATGCATTAATTGCTGTTTTTTGCACATACTGTATATAGTTTTATATTTTTGTGCTATATTGCACCATACCTATTTTTTGATATCTTGTTTGTACACTGAGTATATTTTATTTGTGATTTTTTCATATAACACATATTTTTTATGGTGGCACATATATACTTCTCATACCAGAGTGTATCACTATATTATCAGTATTGTATAGTTTGTGCACTATTTGTATATTTACCTGATTTTAGTTGTTAAAATACCTTGGTATTGGATATCATTTTGGTGGTGTTCATGTTCCTTTTTTATTCTATATTGGATGCTTGTGCTATTTTTTTATATATATAGTTGTATTGACATTAAATAAAATTCTACATTTTTACCTTTACTGCCTGGGTTGAAGTTTCTTCTTCTTTTTCCCCCTGTTTCTTTTGCACTTGGGTGTCCGTTTTACATTTTAGGCTGGTTCTGCCATCCACAATTTTGAGTGAGGTTCAGGTCTTATGTGTAAATTTATTTTATTAATATAGTTTTTATCATTTTTATATTTTTTACACTGTGCTGTATCTCATTCTGTTTGAGTTTTCAGCTCATATCTGTGCGTGCTCAAAGTTTGGCCAGTTTACGCCAGTTTTTTTTTTTTTTGGGGGCTGGGTGTCACTGTACTTATATACACCAGTATTTAGCAAAGAAAACAAAACATGCCACACATGTTTCGGTGTGGTATCTCCGTGCCAGCTCATATCTGTGCGTGCTGAATGTTTGGCCAGTTTACGCCAGTTTTTTTTGAGGGGGCTGGATGTCACTGTACTTATATACAACAGTATTTAGAGTGGCTGTCAGGTTGGGGATGTACTGGCTAATGTGCGGGATTTGCTCACACGTTTGGAACGCGGGGTGGTGGCATGGGACATTTGGCGGCGTGGGTGGGTCCACAGGTTAATGGGTATGTTTGGCCAAGCGGGCCTGTAGGGGCGTCGGGTAGGCTCGCGGTTCCCGTGTCAGTGTCAGTGCAGACGGAGAAAGAAAAGGAGTGTAGAGTTCATTTGGATGATAGGGCGCATGGGGAGGTGTACGTGTGTTTTGAAGGTCCGTTAGGGGCTCATCTTAAAAATGAAATCAGGGAAAGGATTTGGAAAGACGAGTATGTCGAGATTTTTTCCCTGCTTCCTCTAGAGAAATTTAATTTGGATAAGGGCAAGAAGGATGACAGTAAGAAGGAGGAAGAAGAGAAGCATAGGTGGCTTTTGATCCCTCAGACGTTTGTCTATTGGCTTCAAGCGTTTGCCATTTTGGCAAGCGTCATAGTGAGAAGGCGCCTGAGAATTGCTCTGCATTATTTTGTTACATGGACTCCATCGGTGAGGCCCATAGGGTTTATGGGGGCAGGCGTGACTCAGGTAGGATGAGTAGTTTCGGCAGAGGAAGGCCATAAGGCCCGCGATTCGGCGGGATCAGAAAGATATAGGTCTCTGGTTGCGGGTCATGGCACAAAATAAGTTTGTTCACTCCTTTCATTGGGGGGCCGGGAACACTGGCCAGGTCAATAATCAGCCCAGCTCATCCGCGGCTGGGGAATCAGGCCGGACAGTCAGGGGGCATAAATTGGGCCTGTGCTGGCAAGTCAACGATGGCCAGTGCAAGTTTGGATCCAACTGCAAATTTAAGCACCTCTGCTCGCAATGCAGTAGCGCCTCCCACGGGGCCGCCAAGTGTTTCAAGAAAGGCAAGCTCAAAGCGGCAGACGGTAATACTCAAGGGGGAGACACCAGTGAGGCTGGAAAAGATGGTCCCTTATATAAATAGATATCCGGGCGGGGGAAAAGTGGACTTGCTGTTGTTGTCAGGTTTTAACAAAGGTTTTGTAATCCCGACCCCTCCTTTTGCTATACCGTGGGTTCTGAAGAATCTACGGTCGGTGGTTTTGTATGGAGATGTTGTTTCAGAAAAATTGGGCAAAGAGGTTGCTTTGGGTCACATGGCGGGCCCATTTACTGATCCTCCGTTTGAGAATTTGGTAGTTTCCCCTCTGGGTGTCGTGCCTAAGAAGGAGCCGAATAAGTTTCGGTTGATTCATCATTTCTCTTATCCTCGGGGGATGTAAGTGAACGAAGGGATTGATGCAGAGCTCTGCTCCGTGGTTTATGCGTCTTTTGATGAGGCAGTAAGATGGGTTAGGAAGTGTGGTAAGGGGGCTCTCATGGCTAAGACAGATATAGAATCCGCTTTTCGGTTATTGCCGGTTCATCCAGACAGTGTTAAGTTTTTGGGTTGTTATTGGGAAGGCGGATTTTTTGTTGACAGGTGTTTGCCTATGGGGTGCTCCTTATTGTGCACCTTTTTTGAGGCCTTCAGTTCTTTTTTGGAAGGGGTGGTTTGGGATGTTTCAGGTTTTGATTCTATCATTCATTATTTGGATGATTTTTGTGTGTTGGTCTGGCTGATTCGGCATGTAGTCATAAGATTTTGAGAGCGTTTCGAGGTGCTGTTGGCTCCAGGCAAAACGGAAGGTTCAAGTACATGCTTACGTTTCCTGGGCATTGTTATCAACACTGTCAATTGGGAATTCAGACTGTCTGAGGAGAAAGTGTTGGCTTTGAGTGAGGAGGTGTCTAGAGCGTGCCGGTTAAAGAAACTGTTCCTGCAGGATCTCCAGTCGCTGTTAGGGAAGCTTAATTTTGTGTATCAGATTATGCCGATGGGGAGAGTTTTTTCACGAAGGTTATCCAGCACTACTACAGTAGTTCGAGCCCCTCATCACTTTATCCAGCTTTCGGCGGAGCTCAGGGTGGATTTGGCAGTTTGGGATTCTTTTTTGGAGGAATATAATGGCCGGTTATTGTTAATGGAAGAGGCAGTTGATAGTGGTATTTTGGATTTGTTCACAGATGCGGTGGGAGGAATAGGCTTTGGGGCGTATTTTAGGGGTCAGTGGTGTGTGGCACATTGGCCGGATGATTGGGTTTCTTCGCGGCTGGTTCGAAATATTGCTTTGTTGGAAATTTTTCCTATTCTAGTGGCTGTGCATTTGTGGAAATAGGAATTTCGGGACAGGCGGGTGCGTTTTAATTGCGACAACATGGTGGTGGTATGCGCAAATAACAGTCTTACTGCATCGTCACCCCGGTTGTTCGAGTGCTCTGGCAGTTGGTCTTAACTTGTTTGGCTTTGAATTCGCACGTAACAGCGTCTCATGTTTCGGGCGTTCGGAATGCTATTGTTGAATCTCTTTCTCGTTCATAGTGGGACAGTTTTGTTTGTTGGCTCCAGAAGCGGAGGTCAAGGGAAGCGAGTGTCCGGAGGAGCTCTGAAAAGTGGTCTACGGGCCGCAGAGTCATTGATTAGATATTCATTGGCTCCTAAGACTTGGGAGGCTTACCAGGCGCTATGGTATATTTGAGTAGGTTTGTTGCCAGCAGGCCCTAGTCAGTTGACACAAGATGACCAGGTGGGAATTTTGCGGTCATGGTTAAATCATGGGGCGCCGGAGGTTTGGTCGTCCGTGAAGGTCTCACGCGTTATGGCTGCTCTTGCTTTTGGCTTTAAGCTACGGGGCCAACAGGATTTGACGAAGGCCTTTATAGTGAAACAGGCAGAAGTAATAGCCAAGGGGACAAGAGGCTTCCGGTTTCTTTCAGTTTGTTGAAAAGACTGGGGGGGTATTGGAATTGTTATGTTCATTGGTTTTTGAAGTTCGCCTTTTCCGGTTGGCCTTTTCCCTTGCATTTTTTGGGGCTTTGAGAGTGGGGAACTTGTCTCGCCAAGTAAGAGAGAGATGGGGGACTTATGGCCAGAGATGTTATGGTTACATCCGGGGGGGTTGAGTTTTGGTTGCGGTGGTCCAAGACGGATCAGGAGGGCAGTGGTATGCGAGTCGTGTTGGGCCCGGTAAAAGATTTTTGATGTGCCCAGTCAGGTGTTTACAAGTGTTCTGTGATTTTCAGCCCAGTTGGGAGGGTTCATAGTTGTGTCATGCGGATGGGTCTTTTTTGTCCAGGTTTCAATTTAAGGCGATATTTAGGAAGGCTGTTCGCTCATTGGGTTTGGACAAGTCTCGTTTTGCACCTCACTCCTTTCGCATTGGGGCGGCAACTGAAGCGGCTGTGTGTGGACTGGGGGCTGAAGCTATTCAGCGTATTGAAGGGTGGCAGTCTAAACGTTACCACAGTTAGGTCAGGTCTTAAGCGGCGGTTCTGGATTTTCGTGGGAAAAAGGTATTTGTTTCAGTGTTCTCGGTTGTGATGTGTTTTTGAGCTTTGTTTTCGTTTTCAGGTACTGCTTCGTTACTTGCGTGGATTTTCGGCCATTCATTTGTTCACTGGGGAGGTTTGCTAGCCGATGTCAGGAAGGAGTGTCCGGTGGCTCGGTTTTAGGGGCATGGCGTGGAACAGGGTCCTGCAGGAGGTACATTGTAGTGCCTGATTGGACAGAGCTGGTTTTACATGTGGAAGGTAATGATCTGGGGTTCGGCCGTTTAGGGAGTTGGTGAAAGATATTAAGCACGATTTATTGTGGCTGTGGTTGTTATATTCTGGAATAAACCATCGTTTGGTCTGAAATTGCGCCGTGCAAACGCTAGCGCAACATGAGGTCGCTTGCAAACATCAATAAAGCCAAAACAAAGGTCAATAGGGCGGTGTCTTCTTTTGTTTCCAGGAATGGGGGAGTTTCAGTGAGGCATTTCGAATTAGAGAAAGGGGAGGATGATTTTTGGTTGGCTGATGGGGTTTATTTGAACACATAGTGTTTTTTACTATTGATGCCGCCTATGCCGCATCAATAGTAAAAAGATCTAATGTTAAAAAATAAAAAAAAATAAAAAATCGTGCTATTCTCACCTTCTGGCGGCCCCCACAGCCTTCTCGTCCTCGCGATGCTCCGGCAACTCCCGTTCCCAGTGATGCCTGGCGACAATGACCCCAGATGACGTAGCATCACGCGAGACCGCTGCGTAATCTGGGGTCGTTGTCGCTATGCATCACTGGAACGGGAGTTGCCAGGAGTGTCGCTGATAACCAGGAAGGCTGCGGGGCCGCCGGAAGGTGAGAATATCACAATTTTTATTTTAAATATTGTTTTACAGGATATGGTACCCAGGGCAGAGTCTCCTCTCCTCCAGACCCTGGGTACCAACCGCACGTGAACCGCTCACTTTGCGCATGGTGGGAATAGCCACATGTGGAAAGTACGCGGTTTAGTGCATTCCTATGGCGGCAGAATCGCCACGATTATGGAAAAAGAATGAACATGCTGCGTTTTTTTCCAAAATGCATTTTTTTTTGCGGAAAAAAACGCAGCATGTGCACAAAATTTGCGGAATGCATTGTAACAATAGGATGGTTAATGCATGTGTATTTTCAGCATTTTTGCTGCGGAAAACCGCCACAAAAATGCTAAAAAAAATGCAAAAGATCCTGAACGTATGCACATAGCCTTAAAGTGGGGCGCGGGGCCCACTGAGACTCCTTGGCCGGGGCCCTCAAAATCCTGGAGCCGGCCCTGGGTATATGGTTTCCTCTTCTTGGATTTAAGATGGTGTGATCTGGTGAAATGTGGAGGGGAGTTTCGCCAAGGATGGTTGGATCCCCGGGTAATTCTAGTGAGCAGTGAACCCTTGTGTTCTTGGTGCTCCCGAGCCAGTGGGGTAAGGGCTGGGAGTAAATTGTTGGCATTTTATGTTCATTGTATAGTTTAGTAATCACCAGATTATGGGGCTTCAAGGACTCCTCCCAGCATGTAAAATGTTATTTATACTGCAATGTTTTATTATTGTTTGTTTTAAATAAAGACTGATGTGGCCTAAAATTCCAAATAAAAAATGGTGTCCCTGTCTTTTTGGGGTGCGACTTAAGGGGTTGAGCTAAATGAGTGGGGAGCCTATAGCATTAGTTTATTCCCCCTTACATGACTTTGACAATACCAATGTCACGTGCCTGTTCATGCATGTAGTTGTCAAATTATTTCAATTTATGCCTCTACTGATTTCTTTTTGCAAATTTGGCAGATAATGTGAGTTGGGTCATCCTTCGCGTTCTCAAAAAAGGCCCAGGCTAGGCAACTTTTGCCGCCCCTGCGAACTATGGAAATGTGGCCTTCTGATTTCTCACTGCAACAGTTTTATAAAAAATGATTTCAATTAGCACATTGGGCTTTCTGGCCGAACCCCAATAATGAGCCTAAAGATTTCTAAGTTGAAATGTGGCCTTCTAATTTCTCACTGCAATACAGTTTTATCACAAATGATTTGGATTAGGACATTGAGCCTCCTAGCTGAACAACAATATTAGGCAGAACAATTTTTAAGTGGAAATTTGTCTGATTTCTCACTGCAACACAGTTTTTATTACAAACGATCCGGATTAGCAAACTGGCCTCCTTCGACTGCAACACAGTTTTAGCACAATCTAGTTAGCTGCTGGAAGATTGATTTCACACAGCACAAGATCCTATCTAGGTAACTGACAAGTAAACTTGCAGCAGCAGCACTAGCAGAAATGGCTTCTCTGCACTGTGACACTGAGAAAATGGTGTCGGCAAAACAAGATGTCCGCTTTTTAGATGGAGAGGGACGTGACTTTAGCATCCAATCACAGAAGACCTTGTGTCATGATGTTAAAGATGATTTCTGCACCCTGAATGGCTGCTGGAATTCACACACAAAAACTTATTAAAGAAAAAAAAAAAGGAAAAATAAAATTTACACTCTGCAGCTCCTCTGACCTAGACACATCCCCTCCTCTCTTCAAACACATCCCCCCATTCCACACTGCTCATCATACAGCACCACTATCATAGCCAAAGTGACAAACAAAAACATTAGTGGAAGCGCGATGATTTACCGAACTGTGACCGAATTTTGCCGACTTTGAGGAAATATGCTCATGAAACCGAACACGGGTCCGAATGTGCTATGTCTGTGCCGAATTTGAGACTGGCGAACATATTCTGAACAAGTTCGCTAATCTCTATAAGAGACACAGGAGACTGTGCCTGGTGCAGCAGTATGAATTTTGTAGGCAGTGTACAAATTTAATAAATAGAAAAGGCTTACATTTTTTTCTGTTTCTTGATTTATGATTATGGAATTTCTTTTAAAATATTGTATTAATTAATATATTAATAAAAAGTTTAAAGAAAAACAAAAAATCTAATTTGCTCCAAGTAGAGTTGAGCGATACTTTCCGATATCCTAAAGTATCGGAATCGGAATGGTATCGCCGATATCACTAAAATATCGGCGATACCCGATACCGATACCGGAAGTCCCATGTAAGTCTATGGGAACAAAATATCGCAACTAAAAAAACCCCATTCTTTCCTTGTAAACACTAAATATACACACATAGAATACATATATATATATACATGTCATTGTGACATATATATATACATATATGTATAGTTTATACACTTCTACATAGTAAAATATCCTCTCATTCAATTGCCGGGTAAAGCCGGCTTCAGTGAAAAGACAGAAGCACCCGACATGAAATGACACTTGTGTACATAGGGTTAACCATGTCTTTTCATGTCCTTTGCTATCTAATTTGCACAAACAATTAAATCAGACTATGTGTGCAAAATTTCACACCTGTAGGGGTTAATTAAAGGTGTAAATTCGTTGTAAAAAAAACGGACTTTTTTGCTACGAATTTACACCTTTAATTAACCCCTACAGGTGTGAAATTTTGCACACATAGTCTGATTTAATTGTTTGTGCAAATTAGATAGCAAAGGACATGAAAAGACATGGTTAACCCTATGTACACCAAGTGTCATTTCATGTCGGGTTCTGCATTTTCACAAAAGCCGGCAATTGAATTAGCGGCTATTATACTATGTAGAAGTGTATGAACTACAAATATAAATATATATATATGTGTCACAAATTCAATGACATGTATATATATATATGAGGTGTAAAATTGCTGAAAAAAAATTGCGTGGGCTCCCGCCCTATTTTCGCAACCAGACAGACAAAGCCAGTGATGGGGGCAGATAATAATAGCCCAGAGAGGACCATTATTTTTGGCCCCCCCCGGCTACTAACATCTGCCCCCAGACACCCCAGGAAAGACAAATCTATAATTAGATTCGCCCTTTCTGGCACTTTGCCCGTCTATTCCCATTGCCCTCTAGCGGTGGCGAATGGGTTAATATGGGGTTAAAGCCACCTTGCTATTGAAAGGTGACCTTAAGCCAGGTTAATAATTGAGAGCTGTCAATTAGACAACTATCAATTATTAATCCTATTGCATGAAATAAAAATAAAACACACACACTTTAATTAAAAATCATTTTAATGAAATAAAGACACATGTTTTTGACCATCTTTTATTTTACTGCAAAAACCATTTCCTGTAATAAAAATAAAATAAAAAAGCAAAATTATTCTTACCTATCCATGCACAGTCAGGTCCCACGGTGTAATCCTTCAGAAAGGGTTAATGTTTACTGCAGGGACCGCAGCTAATGCTGCAGCCTCACAGTAAACCCCAAATGAATGAGTTCCTCTCCTGCCTGACAGGAGAGTAAAGGCTGGGTGTCACATAACGATACACCAGCGATCCCGACAACGATATGCACTTGTCAGGATCGCTGGTGTATCGCTACATGATCGCTGCTGAGCTGCCAAACAGGCAGCTCAGGCAGCGATCTGGGACAGCGACACTGCGGTAACATCGCTTAAGGGCCCGTCTCACATAGCGATATCGCTACCGAGATCGCTGCTGAGTCACTAGTTTTGTGACGCAGCAGCGAGCTCACCAGCGATATCGCTGTGTGTGACATTCAGCGACGATCAGCCCCCCTGCCGGGTATCGCTGATCGTCGCAGAAATGTCAGGACCTTTTTTTGATCGCTGGTTTCCCTCTGACAGGCACGCATCGCTGCGTGTGACAGGCGGGAGACCAGCGATCCGCTGGTAACCAAGGTACACAGCGGGTTTCCAGGCACCGCGCAGCGCTTGGAAACCCGCTGTGTATCTTGGATACCAGCTCCCTGCATCAGGGCGCTGGTATCCAAGGTACACAGCGGGTTTCTAGGCACAGCCCCGCGCCTGGAAACCCGCTGTGTACCTTGGTTACCAGCGGATCGCTGGTCTCCCGCCTGTCACACGCAGCGATGTGTGCCTGTCAGCGGGAAACCAGCGATCAAAAAAAGGTCCTGACATTTCAGCGACGATCAGCGATACCCGGCAGGGGGGCTGATCGTCGCTGAATGTCACACACAGCGATATCGCTGGTGAGCTCGCTGCTGCGTCACAAAACTAGTGACTCAGCAGCGATCTCGGTAGCGATATCGCTATGTGAGACGGGCCCTTAAGTGGAAAGCTTAATTGATTGCTTTCCACTTTCACTTCAGGTCAGCCAGGGACACAATCAGTGACGTCAGAGGGAACTGATTAACAAAAATAGGGGTTCCCTTCGAAAAAAAAATGGCGTGGGGTCCCCCTATTTTTGTTAACCAGCCAGATGAAGCAGACCGCTGAGGCCTGATTTTCAGGCTGTTAAGGAGCCAAGATCCATGGACCTTGCCAGCCTGATAATACTAGGCCACAGCAGTCTGCATATCTTGGCTGATTAACAAAAATAGGGGATCCCCTCAAAAAAAATTGGCGTGGGGTTCCCCCTATTTTTGTTAACCAGCCAGATGAAGCAGACCGCTGAGGCCTGGATTTTCAGGCTGTTAAGGAGCCAAGATCCATGGACCTTGCCAGCCTGATAATACCAGGCCACAGCAGTCTGCATATCTTGGCTGATTAACAAAAATAGGGGATCCCCTCGAAAAAAATTGGCGTGGGGTCCCCCCTATTTTTGTTAACCAGCCAGATGAAGCAGACCGCTGAGGCCTGGTTTTTCAGGCTGGTAAGGATCCAATATCCATGGACCTTGCCAGCCTGATAATACCAGGCCACAGCAGTCTGCTTAGCTTGGCTGGTTAACAAAAATAGGGGATCCCCTCGAAAAAAAAAACGGCGTGGGGATCCCCCCTATTTTTGTTAACCAGCCAAGTAAAATGCAGACTGCTGCGGCCTGGTATTAAAAGACTGTCAAGGCCCATGGATTTTGGCCCTCAACAGCCTGATAATACCAGGCTACAGCAGCCCCACATTTGGCGCATCAAAAGATGTGCCAATTGTGGCACTTTACCCGGCTCTTCCCACTTGCCCTGTAGCGGTGGCAAGCGGGGTAATAAGGGGTTAATGTCACCGTTGACTGCACGGTGACAATAAGCCCGGTTAATAATGGAGAGGCGTCAATAAGACACCGATCCATTATTAATCCCAAAGTTATTAAATGTATAAAAAAAGACAAAGCAAGAAAAAAGTCTTTTAATGAAATAAAAGAGACAACACAGTTTTCATTAATTTTATTGTACTCTCATTCCTGCGACGCCATCGATCTCCTGTAAAAAAAGAAAAAAAACAAACCAACAGTATACCACCTGTCCGACGCAGTCCATAACGATAGTCCCACGACGATCCAACTCTGCTACATCGCAATGACAGGCAGAGCCTGTCATCGCGACGCAGCACAGCTGATTACCTGCTTCCCCGGCGGTGACGTCATCGGACTGACTGCTTTACGGCCGCGATTACCCAGCAGTCACTGCAGTTATCGCGAGAAACTGCATGTGACCGCCGGGGAAAGAAGATTGCGGCCATGAAGCAGTCCAGGACGTGACCGCCGGAGATCTTCTGCCAGGTAAGTGCCGCTGACTCCTGACAGACCCGACTGACGGACACTGACAGTGACAGTGACAATCCCGATTCCGGTGTCCGATAAGACGAAAATATCGGAACTCGGAATCGGAATTCCGATACAGCTAATATCGGCCGATACCCGATATTTGCAGTATCGGAATGCTCAACCCTAGCTCCAAGTAATCCCACATGGAGGTTTCTGCTCTGGAAAGCAGCTGACATTACCAATCCACAAGTCATCTTGCTATTAAAAAACCAACAGTTTTAAACAAAATAACCATTTTTATTATTTTAATTGCACTTCTAGATACAGACAAAATTACAGACAAGAATCATCACAATATACAGTACTATGTATTAATATATTAAACTGAATTCACATATTGTATTGCATCTTTTTTTATCAGTTTGGTTTATTTTTTTTCACTACAGCATATAGGATGGTATCTGTAGGTTTATCTGGTTGAGTGTCCTACGAGGACCAACAGTCCGAAACACCGTGTCTGCAAATGGAGATTCTGATTTGGCTTTTATCCTAAGTCATATTACAAGACTCGTTAAAGGGTTGATTGTGACTTGTAGGATCGCTACTTCCAATAGGTGGCGCTATAGAGTACAAGTCCTCTTTGTTTGAAGAGGCAATTTGCATATTAAAATTTCCCAGAGGAGCATTGCACGGCGAATAAGCCTCCTTACCTCGACACGCCAGAGCTGGTATGTCACTCTCCACAAGGAGTAACCTTACCCCCAGACCCCAGTCCAGAGCCTCTCATCTAGCCAAATCAGATCTCTCCTACTTTGCACTGACGAGGACTAACAGTCCGAAACACCGTGTCTGCAAATGGAGATTCTGATTTGGCTTTTATCCTAAGTCATATTACAAGACTCGTTAAAGGGTTGATTGTCACTTGTAGGATCGCTACTTCCAATAGGTGGCGCTATAGAGTTCAAGTCCTCTTTGTTTGAAGAGGCAATTTGCATATCTTTATTAGGGAGTCACTGTTCAATTTGGCATAGGTGATTCCATTGTAATTATCTTCTTCGACGACTGTATCTTTCACATCGACCATCATCTGTAATATCAAACATGTACTTTTAGCTTTGTTTATTTTCAATTTGTATTTCTACCACAAAGTGACTGTTTTGCAAAAAACAAAAACAAAAAAACACATAGCAATGGAAATGCTAGTCCAAGTACAAATATTATCAACATTTAAATACAAAAAATTGTGGAATATTCCATCATGACCCACCCAGTCAGCGTCTGGGCCCACCAGAGAAAATCATTCTTGGGGCCCACCGTGCAGCTATATAGAATAATACCAATTCTGTTGCAAAATGAGGTAATAGCAAGCAAAGTGTTTATTAACCTACCACAGTAACCTTCAAAAAGAACCTGAAGACCCACCTCTTCCGACAAGCCTACAACCTGCAGTGATCCTCAGTCTACTGTAACGCCGCACGACCAGCTCTATCCTCTCCTAGTGTATCCTCACCCATCCCCTGTAGGCTGTGAGCCCTCGCGGACAGGGTCCTCTCTCCTTCTGTACTTGTGTGTGCCTTGTATTGCTCATGTTTATTGTACTTGTCTATGTATGCCCCTTTTTCACATGTAAAGCACCATGGAATAAATGGCGCTATAATAGTGAATAATAATAATAATTAGCCAATAAATAACCAATTTAACTTAATGTATAAATAACAGACTAAAGAAACACTCCAGGCAAATAAGAAACACTTATGTCTCATTCAGGGCCTGTTGGGAAGTTGCATAACACAACAATAAATACTTTCAAGGTACATTTCCTTAAAGTATAAAACCCACAAATGGAACTTGCATCTATTTTGAGCACAGGGCCCCGTCACACAGTGATGTAAGTGGTGAGGTAGATAAAATTCTGGCCATCTCTCCACTAACAGCGAAACAAATGCCTGTTCCAATTATGAGATCCACATCTACTATTGTGGCACATCCCGAAAATATGGGATTACACATTAAAGTGCAATAATAAAAAATGAGTATTATTTAGTAGATAAAAATAAATATTATATAACACCGACTTTACTGAACAAAATGTATAATTCCCAAAGAAACAGGAATTTCACCTTTCCCAGTTTTAAAAATTGAAATCAAATTTGCCTACAACTACAAGCCATCTAAGAATATTCTTAGCATCTACTCAGTAATGCAAAAATACACAAAATTAGCTCAAAGTATGTTTAGAATATGCTGGGATCATCACCCAGCAGCACCACTGAAGCAGCACATCAAACTTGCCCCACCAACAACACTGTTAGGCCTCCTTCAGATGTCCATATAAAACACGTACATGTTACACCGATATCGGTGTCACCAGTGTTTTCAATCAGTGTGTCATCCATGTGTCATCTACTGGAAATGAAATTACAAAGCCTCTCACATACTTTCAATGTTAAACACAGATGGCACACGTACAACACATGGACGGCTCATGGACATACAGTGTGTACAAGGATATATATATAAGGTATACAGACACAGAAACATTCAGCTTAGATACAGTATGCTCACATACATATACACAATATAGTGCATACATACAGTATACTAATATAATATACACAGACACACATCCTATGTACTGTATGTACATGCATATATATACACACACATGCACCACAGATATACACAATCATACTATATACTATATATATGTACACACATACTATATACACATATACAGACACACACACTGTATACTGCACATGTACACACACAGATACACATATAAATGTATACTTACCAGGTCCTGGTGCTTCAATTGTTCTGCAAACATCTTCCTGCCCCCTGTCTGACCTCTTCTGTACTGTGAGTAGCCCCCATCACTCTCAACTAAACCTGACACTTGCAGGGAGAGAGGTGGGTGATGTGTGGGGGGGATTGGGAAATAGGAGCAAGGACTTCAGAAGATGCACAGCGTTATTCACTGTAAGGAATGCTGTACACTGTCATAAAGGGGCTGCAGATGCAGGGGGCCCCCTTTGTGCATACCTCCCAACTTTTGAAGATGGGAAAGAGGGACAAAGCGGCATATTTTAGGCCACGCCCGACCACACCCATTTCCCAACTAGTCACACCCATGTCCACGCCCCAACCACACCCATTTAGCACTGGTGATCACACTGACTGGTACTGAGGGCACAGTGACTGGTACTGTGGGCACATTGGTACTGAGTAAAAGAAAGAACAGAGGAGAAGAAAGAAAGAAAGAAAGAAAGAAAGAAAGAAAGAAAGAAAGAAAGAAAGAAAGAAAGAGAGAGAAAGAAGAAAGAACAGAGGAGAAAGAAAGACAGGAAAGAAAGAAAGAACAGAGAAAGAGGGACAGAAAAAAAGAACAGAGAGAAAAAAAGAAAGCGGGGAAGAAAGAACAGAGAGGGAGAGAGAAAAAAGAGGGAAAGAAAGAACAAGAGAGAGAAAGAAAGACAGATGAGAAAGAAAGAAAGAAGAGAAAGACAGAACAGAGAGAGAAAGAAAGAACAGAGAGGGAGAGAGAAAGAGGGGAAAGAAAGAACAGAGAAAGAAAGAACAGAGCGAAAAAGAAAGAAAGAATAGAGAGAGAAAGAAAGAGGGAAAGAAAGAACAGAGAGAAAGAAAGAGGAAAGAAAGAAAGAAGAGGGAAAGAAAGAAAGAGAGAGAAAGAAAGAAAGAGAAAGAACAGAGAGAGAGAAAGAAAAAAAGAACAGAGAAAGAAAGAAAGGGGAAAGAACAAGAGAGAGAAAGAGGGGAAAGAAAGAAACAGAGAGATAGAGAAAAAGAAACAGAGAGAGAGGAAGAAAGTGGGGACAGAAAAAAAGAAAGAGGGTAAAGAAACAACAGAGGTAGAGAGAGAAAGAAGGGAAAGAAAGAACAAAGAGAGAAAGAAAGAAAGAACAGAGAGATAGAGAGAAAGATGGGAAAGAAAGAACAGAGAGAGAGGAAGAAAGAGAAAGAAAGAACAGAGAGAGAGAAAGAACAGAAAGAAAGAAAGAAAGAGGGGAAAGAAAGAGAAAGAAAGAAAGAACAGAGAGAAAGAAAGAACAGAGAGAGAAAGAAAGAAAGAGAAAGAAAGAACAGAGAGATAGAAAGAGGGGAAAGAAAGAACAGAGAGAAAGAAAGAAAAAGAACAGAGAGAGAAAGAAAGATGGGAAAGAAAGAACAGAGAAAGAAAGAGGGGAAAGAAAGAAAGAACAGGGAGAAAGAGAAAGAGAGAGGGGAAAGAAAGAAAAGAGAGAAAGAAAGGGGAAAGAAAGAAAGAAAGAACAGAGAGATAGAAAGAAAGAGGGGAAAGAAAGAACAGAGAGAAAGAAAGAAAAAGAACAGAGAGAAAGAAAGATGGGAAAGAAAGAACAGAGAGAGAAAGAAAGAACAGAGAGAAAGAGGGGAAAGAAAGAAAGGGGAAAGAAAGAACAGAGAGAGAGAAAGAAAGAGGGGAAAGAGAGAGAGAAAGAAAAAAAGAACAGAGAGAAAGGAAGAAAGAAAGAAAGAGGGGAAAGAACAGAGAGAGAAAAAGAAAGAGGGGAAAGAAAGAACAGAGAGATAGAGAAAAAGAAAAAGAAAGAAACAGAGAAAGAAAGAAAGAAAGAAAGAAAGAACAGAGAGAGAGAAAGAAACAGAGAGAGAAAGAAAGAAAGAAAGAAAGAAAGAAAGAACAGAGAGAGAGAAAGAAACAGAGAGAGAAAGAAATAAAGATTCTATAAAGATACTATAGCAGCCCGGCTCCCATTGTAGTGCCCACCTGAGCCTGTGCAGGACATATCATGATCCGCTCACATGGCCGACATCCCTGATTCCAAGGCGAGGACACGGTGATGGATCTGAAGCATTCCCTGAAGTGCCTCCATGGTTCTGTCACAATTTTCTCCCGAAATTACCTCATTTCCGGTCATCTTCCAGCACGTCACTTCTGGTGGAACATCACGTGCGAATTTTAAAGTGCTCCTCGGGACTCCGGCATGTACTCCTGTGTCCACGGGAAAAGCTCCCGGCCGGGACAGGGGGGCAGTCTCCCAAAATTGGGAGTGTCCCGCTGAATTCAGGACGGTTGGGAGGTATGAATGCTCCCCACCATACACCTTGTACGCGCACGGCTCTGCACACCTCATACACACACTATTCCGCTTTGTATGCCTCGTACACACACGGCTCAGCTCCGTCCACCTCGCACACACAAGGCTCCACTCAGTATACACAAGGCTCCACTCCGTACACCTTGTACACATGCAGCCTCGCTTTGTACACCTTGTACACATACGACTCCACTCCGTAAACCTTGTACACATGCGGCTTTGCAGCATACACCTTGTACACATGCAGTTCTGCTCCGTACATCTCGTACACACGCGGCTCCGCTACATACACACAAGGCTCCACTCCATACACACACGGCTCAAGCACGGAGCCCTGTGTGTACGGAGCTGAACGGCTCAGCTCCGTACACTTCACACACACAGGGCTCCGTTTCGTACACACACAGCACTGCTACATCCACCTCGTTCACACGGCTCCGCTCCGTAAACCTCGTACATGCGCGGCGCGGCTCAGCTCCGTAAACCTCGTACACACTACAGCACTGCTACATCCACCTCGTACACATGCGGCTTCCCTCCGTGCACCTCGTACACACTACAGCACTGCTACATCCACCTCGTACACGCGCGGCTCCGCTCCGTGCACCTCGTACACGCGCAGCTCCGCTCCATGCACCTCGTACACGCGCGGCTCCGCTCCGTGCACCCCACAGAAGTGCAGGACGAAATGCAAAAAGCAAGCACCAAAAAACTAAAAGAAGAAAATGTCTTATCTGTTAGCAGAAGATGCAGGCACGAAACAGCAAGCTTCAAAGTGAACAGGAATCAAAGATGAGACCAGAACAATTGATCACCGGCAACCCTGATGGGAGGGAACCTCCCTTATATAAGACCAGTCAGTAACACCTGATCGCCAATCTTCACAATCTTCATTGAATAGTTCAGTACTGTTTGTAACCACCAGAGGGAGCTTCTGCTCAGAATTCATTTCTAGCACATTCACAACACTAAGGACTAATTCCGGAGTATATAGGTTCCAGTGTTAGGTAGGTAGGGTAGTGTACGTCGCTCTATACAAATCAGTGCAAGGCCTGCAGGCACTGTATACGTGTATATAGATCATTGCATACATCAAGAGGGTCCATTCCCTTCCTGTGTTCAGGTGCTGCTGCTATCTGTAGGATATATTGGCAGTATATAGCTAGCACCAGGTGTAATTGGAATACAGGCCACACATTTTTTGGTGTGGTATCTCTGTGCCAGCTCATATCTGTGTGTACTGAAAGTTTGGCCAGTTTACGCGTTTTTTTTTTTTTTGGGCTGGGTGTCACTGTACTTATATACACCAGTATTTAGCCAAAAAATAACAGGCCACACATTTTTCGGTGTGGTATCTCTGTGCCAGCTCATATCTGTGTGTGCTGAAAGTTTGGCCTGTTTACGCTAATTTTTTTGGGGGGGCTGGGTGTCACTGTACTTTTATACAGCAGTATTTTGCCAAAAAATAAAAAAAATACAGGTCACACATTTTTCTGTGTCGTATCTCCGTTCCAGCTCATATCTGTGCGTACTGAATGTTTGGCCAGTTTACGCCAGTTTTTTTTGGGGGCTGGATGTCACTGTACTTATATAAACCAGTATTTAGAGTGGCTGTCAGGTTGGGGATGTTAGCGCTAATATTGGGGTGGGGGTTTCGGGGGATTTAGTGCGGGTGTTAGGGACGTACTGGCTAATGTGTGGGATTTGCTCACACGTTTGGAACGCGGGGTGGTGGCATGGGACATTTGGCGGCGTGGGTGGGTCCACAGGTTAATGGGTATGCTTGGCCAAGCGGGCCTGTAGGGGCGTCGGGTAGGCTTGCGATTCCCGTGTCAGTGTCAGTGCAGACGGAGAAAGAAAAGGAGTGCAGAGTTCATTTGGATGATAGGGCACATGGGGAAGTGAACGTGTGTTTTGAAAGTCCGTTAGGGGCTCATCTTAAAAATGAAATCAGGGAAAGGATTTGTAAAGACGAGTATGTCGAGATTTTTTCCCTGCTTCCTCTAGAGAAATTTAATTTGGATAGGGGCAAGAAGGATGACAGTAAGAAGGAGGAAGAAGAGAAGCATAGGTGGCGTTTGATCCCTCAGACGTTTGTCTATTGGCTTCAAGCCTTTGCCATTTTGGCAAGCGTCTGTCATGTGTGCATCGCCACGAAGATCGTCGCGGTTGCACATTCTGACTTCTCACAGCTGAGTTGCTGTTTCTTTGTGTTTGGCAGTTAGGGAGTTAATTCTGTCTGTGCTCAGTTCTGGGACTGGGTGCAGTTTCTCCCGGCTGCAATTAATTATTTGTTGATTGGTTTCCTTTAAATCTCTGGTTGTCTGTGTTGGGAGTTGCCAGTGAAATTCTTCATGCAGACCACAGATAGGATTGTATCTGTATAGACTTAAGTTAAAGAGCTCCTTAGTTGTTTTAAGCTCACCTTGCTTAGAGTTTAATATCCCAGATCATTTATGTTCCTTCTGTGTTTGAGTGTGTATGCAAGTCTGTGTTTTCTCCAGTCTGTCTTATATGTCTAATCTGTGTATTTAGCAGAGATCAGCCCATATCCCTTTGGTGGTAATCAGTATCCTTCTTAGGACTGATTACAGGGTTCAGGGACTGATAGGAGACAGGGTTAGGCTGGAGACTTGGACCTCTGAACCATTATCAGTACCTCCAAGGTGAGGGATTAGTTAGGACCCAGTTTAGGGTCAGGTTAGACCCCCGGTCCTCCTCTTTCCTGTGACAGTGTATCAAGTCCTCAAGATTAACCCTGAGTTCAACGGATATCGTGTCAGGTAAATCTATTCTATATTTACATGCTGATGTTGCTAATCTATATGTTGTATAGAGTGTTGTTCTTTTAAGAATAGTTTACTGACATCGTACACATATCATAAGACCGCGTGACATTTTCACTGGCCCATAAAATTATTCCCAGTTGCCATGGATCCAGTAGCCCAGCTGGCTCTGCAGTTGCAGGGATTATCCATGGAGCTGACGGACATTAAGTCCAAAGTTTTGTCTCCCTCGGAGCAAACCAGATTTGAACCTAAAGTAGCTCTCCCGGACAGGTTCACTGGTGGGCGAGACAAATTTTTTACCTTCAGGGAAGCATGTAAATTGTATTTTCGGCTTCGGCCTCGATCATCAGGGAGTGAAGAGCAGAGAGTGGGAATTGTTATCTCGCTCCTACAAGGGGACCCTCAATCCTGGGCCTTCTCCCTTCCTCCGGGATCCCTGGCTCTACAGTCAGTAGATCGATTTTTTACTGCCCTGGGTTTGGTATATGATGACCCAGATCGGGTCTCTCTTGCTGAGACAAAATTACGTAAGATACAGCAGGGAGATCGTCCGGCGGAGGAATTTGCTTCTGAGTTCCGTAGATGGGCCACAGATACTCAGTGGAATGACCCAGCTCTTAGAAGCCAGTTTTGTCATGGGCTTTCTGACAAATTAAAGGACGTTTTGGCTCAGTATGATTCTCCTCCATCACTGGAGGCTGCTATGGCCCTAGCTATCCGTACTGATAGACAGCTCCGGGAGAGGTGCGAGGTAACTCCGCCCCCTGTTGTTACTCCACCTACTACTAAAGTCCCTTATGTTGAGGTTCCCCTTGTCTGTTCGGAGGAGCCTATACAGTTGGGAGGGACATCATTTCGTAGGAGGGGATTGGCGGTACGCCGCAGGACTAGAAGGTGTTTCTTCTGCGGGAAAGAGGGACATTTTGTTGGGGGATGTCCATCCCGTGCCTTGTTGAGCAAAAAGTCGCCGGAAAACTGTTAATCCCAGGTTGTGTGGTGGACGACAACCTGGGAGTATGTATTTCGTCCGCTAGTTCTTCTCAGTTCCTTGTACCAGTGGAGGTGGTGGTTGGTACGAGAGTGGAGAGATTTTCTGTTCTTCTTGATAGTGGGTCCGGGGCTAATCTGGTTGACGCTCAGTTTGCTCAGGCTCAAGGTATGCATCTGAGTGTATTGGTCAAACCGATCCCTATATTCTCCATTGACGCCAGGCCTCTCGGCCAAGGTAGCTTTGTTCATGAGGTTCATAACATTGACCTTCGGGTAGGGGCAATACATAGGGAACTATTATCTTGTTATGTGTTGGAGGGTCTACCTACTCCTATTGTGTTGGGACTTCCTTGGTTGGTTAAACATAACCCTGTGATTAATTGGCAGTCCAGAGATATAAGCCAATGGGGGGAGTTTTGCAAAAGTAACTGCATGAACACAGTCATCAGTGCGGTCGTGCCTAGTACTTTGCCTCCTTTTTTGGAGGACTTTGGGGATGTGTTCTCTGAGGAGGGGTGTCAGGAGTTGCCTCCTCATCGCGTGTATGACTGCTCTATTAATTTACTTCCTGATGCTAAGTTACCTAAAGCTAGGTTATATAACCTTTCTGGTCCTGAGAGGCAGGCTATGAAAGATTATATTTCGGAAAGTCTGGCCAAAGGGCATATTAGACCTTCATCTTCCCCAGTGGCCGCGGGGTTCTTCTTTGTGAAGAAAAAAGATGGAGGCCTACGCCCTTACTTGGATTTCCGCGAACTTAATCGGATTACTGTTCGAGATCCGTATCCACTCCCTCTGATTCCTGATCTCTTCAATCAAATTGTTGGCGCCAAATGGTTCTCTAAATTGGATCTCAGGGGGGCGTATAATCTGATTAGGATAAAAGAGGGGGATGAGTGGAAAACGGCGTTTAACACGCCGGAGGGACATTATGAGAACCTTGTCATGCCTTTTGGTCTGACTACTGCACCAGCAGTATTCCAACATTTTGTTAATGACATTTTTCGTCATCTGGTGGGGCTGTTTGTGGTCGTATATTTGGATGACATTTTAATTTACTCACCAGATCTTGTGTCTCACCAGGAGCATGTGAGACAGGTGTTGCAGATCTTGCGAGACAATAAACTATACGCCAAACTGGAAAAGTGTGTATTCGCCGTACAGGAACTTCAGTTTTTGGGTTTCTTGGTGTCAGCCTCCGGTTTCCGTATGGACCCTGAAAAGGTGAGAGCAGTGCTTGAATGGGATCAGCCAGAGGATCTTAAGGCTCTGCAGCGTTTTCTGGGGTTTGCTAACTACTACCGGAAATTTATTTGTAATTTCTCATCTGTTGTCAAACCTCTTACTGACATGACAAGAAAAGGGACGGATTTTTCTAAATGGTCGGACAAAGCTTGCCAAGCTTTTTCCTCTTTGAAAAAATGTTTTGCTTCGGCACCCGTTCTCATCCAACCAGATGCATCACAGCCGTTCGTTGTGGAGGTGGACGCGTCTGACGTAGGGGTGGGTGCAATATTGTCCCAGGGTCCGTCCCCTGGTAAATGGCATCCGTGCGCTTTCTTTTCTAAAAAATTGTCGTCCGCCGAAAGGAATTATGATATCGGCAATAGGGAACTTTTGGCCATTAAGTTGGCTTTTGAAGAATGGCGTCACTTTTTGGAGGGGGCAGTCCACCCGGTCACCGTCATTACTGATCACAAGAACCTGCTGTATTTGGAATCTGCTAAGCGTCTGAATTCCAGACAAGCTCGATGGTCGTTGTTTTTTACCAGGTTTAATTTTGTTGTCACTTATCGCCCTGGATCTAAGAATGTTAAGGCGGATGCCTTGTCTCGCAGTTTCCCAGGGGCCGGGAAAATGGATGACCCGATTCCTATCCTTCAGGAGGGGGTGGTAGTGTCGGCTGTATGTTCTGAGCTTGAGGAGGAGGTGTTAGAGGCTCAGGGGGACGCCCCTGCAGGACCTCCAGGGAGACTGTTTGTCCCAAATCAGTTGAGACAAAAGGTTATTGAGGCACATCATAATTCTGCTTTAGCAGGACATCCAGGGAGTAAGGCTACTTTAGATCTCCTTTCTCGCCGGTTTTGGTGGCCTAACGTTAATAAAGATGTTTTAACTTTTGTCGCGTCCTGTGGGGTTTGTGCTCGCTCTAAGACCCCTCATACCCGTCCGTCTGGGACCCTCTTACCCTTGAAACTTCCGGAGCGTCCATGGACTCATTTGTCTATGGACTTCATCACGGACCTTCCTCAGTCGTCAGGGAAGACTGTCATACTGGTGGTTGTTGACAGGTTCAGTAAGATGGCACATTTCATTGCTCTTCCTGCCCTCCCTAATGCTAAAACTCTGGCGCAGGTGTTCGTTGGGGAGATTGTGAGACTTCATGGGTTGCCTTCTGATGTGGTGTCAGATAGGGGGTCTCAGTTTGTGTCCAAGTTTTGGAGGGCATTTTGTTTACGTCGGGGGATGCAATTGTCATTTTCCTCGGCTTTTCATCCGCAGACCAATGGTCAGACAGAGCGTCTGAATCAAAGCCTAGAGACTTATCTTCGGTGTTTTGTCTCAGAGAACCAGGAGGACTGGTCTTCTTTCTTGCCTCTGGCAGAGTTCGCTCTTACAACAGGCGGAGCGAGTCCACTGGTAAGTCCCCGTTTTTTGGGGCATATGGTTTTCATCCCCAGTTTTGTACATTCAATGGGGGGGCCCTTCTGGGGTTCCTGAGGAGGAGCGTTTCTCGTCGTCACTTGCTTCAGTATGGAGAGGTGTATTGAATAATCTGAGTGCTATGGGGAACCGTTATAAACGTATGGCTGATAGGAGGAGAGTTTCTGGTCCAGATCTTAATGTGAACGATCTGGTATGGTTGTCTACCAGGAATATAAAACTTAAAGTTCCCTCCTGGAAGCTGGGCCCCAGATGCATCGGGCCGTACAGGATCAGTTCCATAATTAATCCTGTGGCATTTCGTCTGGACCTCCCTCCTACGTTTAAAATCCACAATGTGTTCCACAAGTCATTACTTAAGAGGTACGTGGCACCAGTCATACCATCACCTCTACCTCCTCCTCCAGTGGTGGTCAATGGTAACTTGGAGTTTCAAGTGTCAAAGATCATTGACTCACGTCTGAATCGCCGGTCCCTTCAGTACTTGGTGCATTGGAAGGGGTATGGTCCAGAGGAGAGGACGTGGGTTCCTGCGTCTGACATTAACGCAGATCGTTTGGTGCGGACCTTCCACAGAACTCACCCGGGCAAACCTGGCCCTGAGGGTCCGGAGGCCCCTCGTAGAAGGGGGGGTACTGTCATGTGTGCATCGCCACGAAGATCGTCGCGGTTGCACATTCTGACTTCTCACAGCTGAGTTGCTGTTTCTTTGTGTTTGGCAGTTAGGGAGTTAATTCTGTCTGTGCTCAGTTCTGGGACTGGGTGCAGTTTCTCCCGGCTGCAATTAATTATTTGTTGATTGGTTTCCTTTAAATCTCTGGTTGTCTGTGTTGGGAGTTGCCAGTGAAATTCTTCATGCAGACCACAGATAGGATTGTATCTGTATAGACTTAAGTTAAAGAGCTCCTTAGTTGTTTTAAGCTCACCTTGCTTAGAGTTTAATATCCCAGATCATTTATGTTCCTTCTGTGTTTGAGTGTGTATGCAAGTCTGTGTTTTCTCCAGTCTGTCTTATATGTCTAATCTGTGTATTTAGCAGAGATCAGCCCATATCCCTTTGGTGGTAATCAGTATCCTTCTTAGGACTGATTACAGGGTTCAGGGACTGATAGGAGACAGGGTTAGGCTGGAGACTTGGACCTCTGAACCATTATCAGTACCTCCAAGGTGAGGGATTAGTTAGGACCCCAGTTTAGGGTCAGGTTAGACCCCCGGTCCTCCTCTTTCCTGTGACAGTGTATCAAGTCCTCAAGATTAACCCTGAGTTCAACGGATATCGTGTCAGGTAAATCTATTCTATATTTACATGCTGATGTTGCTAATCTATATGTTGTATAGAGTGTTGTTCTTTTAAGAATAGTTTACTGACATCGTACACATATCATAAGACCGCGTGACAGCGTCATAGTGAGAAGGCGCCTGAGAATTGCTCTGCATTATTTTGTTACATGGACTCCATCGGTGAGGCCCATAGGGTTTATGGGGGCAGGCGTGACTCAGGTAGGATGAGTAGTTTCGGCAGAGGAAGGCCATAAGGCCCGCGATTCGGCAGGATCAGAAAGATATAGGTCTCTGGTTGCAAGTCATGGCACAAAATAAGTTTGTTCACTCCCTTCATTGGGGGGCCGGGAACACCGGCCAGGTCAATAATCAGCCCAGCTCATACGGGGCTGGGGTATCAGGCCGAACAGTCAGGGGGGCATAAATTGGGCCTGTGCTGGCAAGTCAACGATGGCCAGTGCAAGTTTGGATCCAACTGCAAATTTAAGCACCTCTGCTCGCAATGCAGTGGCGCCTCCCACGGGGCCGCCAAGTGTTTCAAGAAAGGCAAGCTCAAAGCGGCAGGCGGTAATACTCAAGGGGGAGACACCAGTGAGTCTGGAAAAGATGGTCCCTTATCTAAATAAATATCCGGACGGGGGAAAAGCGGACTTGCTGTGGTTGTTGTCTGGTTTTAACGAAGGTTTTGTAATCCCGACCCCTCCTTTTGCTATACCGCGGGTTCTGAAGAATCTACGGTCGGTGGTTTTGTATGGAGATGTTGTTTCAGAAAAATTGGGCAAAGAGGTTGCTTTGGGTCACATGGCGGGCCCCTTTACTGATCCTCCGTTTGAGAATTTGGTAGTTTCCCCTTTGGGTGTCGTGCCTAAGAAGGAGCCGAATAAGTTTCGGTTGATTCATCATTTCTCTTATCCTCGGGGGATGTCAGTGAATGAAGGGATTGACCCAGAGCTCTGCTCCGTGGTTTATGCATCTTTTGATGAGGCAGTAAGATGGGTTAGGAATTGTGGTAAGGGGGCTCTCATGGCTAAGATAGATATAGAATCCGCTTTTCGGTTATTGCCGGTTCTTCCAGACAGTGTTAAGTTTTTGGGTTGTTATTGGGAAGGCGGATTTTTTGTTGACAGGTGTTTGCCTATGGGGTGTTCCTTATTGTGCATCTTTTTTGAGGCCTTCAGTTCTTTTTTGGGAGGGGTGGTTTGGGATGTTTCAGGTTTTGATTCTATCATTCATTATTTGGATGATTTTTGTGTGTTGGTCCGGCTGATTCTGCGTGTAGTCATAGGATTTTGAGAGCGTTTCGAGGTGCTGTTGGCTCCAGGCAAACCGGAAGGTCCAAGTACATGCTTACGTTTCCTGGACATTGTTATCAACACTGTCAATTGAGAATTCAGACTGTCTGAGGAGAAAGTGTTGGCTTTGAGTGAGGAGGTGTCTAGGGCGCGCCGGTTAAAGAAACTGTTCCTGCGGGATCTCCAGTCGCTGTTAGGGAAGCTTAATTTTGTGTGTCAGATTATGCCGATGGGGAGAGTTTTTTCATGAAGGTTAGCCAGCGCTACTACAGTAGTTCGAGCCCCTCATCACTTTATCCAGCTTTCGACGGAGCTCAGGGTGGATTTGGCAGTTTGGGATTCTTTTTTGGAGGAATATAATGGCCGGTTATTGTTAATGGAAGAGGCAGTTGATAGTGGTATTTTGAATTTGTTCACAGATGCGGCGGGAGGAATAGGCTTTGGGGCGTATTTCAGGGGTCAGTGGTGTGCGGCACATTGGCCAGATGATTGGGTTTCTTCGGGGCTGGTTCAAAATATTGCTTTGTTGGAAATTTTTCCTATTCTAGTGGCTGTGCATTTGTGGAAATAGGAATTTTGGGACAGGCAGGTGAGCTTTAATTGCGACAACATGGGGGTGGTATGCGCAAATAACAGTCTTACTGCATCGTCACCCTCGGTTGTTCGAGTGCTCTGGCAGTTGGTCTTAACTTGTTTGGCTTTGAATTCGCACGTGACAGCGTCTCATGTTTCGGGCGTTCGGAATGCTATTGCTGACTCTTTCTCGTTCACAGTGGGACAGTTTTGTTTGTTGGCTCCAGAAGCGGAGGTCAAGGGAAGCGACTGTCCGGAGGAGCTCTGAAAAGTGGTCTACGGGCCGCAGAGTCATTGATTAGATCTTCGTTGGCTCCTAAGACTTGGGAGGCTTACCAGGCGGTATGTTATATTTGAGAAGGTTTGTTGCCAGCAGGCCCTAGTTGGTTGGCACAAGATGACCAGGTGGGAATTATGCGGTCATGGTTAAATCATGGGGGGGGGTCGGAGGTTTGGTCGTCCGTGGCTTTAAGCTACGGGGCCAACAGGATTTGACGAAAGTCTTTATAGTGAAACAGACAGAAGTAATAGCCAAGGGGACAAGAGGCTTCCGGTTTCTTTCAGTTTGTTGGAAAGACTGGGGGGTATTGGAATTGTTATGTTCATTGGTTTTTGAAGTTCGCCTTTTCAGGTTGGCCTTTTCCCTTGCATTTTTTGGGGCTTTGAGAGTGGGGAACTTGTCTCGCCAAGTAAGAGAGAGATGGGGGGACTTATGGCCAGAGATGTTATGGTTACATCCGGGGGATTAAGTTTTGGTTGCGGTGGTCCAAGACGGATCAGGAGGGCAGTGGTAGTTGAGTCGTGTTGGGCCCGGTAAAAGATTTTTGATGTGCCCAGTCAGGTGTTTACAAGTGTTCTATGATTTTCAGCCCAGTTGGGAGGGTTCATAGTTGTGTCATACGGATGGGTCTTTTTTGTCCAGGTTTCAATTTAAGGCGATATTTAGGAAGGCTGTTGGCTCATTGGGTTTGGACAAGTCTCGTTTTGCACCTCACTCCTTTCGCATTGGGGCGGCAACTGAAGTGGCTGTGTGTCAACTGTGGGCTGAAGCTATTCAGCGTATTGAAGGGTGGCAGTCTAAACGTTACCGCAGTTAGGTCAGGTCTTAAGCGGTGGTTCTGGATTTTCGTGGGAAAAAGGTGTTTGTTTCAGTGTTCTCGGTTGTGATGTGTTTTTGAGCTTTGTTTTCGTTTTCAGGTGCTGCTTTGTTACTTGCGTGGATTTTCGGTCATTCATTTGTTCACTGGGGAGTTTTGCGAGCCGATGTCAGGAAGGAGGGTCCGGTGGCTCGGTTGTAGGGGCATGGCGTGGAACAGGGTCCTGCAGGAGATACATTGTAGTGCCTGATTGAACAGAGCTGGTTTTACAGTTATATGAAAAAGTTTGGGCACCCCTATTAATCTTAAGCTTAATGTTTTAGAAAAATTGGTGTTTTTGCAACAGCTATTTCAGTTTGATATATCTAATAACTATTGGACACAGTAATGTTTCTGCCTTGAAATGAGGTTTATTGTACTAGCAGAACATGTGCAATCTGCATTCAAACAAAATTTGACAGGTGCATAAGTATGGCCACCCTTATCATTTTCTTGTTTTAAATACTCCTACCTACTTTTTACTGACTTACTAAAGCACTTTTCTTGGTTTTGTAACCTCATTGAGCTTTGAACTTCATAGCCAGGTGTATGCAATCATGAGAAAAGCTACTTAAAGTGGCCACTTGCAAGTTGTTCTCCTGTTTGAATCTCCTCTGAAGAGTGGCATCATGGGCTCCTCAAAACAACTGTCAAATGATCTGAAAACAAAGATTATTCAACATAGTTGTTCAGGGGAAGGATACAAAAAGCTGTCTCAGAGATTTAACCTGTCAGTTTCCACTGTGACGAACATAGTAAGGAAATGGAAGAACACAGGGACAATTCTTGTTAAGGCCAGAAGTGGCAGGCAAAGAAAAACATCAGAAAGTCAGAGAAGAAGAATGGTGAGATCAGTCAAGGACAATCCTCAGACCACCTCCAGAGAGCTGCAGCATCAACTTGCTGCAGATGGTGTCACTGTGAATCGGTCAACTATACAACGCACTTTGCACAAGGAGAAGCTGTATGGGAGAGTGATGCGAAAGAAGCCGTTTCTGCAAGCACGCCACAAACAGAGTCGGCTGAGGTATGCAAAAGCACATTTGGAGAAGCCAATTTCTTTTTGGAAGAAGGTCCTGTGGACTGAGGAAACCAAGATTGAGTTGTTTGGTCATACAAAAAGGCGTTATGCATGGCGTCAAAAAAACACAGCACTCCAAGAAAAACACTTGCTACCCACAGTAAAATTTGGTGGAGGTTCCATCATGCTTTGGGGCTGTGTGGCCAATGCCGGCACCGGGAATCTTGTTAAAGTTGAGGGATGCATGGATTCCACTCAGTATCAGCAGATTCTTGACAATAATGTTCAACAATCAGTGACAAAGTTGAAGTTACGCAGGGGATGGATCTTTCAGCAAGACAATGATCCTAAACACCGCTCCAAATCTACTCAGGCATTCATGCAGAGGAACAATTACAATGTTCTGGAATGGCCATCCCAGTCCCCAGACCTGAATATCATTGAACATCTGTGGGATCATTTGAAGAGGGCTGTCCATGCTCGGCGACCATCAAACTTAACTGAACTGGAATTGTTTTGTAAAGAGGAATGGTCAAAAATACCTTCATCCAGGATCCAGGAACTCATTAAAAGCTACAGGAAGCGACTAGAGGCTGTTATTTTTGCAAAAGGAAGATCTACTAAACATTAATGTCACTTTTCTGGTGAGGTGCCCATACTTATGCAGCTGTCAAATGTTGTTTGGATGCAGATTGCACATTTTCTGTTAGTACAATAAACCTCATTTCAAGGCAGAAACATTACTGTGTCCAATAGTTATTAGATATATCAAACTGAAATAGCTGTTGCAAAAACACCAATTTTTATAAAACATTAAGCTTAAGATTAATAGGGGTGCCCAAACTTTTTCATATAACTGTACATGTGGGAGGTAATGATCTGGGGTTCGGCCATTTAGGGAGTTGGTGAAAGATATTAAGCACGATTTATTGTGGCTGTGGTTGTTATATTCTGGAATAAACCATCGTTTGGTCTGAAATTGCGCCGCGCAAATGCTAGCGCAACATGAGGTCGCTTACAAACATCAATAAAGCCAGAACAAAGGTCAATAGGGCGGTGTCTTCTTTTGTTTCCAGGAATGGAGGAGTTTCAGTGAGGCATTTCGAATTAGAGAAAGGGGAGGATGATTTTTGGTTGGCCGATGGGGTTTATTTGAATGCGGTGAGTAGTGACATCTGGGCACTCGGTTTACAGGAAGGCATCTAGAGGGCCATAGCTTTGCGGTTTGGGAGGGTCTCGGGCCTTTGAGGTGTTCACGGGCCCTCGTTGTGGCGATTGGGGGAGTTCTTGAAGTTGGGACTTCAAGGACTCCTCCCAGCATGTAAAAATTTTATTTATACTGCTATGTTTTATTGATGTTTGTTTTAAATAAAGGCTGCTGTGGCCATAAAATTCCAAATAAAAAATGGTGTCCCTGTCTTTTTGGGGTGCAACTTAATGGGTTGAGCTAAATGGGTGGGGAGCCTATAGTGTTGGTTTATTCCCCCCCTACATGACTTCGACAATACCAATGTCAAGGAAAGGCCATAGCAGAGCCGTCCACCCCCTTGCCACCGAGGGTTTGGAGGAGTTAGGGGATATTGAATTAGGGGGTGGATTTTTGTGGGGTCGTATACAGGGACGGGTTGGGGGTGGGGTCCGTTAGTTCCCGCTCTCCAGGATTAACCGCTTCAAGACCCAGCCTATTTTGACCTTAAAGACCTTGCCATTTTTTGCAATTCTGACCAGTGTCCCTTTATGAGGTAATAACTCAGGAACGCTTCAACGGATCCTAGCGATTCTGAGATTGTTTTTTCGTGACATATTGGGCTTCATGTTAGTGGTAAATTTAGGTTGATAATTTTTGCGTTTATTTGTGAAAAAAATGGAAATTTGGCGAAAATTTTGAAAAATTTGCAATTTTCAAATTTTGAATTTTTATTCTGTTAAACCATAGAGTTATGTGACACAAAATACTTAATAAATAACATTTCCCACATGTCTACTTTACATCAGCACAATTTTGGGAACAAAATTTTTTTTTGTTACGAAGTTATAAGGGTTAAAAGTTGACCAGCGATTTCTCATTTTTACAGCAAAATTTACAAAACCATTTTTTTTAGGGGCCACCTCACATTTGAAGTCACTTTGAGGGGTCTATATGGCAGAAAATATCCAAAAGTGACACCATTATAAAAACTGCACCCCTCAAGCTACTCAAAACTACATTCAAGAAGATTATTAACCCTTCAGGTGCTTCACCAGAACTAAAGCAACGTGGAAGGAAAAAATGGACATTTTAATTTTTCCAACAAAAATTTTCTTTTAGCAACAATTTATTCATTTTCACATGGCCAATAGGATAAATTGGATCCTAAAATTTGTTGGGCAATTTCTCCTGAGTACACCGATACCTCATATGTGGTCATAAACCACTGTTTGTGGGCGCACGGCAAGGCTCAGAAGGGAAGGAGCACCATTTGACTTTTTGAATGGAAAATATGCTGGAATATTTAGCGGTTGCCATGTCGCATTTGGAGAGTCCCTGTGTGCCTAAACATTGGAGCTCCCCCACAAGTGACCCCATTTTGGAAACTAGACCCCCTAAGGAACTTATCTAGATGCTTAGTGATCACTTTGAACCCCCAGGTGCTTCACAAATTGATCTGTAAAAAAAAGAAAGTACTTTTTTTCACAAAAATTTTCTTTTAGCCTCAGTTTTTTTCATTTTCACATGTGCAACAGGATAAATTGGATCCTAAAATTTGTTGGGCAATTTCTCCTGAGTGCACAGATACCTCATATGTGGTCATAAACCACTGTTTGGGTGCACGGCAGAGCTCAGAAGGGAAGGAGCGCCATTTGACTTTTTTAATGGAAAATATGCTGGAATATTTAGCGGTTGCCATGTCGCATTTGGAGAGTCCCTGTGTGCCTAAACATTGGAGCTCCCCCACAAGTGACCCCATTTTGGAAACTAGACCCCCTAAGGAACTTATCTAGATGTATAGTGAGCACTTTGAACCCCCAGGTGCTTCACAAATTGATCCTTAAAAAAAGAAAGTACTTTTTTTCACAAAAAATTTCTTTTAGCCTCAGTTTTTTTCATTTTCACATGGGCAACAGTATAAATTGGATCGTAAAATTTGTTGGGCAATTTCTCCTGAGTACACAGATACCTCATATGTGGTCATAAACCACTGTATGGGCGCACGGCAGGGCTCAGAAGGGAAGGAGCGCCATTTGACTTTTTGAATGGAAAATATGCTAGAATATTTAGCGGTTGCCTTGTCGCATTTGGACAGTTCCTGTGTGCCTATACATTGGAGCTCCCCCACAAGTGACCCCATTTTGGAAACTAGACGCCCTAAGGAACTTATCTAGATGCATAGTGAGCACTTTGAACCCCCAGGTGCTTCACAAATTGATCCTTAAAAAAAAGAAAGTACTGTTTTTTCACAAAAAATTTCTTTTAGCCTCAGTTTTTTTCATTTTCACATGGGCAACAGTATAAATTGGATCGTAAAATTTGTTGGGCAATTTCTCCTGAGTACACAGATACCTCATATGTGGTCATAAACCACTGTATGGGCGCACGGCAGGGCTCAGAAGGGAAGGAGCGCCATTTGACTTTTTGAATGGAAAATATGCTGGAATATTTAGCGGTTGCCTTGTCGCATTTGGACAGTTCCTGTGTGCCTATACATTGGAGCTCCCCCACAAGTGACCCCATTTTGGAAACTAGACGCCCTAAGGAACTTATCTAAATGCATAGTGAGCACTTTGAACCCCCAGGTGCTTCACAAATTGATCCTTAAAAAAAGAAAGTACTTTTTTTTCACAAAAAATTTCTTTTAGCCTCAGTTTTTTCATTTTCACATGGGCAACAGTATAAATTGGATCATAAAATTTGTTGGGCAATTTCTCCTGAGTACACAGATACCTCATATGTGGTCATAAACCACTGTATGGGCGCACGGCAGGGCTCAGAAGGGAAGGAGCGCCATTTGACTTTTGAATGGAAAATATGCTGGAATATTTAGCGGTTGCCATGTCGCATTTGGAGAGTCCCTGTGTGCCTATACATTGGAGCTCCCCCACAAGTGACCCATTTTGGAAACTAGACGCCCTAAGGAACTTATCTAGATGCATAGTGAGCACTTTGAACCCCCAGGTGCTTCACAGAAGTTTATAACGCAGAGCCGTGAAAATAAAAAATCATTTTTTTTTCTCAAAAAATGATTTTTTAGCCCACTATTTTTTATTTTCACAATGGTTACAGGAGAAATTGGACCCCAAAAGTTGTTGTCCAGTTTTTCCTGAGTACGCTAGTACCCCATATGTGGGGGGGAACCACTGTTTGGGCACACGTCAGGGCTCGGAAGGGATGTAGTGACGCTTTGAAATGCCAACTTGATGGAATGGCCTGCGGGCATCTTGTTAAGTTTGCAGAGCCCCTGATGTGCCTAAACAGTAGAAACCCCCCAAGTGACCCCATTTTGGAAACTAGACCCCGCAAAGAAGTTATCTAGATGTGTGGTGAGCACTTTGAACCCCCAAGGGCTACACAAGTTTATAACGCCCGGGCATGAAAATAAAAAAATCATATTTTATCCACAATCAGGATCTTTTAGTCCCCAATTTTTTTATTTTCCCAAGGGTAACATGAGAAATTAGACACCAAAAGTTGTTGTCCAATTTGTCCTGAGTATGCTGATATCCCATATGTGGGAGAAAACTACTGTATGGGCACATGTCGGGGCTCGGATGGGAAGTAGTGACGTTTTGAAATGCCCACTTGATGGAATGGTCTTCGGGCGTCATGTTACGTTTGCAGAGTCCCTGATGTGCCTAAACAGTAGAAACTCCCCACAAGTGACCCCATTTTGGAAACTAGATCCCTAAGGAACTCCTATAGATGTGTGATAAGCACTTTGAATCTCCAAGTCCTTCACAGAAGTTTATAACGCAGAGCCGTGAAAATATAAAATCATTTTTTTCCACAAAAATAATTTTTTAGCCCCCAATTTTTTTTTCCCAATGTTAATAGGAGAAATTAGAACCCCCAAAGTTGTGCAATTTTTCCCGAGTACGCTGATACCCCATATGTGGGGATAAACCACTGTTTGGGCATACGTCAGGGCTTGGAATAAAGGGAGCACTGTTTGACTTTTTGAACGCAAAATTTGCAGGAATCAATGGTGGCGCCATGTCGCGTATGGAGACCCCCTGATGTGCCTAAATAGTGGAAATCCCTCAATTCTAACTCCAACCCTAACCCCAACACACCCCTAACCCCAAACCTAACCCTACACACACCTAACCCTAATACAAACCCTAACCATAACCCTAACCCCAACACACCCCTAACCCTAATCCCAACTCTAACCATAAACCTAACCACAAGCCTAACCCTAATTCCAACCCTAACCCTAATTCCAACCCTAACCCAAATTCCAGCCCTAACCCTAATTCTAACCTTAACCCTAATGCTAACCCTAACCCTAAGGCTGGGTTCATATTGCGTTTTACCAGCCCGTTCAACACGTAGTGTTGACAGGCTGGTAACGGTATAGCATAACGCGATCGCGTTATGCTATACCCGCTAGCGCAGATGAATCAGCAGATGATTCATCTGTGCTAGCGGTGATGGAGCCCAGACGCTGCAGCCCGTGTCCGAGGCTCCTTCACTGAATGACGGCACGTCGCGAGGATCCCCAGCAAAATCCGCCGAGGATCCCCAGCAAAATCCGCCGCGGATCAGCAGCAAAATCAGCCGCGGATCCGCATCAAAATCCGCCGTGGATCAGCAGCAATATCCGCCGCAGATCCGCAGCAAAATCAGCCGCGGATCAGCAGCAAAATCAGCCGCGGATCAGCAGCAATATCCGCCGCGGATCAGCAGCAATATCCGCCGCGGATCAACAGCAATATCCGCCGCGGAATCAGCAGCAATATCCGCCGCGGATCAGCAGCAATATCCGCCGCGGATCAGCAGCAATATCCGCCGCGGATCAGCAGCAATATCCGCCGCGGATCCGCAGCAAAATCAGCTCGGATCAGCAGCAAAATCCGCCGCGGATCAGCAGCAAAATCCGCCGCGGATCAGCAGCAAAATCCGCCGCGGATCAGCAGCAATATCTTCCGTGGATCAGCAGCAAAATCCGCCGCGGATCCGCAGCAAAATCAGCCGCGGATCAGCAGCAAAATCCACCGCGGATCAGCAGCAAAATCAGCCGCGGATCAGCAGCAAAATCAGCCGCGGATCCGCAGCAAAATCCGCCGCGGATCAGCAGCAAAATCCGCAGCGGATCCGCAGCAAAATCCGCCGCGGATCAGCAGCAAAATCCCGGGGATCGCAGCAAAATCCGCCGCGGATCAGCAGCAAAATCCGCCGCTGATCAGCAGCAAAATTCACCGCCGCGGATCAGCAGCAAAATCCGCCGCGGATCAGCAGCAAAATCCGCCGCGGATCACCAGCAAAATCCGCCGCGGATCAGCAGCAAAATCCGCCGCGGATCAGCAGCAAAATCCGCCGCGGATCAGCAGCAAAATCCGCCGCGGATCAGCAGCAAAATCAGACGCGGATCCGCAGCAAAATCAGCCGCGGATCCGCAGCAAAATCAGCCGCGGATCAGCAGCAAAATCCGCCGCGGATCAGCAGCAAAATCCGCCGCGGATCAGCAGCAAAATCCGCCTCGGATCAGCAGCAAAATCAGCCGCGGATCAGCAGCAAAATCAGCCGCGGATCAGCAGCAAAATCCGCCGCGGATCAACAGCAAAATCCGCCGCGGATCAGCAGCAAAATCCGCCGCGGATCAGCAGCAAAATCCGCCGCGGATCACCAGCAAAATCAGCCGCGGATCCGCAGCAAAATCAGCCTCGGATCCGCAGCAAAATCCGCCGCGGATCCGCAGCAAAATCAGCCGCGGATAAGCAGCAAAATCCGCCGCGGATCAGCAGAAAAATCCGCCGCGGATCAGCAGCAAAATCCGCCGCGGATCCGCAGCAAAATCAGCCGCGGATCCGCAGCAAAATCAGCCGCGGATCCGCAGCAAAATCAGCCTCGGATCCGCAGCAAAATCCGCCGCGGATCAGCAGCAAAATCCGCCGCGGATAAGCAGCAAAATCCGCCGCGGATAAGCAGCAAAATCCGCCGTGGACCCGCAGCAAAATCCGCCGCGGATCAACAGCAAAATCCGCCGCGGATCCACAGCGGATCCGCAGCAATATCCGCCGCGGATCAGCAGCAATATCCGCCGCGGTTCCGCAGCAAAATCAGCTGCGGATCAGCAGCAAAATCCGCTACGAAAAAAAAAAAAATTCTTTATTTTTTTATTTGTCCCTACCTATGATAAAGGGGGGGTTCATTTACTTTTTTTATTTTGATCGCTGTGACAGTTTATCACAGTGATCAAAATAAATTTTTGAACACTGGGGGGCGCACTGCACATGCGCCGGCCGGTGGGCGCACTGCGCATGCGCCCGCCATTTTCCAAGATGGCGGCGCCCATGAAGAGGCCCGGGCGGACGCCGGGACCGATCCAGGGACATCGGTGGCCCGGGAGAGGTAAGTAGGGGGGGTCGGAATGTTAGGGGGGGGATCGGAACATGGGGGCAGCGGAGCAAAGGGGGAGTGGAGCAGATAGTGACGGCGGTGACCGATCACCGCCATCTTTTGGTGGCGGCGGCCGATCGCCGCCGTGACTACGTGTGGGGGGGTCAGGGCTCGGTGTCCAGCCATGGCAGATGCTATTGCAGCATCGGCCATGGCTGGATTGTAATATTTCACCAATTAAATTGGTGAAATATTACACATTGCTCTGATTGGCTGTTTCACTTTTAACAGCCAATCAGAGCGATCGTGGCCACGGGGGGGGTTAAGCCAACCCCCCTGTGGTGAAGCACAAAGGGTCCTGTAACTGCGGGTCGGGTGACCTTTGAGTGACCCCGGTCTCCCGGCCCGCAGGAACGCGATCCTTTCATGACGCAGGGTATGCGTCATAGGTCGGATTGGCACCGACTTTCATGACGCATACGCTGTGTCAAAGGTCGGGAAGGGGTTAAGATTAATCCCGCCCTCCCACCCTGTTATGTGGTTAACTTTGGACTTCAGCTGTTTTATATTTTTCTATCGGGTCATGGTTGGTGTGAATCCTTGAAGTTGGTTGGAAATTGGTCTGGGCGACCCGTTGGTATATGGTTTCCTCTTCTTGGATTTAAGATGATGTGGATCTGGTGAAATGTGTAGGGGAGTTTCGCCAAGGATGGTTGGATCCCCGGGTAATTCTAGTGAGCAGTGAACCCTTGTGTTCTTGGTGCTCCCGAGCCAGTGGGGTAAGGGCTGGGAGTAAATTGTTGGCATTTTATGTTCATTGTATAGTTTAGTAATCACCAGATTATGGGGCTTCAAGGACTCCTCCCAGCATGTAAAAATGTTATTTATACTGCAATGTTTTATTGTTGTTTGTTTTAAATAAAGACTGATGTGGCCTAAAATTCCAAATAAAAAATGGTGTCCCTGTCTTTTTGGGGTGCGACTTAAGGGGTTGAGCTAAATGAGTGGGGAGCCTATAGCATTAGTTTATTCCCCCCTTACATGACTTCGACAATACCAATGTCACGTGCCTGTTCATGCATGTAGTTGTCAAATTATTGCAATTTATGCCTCTACTGATTTCTTTTTGCAAATTTGGCAGATAATGTGAGTTGGGTCATCCTTCGCATTCTCAAAAAAGGCCCAGTCTAGGCAACTTTTGCCGCCCCTGCGAACTATGGAAATGTGGCCTTCTGATTTCTCACTGCAACACAGTTTAATCAAAAATGATTTCAATTAGCACATTGGGCTTTCTGGCCGAACCCCAATAATGAGCCTAAAGATTTTTAAGTTGAAATGTGGCCTTCTATTTCTCACTGCAATACAGTTTTATCACAAATGATTTGGATTAGGACATTGAGCCTCCTAGCTGAACAACAATATTAGGCAGAACAATTTTTAAGTGGAAATTTGTCTGATTTCTCACTGCAACACAGTTTTATTACAAACGATCCGGATTAAGCAAACTGGCCTCCTTCGACTGCAACACAGTTTTAGCACAATCTAGTTAGCTGCTGGAAAATTGATTTCACACAGCACAAGATCCTATCTAGGTAACTGACAAGTAAACTTGCAGCAGCAGCACTAGCAGAAATGGCTTCTCTGCACTGTGACACTGAGAAAATGGTGTCGGCAAAACAAAATGTCCGCTTTTAGATGGAGAGGGACGTGACTTTAGCATCCAATCACAGAAGACCTTGTGTCATGATGTTAAAGATGATTTCTGCACCCTGAATGGCTGCTGGAATTCACACACAAAAACTTATTAAAGAAAAAAAAAAGGAAAAATAAAATTTACACTCTGCAGCTCCTCTGACCTAGACACATCCCCTCCCCTCTTCAAACACATCCCCCCATTCCACACTGCTCATCATACAGCACCACTATCATAGCCAAAGTCACAACAAAAACATTAGTGGAAGCGCGATGATTTACCGAACTGTGACCGAATTTTGCCGACTTTGAGGAAATATGCTCATGAAACCGAACACGGGTCCGAATGTGCTATGTCTGTGCCGAATTTGAGACTGGCGAACATATTCTGAACAAGTTCGCTAATCTCTATAAGAGACACAGGAGACTGTGCCTGGTGCAGCAGTATGAATTTTGTAGGCAGTGTACAAATTTTAATAAATAGAAAAGGCTTACATTTTTTTCTGTTTCTTGATTTATGATTATGGAATTTCTTTTAAAATATTGTATTAATTAATATATTAATAAAAAGTTTAAAGAAAAACAAAAAATCTAATTTGCTCCAAGTAATCCACATGGAGGTTTCTGCACTGGAAAGCAGCTGACATTACCAATCCACAAGTCATCTTGCTATTAAAAAACCAACAGTTTTAAACAAAATAACCATTTTTTATTATTTTAATTGCACTTTAGATACAGACAAAATTACAGACAAGAATCATCACAATATACAGTACTATGTATTAATAATTAAACTGAATTCACATATTGTATTGCATCTTTTTTTATCAGTTTGGTTTATTTTTTTTCACTACAGCATATAGGATGGTATCTGTAGGTTTATCTGGTTGAGTGTCCTTTATTAGGGAGTCACTGTTCAATTTGGCATAGGTGATTCCATTGTAATTATCTTCTTCAACGACTGTATCTTTCACATCGACCATCATCTGTAATATCAAACATGTACTTTTAGCTTTGTTTATTTTCAATTTGTATTTCTACTACAAAGTGACTGTTTTGCAAGAAACAAAAACAAAAAAACACATAGCAGTGGGAAATGCTAGTCCAAGTCCAACTATTATCAACATTTAAATACAAAAAATTGTGGAATATTCCATCATGACCCACCCAGTCAGCGTCTGGGCCCACCAGAGAAAAATCATTCTTGGGGCCCACCGTGCAGCTATATAGAAATAATACCAATTCTGTTGCAAAATGAGGTAATAGCAAGCAAAGTGTTTATTAACCTACCACAGTAACCTTCAAAAAGAACCTGAAGACCCACCTCTTCCGACAAGCCTACAACCTGCAGTGATCCTCAGTCTACTGTAACGCCGCACGACCAGCTCTATCCTCTCCTAGTATATCCTCACCCATCCCTGTAGGCTGTGAGCCCTCGCGGACAGGGTCCTCTCTCCTTCTGTACTTGTGTGTGCCTTGTATTGCTCATGTTTATTGTACTTGTCTATGTATGCCCCTTTTTCACATGTAAAGCACCATGGAATAAATGGCGCTATAATAGTGAATAATAATAATAATTAGCCAATAAATAACCAATTTAGCTTAATGTATAAATAACATACTAAAGAAACACTCCAGGCAAATAAGAAACACTTATGTCTCATTCAGGGCCTGTTGGGAAGTTGCATAACACAACAATAAATACTTTCAAGGTACATTTCCTTAAAGTATAAAACCCACAAATGGAACTTGCATCTATTTTGAGCACAGGGCCCCGTCACACAGTGATGTAAGTGGTGAGGTAGATAAAATTCTGGCCATCTCTCCACTAACAGCGAAACAAATGCCTGTTCCATTTATGAGATCCACATCTACTATTGTGGCACATCCCGAAAATGTGGGAGTACACATTAAAGTGCAATAACAAAAAATGAGTATTATTTACTAGATAAAAATAAATATTATATAACACCGACTTTACTGAACAAAATGTATAATTCCCAAAGAAACAGGAATTTCACCTTTCCCAGTTTTAAAAATTGGAAATCAAATTTGCCTACAACTACAAGCCATCTAAGCATATTCTTAGTATCTACTCAGTAATGCAAAAATACACAAAATTAGCTCAAAGTATGTTTAGAATATGCTGGGATCATCACCCAGCAGCACCACTGAAGCAGCACATCAAACTTGCCCCACCAACAGCACTGTTAGGCCTCCTTCAGATGTCCATATAAAACATACATGTTACACCGATATCGGTGTCACCAGTGTTTTCAATCAGTGTGTCATCCATGTGTCATCATACTGGAAATGAAATTACAAAGCCTCTCACATACTTTCAATGTCAAACATAGATGGCACACGTACAACACATGGACGGCTCATGGACATACAGTGTGTACAAGGATATATATATAAGGTATACAGACACAGAAACATTCAGCTTAGATACAGTATGCTCACATACATATACACAATATGTGCATACATAAGTATACAAATATAATATACACAGACACACATCCTATGTACTGTATGTACATGCATATATATACACACACATGCACCACAGATATACACAATCATACTATATACTATATATATGTACACACATACTATATACACATATACAGACACACACACTGTATACTGCACATGTACACACAGATACACATATAAATGTATACTTACCAGGTCCTGGTGCTTCAATTGTGCTGCAAACCTCTTCCTACCCCCTGTCTGACCTCTTCTGTACTGTGAGTAGCCCCCCTCACTCTCAACTAAACCTGACACTTGCAGGAGAGAGGTGGGTGATGTGGGGGGGGGATTGGGAAATAGGAGCAAGGACTTCAGAAGATGCACAGCGTTATTCACTGTAAGGAATGCTGTACACTGTCTGTCATAAAGGGGCTGCAGATGCAGGGGGCCCCCTTTGTGCATACCTCCCAACTTTTGAAGATGGGAAAGAGGGACAAAGCGGCATATTTTAGGCCACGCCCCGACCACACCCGTTTCCCAACTAGTCACACCCATGTCCACGCCCCAACCACACCCATTTAGCACTGGTGATCACACTGACTGGTACTGAGGGCACAGTGACTGGTACTGTGGGCACACTGGTACTGAGTAAAAGAAAGAACAGAGAGAGAAAAAAGAAAACAGAGAGAAAGGAGAGAGAGAAAGAAAGAGGGGAAAGCAAGAAAGAACAGAGAGAAAGTAGAGAGAGAAAGAAATAAACAAAGAAAGACGTGGAAAGAAAGAAAGAACAGAGAAAGAGGGGACAGAAAAAAAGAACAGAGAGAAAAAAAGAAAGCGGGGAAAGAAAGAACAGAGAGGGAGAGAGAAAGAAAGAGGGGAAAGAAAGAACAGAGAGAGAGAAAGAAAGACAGATGAGAAAGAAAGAAAGAGGAAAGACAGAACAGAGAGAGGAAGAAAGAACAGAGAGGGAGAGAGAAAGAGGGGAAAGAAAGAACTGAGAAAGAAAGAACAGAGCGAAAAAGAAAGAAAGAATAGAGAGAGAATGAAAGAGGGAAAGAAAGAACAGAGAGAAAGAAAGAAAGAGGGGAAAGAAAGAACAAGAGAGAGAAAGAAAGAAAGAAAGAAAGAAAGAAAGAAAAAGAAAGAAAGAAGAAAGGAACAGAGAGAGAGAAAGAAAAAAGAACAGAGAAAGAAAGAAAGGGGAAAGAACAGAGAGAGAGAAAGAGGGGAAAGAAAGAACAGAGAGATAGAGAAAAAGAAACAGAGAGAGAGAAAGAAAGAGGGGACAGAAAAAAAGAAAGAGGGTAAAGAAACAACAGAGGTAGGAGAGAAAGAAGGGAAAGAAAGAACAAAGAGAGAAAGAAAGAAAGAACAGAGAGATAGAGAGAAAGATGGGAAAGAAAGAACAGAGAGAGAGGAAGAAAGAGAAAGAAAGAACAGAGAGAGAGAAAGAACAGAAAGAAAGAAAGAGGGGAAAGAAAGAGAAAGAAAGAAAGAACAGAGAGAAAGAAAGAACAGAGAGCGAAAGAAAGAAAGAGAAAGAAAGAACAGAGAGATAGAAAGAGGGGAAAGAAAGAACAGAGAGAAAGAAAGAAAAAGAACAGAGAGAGAAAGAAAGATGGGAAAGAAAGAACAGAGAAAGAAAGTGTTATGAACTGCTACAAGCACTAAGGAAAGATGGGAACTCTGTCCCTACAATAAAACTGAGCTTGATCCCTACGATGTAACGGGAACCTGATCCTGCGACCAGACCCGCTAAAGTCCTCAGCTAGTCTGAACGAAGACCTATAGTTGCGAGGGAGGAATCCCTACAAGATCTAGGGACTGGGTGAAAAGGTGGACACCTCCTAACAGAAATTGTAGCAGGGAAAATAAAACAGAAAGCAAATTACTAAGAGATCCTAAGATCAAGCAAAACTGACAGAGTAAGGCACCTAAGCACCCGGCTAGCTTAAGAGTAGATAATACAATGAAGTCCAGCAAAGCCAGAAGGGCGGAGCCAGACTAAATAGGGAAAAAAGGTCATGTGACCAGCAAACTGAAACAAAATCTAACAAGAGGGTTCTAACAGAAAGAGGGGAAAGAAAGAAAGCACAGAGAGAAAGAGAAAGAGAGAGGGGAAAGAAAGAAGAGAGAGAAAGAAAGGGGAAAGAAAGAACAGAGAGATAGAAAGAAAGAGGGGAAAGAAAGAACAGAGAGAAAGAAAGAAAAAGAACAGAGAGAAAGAAAGATGGGAAAGAAAGAAAGAACAGAGAGAGAGAAAGAAAGAACAGAGAGAAAGAGGGGAAAGAAAGAAAGGGGAAAGAACAGAGAGAGAGAAAGAAATAGGGGAAAGAGAGAGAGAAAGAAAAAAAGAACAGAGAGAAAGGAAGAAAGAAAGAAGAAAGAAAGAAAGAAAGAGGGGAAAGAACAGAGAGAGAAAAATAAAGAGGGGAAAGAAAGAACAGAGAGATAGAGAAAAAGAAAAAGAAAGAAACAGAGAAAGAAAGAAAGGAAAGAAAGAACAGAGATAGATAGAAAGAAAGAGGGGAAAGAAAGAACAGAGAGAAAGAAAGAAAAAGAACAGAGAGAAAGAAAGATGGGAAAGAAAGAACAGAGAGAAAGAAAGAACAGAGAGAGAGAAACAGAGAGAGAAAGAAATAAAGATTCTATAAAGATACTATAGCAGCCCGGCTCCCATTGTAGTGCCCACCTGAGCCTGTGCAGGACATATTATGATCCGCTCACATGGCCGACATCCCTGATTCCAAGGCGAGGACACGGTGATGGATCTGAAGCATTCCCTGAAGTGCCTCCATGGTTCTGTCACAATTTCCTCCAAAATTACCTCATTTCCGGTCATCTTCCAGCACGTCACTTCTGGTGGAACATCACGTGCGAATTTTAAAGTGCTCCTCGGGGCTCCGGCATGTACTCCTGTGTCCACGGGAAAAGCTCCCGGCCGGGACAGCGGGCAGTCTCCCAAAATTGGGAGTGTCCCGCTGAATTCAGGACGGTTGGGAGGTATGAATGCTCCCCACCATACACCTTGTACACGCATGGCTCTGCACACCTCATACACACACGGTTCCGCTTTGTATGCCTCGTACACACGGCTCAGCTCCATCCACCTCGCACACACAAGGCTCCACTCAGTATACACAAGGCTCCACTCCGTACACCTTGTGCACACGCAGCCACGCTTTGTACACCTTGTACACATACGACTCCACTCCGTAAACCTTGTACACATGCGGCTTTGCAGCATACACCTCGTACACATGCAGTTCTGCTCCGTACATCTCGTACACACGTGGCTCTGCTACATACACACAAGGCTCCACTCCATACACACACGGCTCAAGCACGGAGCCCTGTGTGTACGGAGCTGAGCGGCTCAGCTCCGTACACTTCACACACACAGGGCTCTGTTTCGTACACACACAAGCACTGCTACATCCACCTCATTCACACGGCTCCGCTCCGTTCCGTAAACCTCGTACATGCGCAGCGCGGCTCAACTCCGTAAACCTCGTACACACTACAGCACTGCTACATCCACCTCGTATACATGCGGCTCCGCTCCGTGCACCTCGTACACACTACAGCACTGCTACATCCACCTCGTACACGCGCGGCTCCGCTCCGTGCACCTCGTACATGCGCAGCTCCGCTCCATGCACCTCGTACACGCACGGCTCGCTCCGTGCACCTCGTACACGCGCGGCTCGCTCCGTGCACCTCGTACACGCGCGGCTCCGCTCTGTGCACCTCGTACATGTGCGGCTTAGGCTACTTTCACACTTGCATTTTTTTGCGCAGCGCATCGTGCGCTATGGACGCATGCGCAATGTTCCCCTATCTTTAACATGGCGGTCGCAGAGTCTAGCGCTTGCACGCGTTCATCTGCGTTTGGCGTGCGCTGCGCATTTTCCAGGTGTGCGCCCATACTCGCCAAACGCTACATGTTGCATTTTTTTTCCGCCCAACCGCTTTAAAAAAACGCATGCGCACGTGTGCGCATGCTATGCGCAAAAAATAACATTGCAGTCTATGGGTGCGCTGGCGTGCGCATGGCTTTGCGCTCGTCAGCGCTTTTGCGCGCACGCGATTTTGGAGTAAATAATGTCTAAACACTTGTTTAAACAACCCCCTACACAAGCAACATTGTGAGGAGTGTAGATAAAAAGGTGATAGAGACAGAGATGATAGAGACAGATGATAGAGACAGATGATAGAGACAGAGATGATAGAGACAGAGATGATAGAGACAGAGATGATAGAGACAGATGATAGAGGCAGATGATAGAGACAGAGATCATAGAGACAGAGATGATAGAGACAGATGATAGAGACAGAGATGATAGAGACAGAGATGATAGAGACAGATGATAGAGACAGAGTTGATACAGATGATAGAGACAGATGATAGAGATGATAGAGACAGATGATAGAGACAGAGTTGATAGAGATGATAGAGACAGAGATGATAGAGATGATAGAGACAGATATGATAGAGACAAATATGATAGAGAAAGATGATAGAGACAGAGATGATAGAGACAGATGATAGACACAGATGATAGAGACAGAGATGATAGAGACAGATGATAGAGACAGAGATGATAGAGACAGAGATGATAGAGACAGATGATAGAAACAGAGATGATAGAGACAGATGATAGAGACAGAGTTGATACAGATGATAGAGACAGATGATAGAGATGATAGAGACAGATGATAGAGACAGAGTTGATAGAGATGATAGAGACAGAGATGACAGAGATGATAGAGACAGATATGATAGAGACAGATGATAGAGACAGAGATGATAGAGACAGAGATGATAGAGACAGATGATAGGACAGAGTTGATAGAGATGATAGAGACAGAGTTGATACAGATGATAGAGACAGAGATGATAGAGATGATAGAGACAGAGATGATAGAGACAGAGATGATAGAGACAGAGATGATAGAGACAGAATGATAGAGATGATAGAGAAGATGATAGAGACAGAGATGATAGAGACAGAGATGACAGTGACAGAGATGATAGAGACAGAGATGATAGAGACAGATGATAGAGACAGATGATAGAGACAGAGTTGATACAGATGATAGAGACAGATGATAGAGATGATAGAGACAGATGATAGAGACAGAGTTGATACAGATGATAGAGACAGAGATGATAGAGACAGATATGATAGAGACAGATGATAGAGACAGAGATGATAGAGACAGAAGATAGAGACAGAGATGATAGAGACAGATGATAGAGACAGAGTTGATACAGACGATAGAGACAGAGATGATAGAGACAGAGATGATAGAGACAGAGTTGATAGAAATGTGACACGTAGACAACCCATGCGCCGAAAAAACGCAAACGCATGCAAAAACGCTTGAAATCTCATACAAACGCTGCGTTTTTTGGTCGTAATGCGCACGCTGATGCGACTAAATATTGCAGCGTTTATAAGCGTTTGCATGTGTTTTTTAATGCGTTTCATGTGCGCATGATGCGCTGCTCTAAAAAAAGCAAGTGTGAAAGTAGCCTTAGCTCCGTGAACCTCGTACATGCGCGGCTCCGCTCCATCCAACTCGTACACACACGGCTCTGCTCCGTACACCTCGTACACTACATCACTGCTACAACCACCTCGTACACAAACTGCTCCACTCCGTACACCTCGTACACTATATCACTGCTACAACCACCTCGTACACACACGGCTCCGCTCCGTACACCTCGTACACACACGGCTCCGCTCCGTACACCTCGTACACACACGGCTCCGCTCCGTACACCTCATACACACACGGCTCCGCTCCGTACACCTCGTAGACACACGGCTCCGCTCCGTACACCTCGTACACACACGGCTCCGCTCCGTACACCTTGTACACACGGCTCCGCTCCGTACACCTCGTACACACACGGCTCTGCTACATTCAACTTGTACACACTACAGCACTGCTACAACCACCTCATACACAAACGGCTCCACTCCGTACACCTCGTACACTACATCACTGCTACAACCACCTCGTACACACACGGCTCTGCTCCGTACACCTCGTACACACACGGCTCCGCTCCGTACACCTCGTACACTCACGGCTCCGCTCCGTACACCTCGTACACACGGCTCCGCTCCGTACACCTCGTACACACACGGCTCCGCTCCGTACACCTCGTACACATGGCTCCTCTCCGTACACCTCGTACACACACGGCTCTGCTACATCCAACTTGTACACACTACAGCACTGCTACATCCACACTGTAAACCCGAGTCCCGACCCACACACACACAAACTTACCCTCATCCAGCACCATGACAACCATCACAGCGTAGAGTCCTGCACACAAGAGGACACTGATCATGTGACCCCTGACTCCTCCCCTCCTGTGACCTCATCACAGGTCTTGTGGGCACAGAAGACTACAGCAATAGCAGCATCATTGCTAGCTGCTGTGAGAGGCTAAGCTGTAGAGACAGGGAGGGCAGGAACGGGTGCATGGGGGGCGTGGCGGCTCATCTCACTGCAGGACACATAGTGTCCTCAGCGGGACAGCGGGATGGGGGGGTCAGAATCGGGACTGTCCCGCTCAATCCGGGACGGTTGGGAGGTATGCCTTTTGGGGTGGCTGGAGCTTGGGCTGGGGGTGGGCCCATCAGAGGATTCTCCGGTATCCAGGTGCCCCAGTCCGACTCTGCACCCAGTTATGTTAGAAAAGTCTCTTTAACAAAGTTTGTCAGGTTGAGATGTCAAAATCATTATCCACCTTTGTCACAGTTAGTTTTTACAAATCAGCTTAAGCATTGATCACATATAGTCTATTTCCCGACTACTGCAATATCCTCATCTGTGGCCTTCCTGCTAACACTTTCACACCTTTCCAGCTTTAACATGACTAATCCATCTCTCACCTCACTATTCCTCTGCTTGTCCCCTCTACAAATGCCTTAATTAGCTCCCAATTCCCCAATGTATCCAGTTCAAACTATTGACATTAACATACAAACCAATCCATAATCTGTCTCCTCTGTATCCCAACTAATCTCCCCTTACCTTCCAACACATAATCTCCGGTCATCTCAAGACCTTCTTTTCTCCTCCACAATTATAGATTTCTCAACCAATCGCCTTCCAAGACTTCTCCTGATCATCCTCCATACTCTGGAAATCGATGCCCCAACACGTCTGACTATCCGCCAGATTCCGAACTTCCAGATGGAACTTGAAAACGCATCTCTTCAAGCAAGCATACAGTCTGCACTGAACCAGCTGCCTCCTCAATACAGCCCACAATAACCCCCTGCCACCACACAACCACAAGAGCGGCGGCAACCCCTCCAAACCTGCTCTCTCCTTTCCCATTATCTGGTAATAATAATAATAATTTTATTTCTATAGCGTCAACATATTTCACAGCACTTTACATTATAAAAGACTGTAGACTGTAATCTCACAAGGGCAGGACCCTCTCCCCTCTGTACCCATCTGTCATTTTTAGTTTATTCACTGTAATTTATGTATTTTGCAATTTACATTTGCATTGTGTATGTAACCCTTTCTCATGTACAGCGCCATGGAGTCAACAGTGCTTCAAAAATAAATAGTAATAAATAATAATAATATACAGTTATGCTCAAAAGTTTACATACCCCGGCAGAATTTTTGCTTTCTTGGCCTTTTTTTTCAGAGAATATGAATTATAGCACCAAAACTTTTTCTCCACTCATGGTTAGTGGTTGGTTGAAGCCATTTATTGTCAAACTACTGTGTTTTCTCTTTTTAAATCACAATGGCAACCCAAAACATCCAAATGACCCTGATCAAATGTTCACATATCCCATTTCTTAATACCATGTATTGCCCCCTCTAACATCAATGACAGCTTGAAGTCATTTGTGGTAGTTGTAGATGAGGTTTTTTTATTTTCTCAGATGGTAAAGCTGCCTACTCTTCTTGGCAAAAAGCCTCCAGTTTCTGTAAATTCCTGGGCTGTCTAGCATGAACTGCGCGCTTGAGATCTCCCCAGAGTGGCTCAATGATATTGAGGTCAGGAGACTGAGATGGCCACTTCAGAACCTTCACTTTGCTCTGCTGTAGCCAATGACAGGTCAACTTGGCCTTGTGTTTTGGATCATTGTCATGTTGGAACATCCAAGAATGTCCCATGCCCAGCTTCCGGGCTGATGATTGCAAAATTGTTTCCAGTATTTGCTTATAACGTGCTGCATTCATCCACTTTTACCACGTTTCCTGTTGCCTTTGTAGCTCACACATCCCCAAAACAGCAGCGATCCACCTCTGTGCTTTACAGTAGGAATGGTGTCCCTTTCCTCATGGGCCTTGTTGTCCTCTCTCCAAATGTAACGTTTATGGTTGTGGCCAAAAAGTTCAATTTTAGTCTCATCACTCCAAATTACCTTGTTCCAGAAGTTTTGAGGCTTGTCTCTGTGCTGTTTTGCGTATTGTAGGTGAGATACTTTGTGGCATTTGCGCAGTAATGGCTTTCTTCTGACGACTTGACCATGCAGCCCATTTTTCTTCAAGTGCCTCCTTATTGTGCATCTTGAAACAGCCACACCGCTAGTTTTCAGAGAGACCAGTATTTCAGCTGATGTATTTTCCTGGCACTTGTGGATGACATTTTTGTTGGTCTACCTGACTGTGGTTTTGTTTTTATAGAGCCCCTGATTTTGCATTTGTTAATCACAGTTTGAACGCTGCTGACTGGCATCATCAATTCCTTGGATATCTTTTTGTATCCCTTTCCTGTTTTATACAATCCCTGACAGAAGTTATGTCGCTTATCCATGTTATATAAATAAAAGCTTATAACCTGACATTAAATTCATCCATTGGTTGTATAAATTATTCTTTTGAAAGCTGAAACCCTCTGAAATGTAGTTAAGGTTAAGAAAATAAATTGGCATCAATGCAGAAATATTCATCATTTAATAGACACAGAATGGTCAGATTTTGGCAAGACAAAAGTTTTGTCGCCCACAGAAAGTAATGTGATATTCAAACAAATAATTAACTTAAAATACAAATATATGTTGCATAACATTGGTGAATGAAGTTGTGGTGCTATTACAGTCATATTTAATATTTTGTGTGACTTCCATGAGCTTGAAGGACTGCATCCATGCAGTTCAACAATGATTCATACAATTTATTAATGAAATCATCAGGAATAGCAAAGAATGCAGTCTTATATGCCTCCCAGAGTTCATCTAGATTCTTTGGTTTCTAGATTCTTCCAAGCTTCCTCTTTCATCCTACCCCAAACATGCTCAATGATGTTCATATCTGGTGACTGGGCTGGCCAGTCCTTGAGCACCTTGATCTTTTTTGCCTGGAGGAACTTAGTTGTAGAGATGGATGTATGAGATGGAGCACTATCCTGCTGCAGAATTTGACCCCTTTTATGATTTGGAATATAAGAGGTAGCTAATACTTCTTGATATTTTAGGCTATTGATATTGCCTTGCACCTTGCAAATGTTTTGCACACCCCCATACTGAATGTAACCCCAGACCATGATCTTTCCATCACCAAATTTAACTGTTTCCTGGGTGTATTTTGGATCCATACGGGCTCCAGTAGGTCTCCTGCAGTATTTGAAAATAAATTGGCATCAATGCAGAAATATTGATCATTTTATTAATACAGAATGGTCAGATTTTGCCAAGACAAAAGTTTTGTCACCTGGTCATATAATGCACCCAATGCTGCAGTCTTTCAAGCTCACGGAAGTCACACAAAATATTAAATATGACTGTAATAGCACCACAACTTCATTCACCAATGTTATGCAACATATATTTGTATTTTAAGTTAATTATTTGTTTAAATATCACATTACTTTCTGTGGGCGACAAAACTTTTGTCTTGCCAGAATCTGACCATTCTGTGTTCATTAAATGATCAATATTTCTGCATTGATGCCAATTTATTTTCTTAACCTAAACCACATTTCAGAGGGTTTCAGCTTTCAAAAGAATAATTTATACAATCAATGGATGAATTTAAAGTCAGGTTATAAGCTTTCATTTACATAACATGGATAAGCAACATAACTTCTGTCAGGGAGTGTACGGTTCAACTACCTTTTCCCGTAGCTCCGTTGACAATTCTTTTGCTTTCCCCATGACTCACAATCCAGAAACGTCAGTGGCTGGATAAAAGATGCAAGAGTCTGTCTGGATCCCAGAAACTCACTCAGCTTTTATGCACACACACTGATTACAAGCAAACAGATCACAGGTGAGGATGTTAACGTTAGTAACCATTCAAACCCATTTGTGTCAACTTCTGTGCATGTTATCAGGCCAAAATCACTAGGGTATATGAAGTTTTGATCAGGGTTATTTGGTTGTTTTGGGTTGTCATTATGATTTAAAAAGAGAAAACACAGTAGTAGGGGAGCTTAATTGTCTTCTCTCCAAATCGCACCTCACCACCTGTGCACTCGACCCCATCCCATCCCACTTCCTCCCCAACCTCACTACCCCTCTTATCCCATCCCTAACCCACCTCTTCAACGTAACACTAACTTCTGGTACCTTCCCTTCTGCTTTCAAACATGCCATAATCACGCCTATCCTAAAAAAGCCAACCCTCGACCTAAACGCTATGTCCAGCTATAGCCCAATATCGCTGCTCCCATTTGCTTCCAAACTCCTGGAGCAGCACGTCCACCTCTCATCTTACTTGCTTTTTGACAAGCTACAATCTTGTTTGCGCCCCCATCACTCCAATGAGACAGCCCTGACCAAAATTACTGATGACCTACTTACAGCCAAAGCTAATGGACAATACTCTATACTCCTCCTTCTAGACTTGTCCTTGCTTTCGACACAGTTGACCACTGCCTCCTACTACAGATCCTCTCCTCCTTTGGCATAAAAGACCTCGCCCTATCCTGGATCTCCTCATATCTTTCCAACCGCACATTCAGCATCTCCCACTCCCACACTACCTCCTCATCCCACCATCTCTCTGTTTGAGTCCCCCAAGGTTTCAAGGACCCCTACTCTTCTCAATCTATACACTTGGCCTGGGACAACTCATAAAGTCCTATGGATTCCAGTACCACCTTTATGCTGAAGACAATCAGATCTACCTCTCTGGCGCAGACGTCACCTCTCTGCTGTCCAGAATCCCGGAGTGTCTATCAGCCATATCCTCCTTCTTCTCCTCTCGCTTCCTCAAACTCAATGTGGACAAATCTGAACTCATTATTTTTCCTCCATCTCACAGATCTTCCTTACCTGACCTATCTATCACAATTAATGACATCACGCTTTCCCCCGTACCGGAAGTCCGCTGCCTCGGAGTTACCCTTGACTCTGCCCTGTCCTGCAACCGCACATCCAAGCTCTTTCCACCTTCTGTCGCCTCCAGCTCAAATATATTTCCAGAATCCGTCCTTTCCTCAATCTACTAAAATGCTTGTGCATGTCCTCATCATCTCCCGCCTCGACTACTGCAACATCCTTTTCTGTGGCCTCCCTGCTAACACCCTCACACCTCTCCAGTCCATCCTTAACTCTTCTGCCTGACTAATTCTCTCTCCTTGCTACTCCTCCGCTTCTCCCCTCTGCAAATCTCTTCACTGGCTCCCATTCCCTGAGCGTATCCAGTTCAAATTACTAATACTGACCTACAAGGCAATTAATAACCTGTCCATATATCTCTGAACTAATCTCCCGATATCTTCCCTCACGTAATCTCCTGTCCTCCCAAGACCTACTTCTCTCCTCCACACTTATTCGCTCCTCACCCAACTGCCTCCAAGACTTCTCCTGAATATCCCCCCATCCCCTGGAATTCTTTGCCCCAACACGTCCGACTATCAACCACATTCAGATCCTTCAGACAGAATCTGAAAACCCACCTCTTCAGGAAAGCTTACAGTTTGCAATGACCCTGCTACCTCCTCACCACTACCGGAGATATCGCCTCAACCAACACCGGAACTGCTGCAAGCCACCAACCTACTGTCTCCTTCCCCACCATCCTGTAGAATGTAAGCCCGAAAGGGCAGGGTCATCTCCCTCTGTATCAGTCTGTCATTGTTAGTTTGTTTACTGTAAGTGATACCTGTAATTTGTATGTAACCCCTTCTCATGTACAGCACCAAGGAATCAATGGTGCTATATAAATAAATAATAATAATAATAGTGCACGCACTGCATTTTGTCTGGATTATCCATTGCCAAAAGCGGGCGATTTGCATACTTCCAACCACATTGCAACTAGATACAGTATGTCCAACTCAATTCCCTTATATTGTGTGAGGCCACTCATTTCTAGTCGGCACATGACCACTTGTGTGCAATTCTTGCTGCCAGACCTTCACCTACTCTCAGCTCCGGCATCAGAGAAACCTGATAGTTCGCAGTGCACGTACTGTGAGGATTCACAAGTCTGCAGTTACATAGAGTGACTGCAGACTTGTGCCCCAATCCTGGACAACCCCTATAAATACCTCCCAAAAAGATGCCAGAATAAAGTTCACAGTGCAAAACAAATACTACAGTATAGCACAACATACCTCTCTGAAAAAGTCAAAAAATTACCACAGTTCAGCAAAATATACTTCCCCAGCAGTACAAAATACCATTTTGTAACAAAAAGGAATCTCTGTAGATACACCAAATATTACAATGCAGGCCAAAATACCCCTCCTGCACGATCAAACAAATACCACAGTTTGATACTATATACAGTACCTCCCCAGAGGTGCCAAATGAATACTACAATGCAGCACAAAATACCTACTAGGAGACGCCCCCACCTCTTTAGTGGAACACAAAATATTTTCCAAAAAAAATAAAATACTAAAGTGCAGTACAAAAAAATCACCCTTGTAGTGCCAAAAAACACTATAATCAAGCACAGGAAAACCTACCCAGAAGCGACAATTAAGCACTGCGGTGCAGAACAACAACAGACTTCCCCAACAGCACCAAACAATTCACAGCTGCATTAGCATTCTCTTCCACCATTTTCCTGGTACAAGTATTCTTGCCCAAACCATACTTCCTTACTAAGAACCCTTTTCCCTATCACTACCCCTCTCAGATTGCTAGGAGGCACGTAGGTGATGCTCCTCTCCTGCCTCATCTACAGGTCATTTCTAGCCTGCAGACCGCTGATGACGAACTCACTAGCTGAAGAACCTGAGGATCGCCATTTGGCCATAATGTCCCTGCAGGGTCTTCACCTTCTTGCTTCCGTAACTACATTGATAATGGTGGTGCTGGCATTATCTGTGCAGTGTCTGTTTAGTATTTTCTACTTTGTACACATGCCTGCCTCTGGTGAAGACTGGCAAAGGTCATTGTGATGGAAACAGAAGGTGGAAAGCTGTGATATTGCTGATCACTGTGGGTATGACCTATTGTGAATGGTGTATTCTGTGTTATCTGTCACTGCAATTATAATGAGACTGCTGAAAAGTCTTCTCCAGGAAGGTTGAGTCGAGTTGACATTGATTTAAACAATAGGTCATTTTGTGATGAAATGTGGAGACTATACTTACGTCAGTAGTTGCTCTCATCTTACACTCGTCCACTGTACTGTCTGTACAAATCAAGCACACATTAAATCAATGATTTGACGTGTTTCTCATTAGTTTGCCATTTTAAAGATATAATAAATCTAAGACTCATGTTCCTATGCAATTTGTCTAGAAAGGCAGCTCCAATTCTAAGTAACGTACGGTAGCCTCCAAGCAATGTCTACCTTGAGGTAGGAGCAGTCTCATAAAACTTTGATGTTAGCAATGCAGTTTTCTCTTTTTAGGACTTTAAATAGTAGGAACAAACTTTTGCTGGAGATTTTACTTGTTCTGCTTATCTTACTTACATGTTGGCTCAGTTCTGCTTTCTGTTTGTTCACATTCTGGAAGAATACTGTAAAACACAAGAAAAAAAAGTAATTTAGAATTTCTATCCACCTGTCTGAATGTCCTTCCCAAAGTCCAAAAGATATTTTTTTTTCCATTAGTAGAGCTAACTCTATTGGTGGCCAATGAATATGCACCTGAACTTATTCCTGATATTCAGCAAAATAGCTGCTGGATGGAAAATTAATCAGCCAAAAACTTTGAGTTCTGATGCACCCAGCTATATGCCTGTTAAAATGCATTATACAAGTAGTTGCATTCAAATTGTTTAGGAATGAACTAGCATTCTGCTATTCATAACATTTGCAGCAGGTTATAAGAGTCAGAGGGCTCTATTAAGTACTAAGGATACTTTCTATGAAGAGGATTACCGGAGAAGTCATTAAAAGTGATAATTTGGGCCAAAATAGGAAAAAACTCTTGTGTTTTGAGCTATTAAAATTGATCTTGTTTGATTGGCTTGTTGCAGGGGCTCTGCCAACATCTTGTGAAAGTCCAGAGCCCCCATAGTTAGGGTACATGGTTTCCTATGCGGTGGACTCCGGGAAAATGGCTGCCGGGGGCTGCACATGGCACCAAGATCTCAGGAGATGAGATTTCAGCGCCGAGATCTCATCTCCCGATATCTTGGTGCCGAGATCTCTATCTGCGCATGCAATGCCCCCGGCAGCCATTTTCCCGGAGTCCACAGCATAGGAAACCATGTACCATAACTGTGGGGGCTCTGGGCTTTCACAAGATGTCGGCAGAGCCCCCGCAGCACCGAAGACCCACAGCACTGGAGACCAGCAGCACCGGAGACCCGCAGCGGCGCGCCGCACATCTGAACACAGCGTTGTCCAAGCCTGTGGCCTGCAGCAATGCTCCACTATTTCCTCCTCCAGCTGAGACCCTGGGATCCCGCTTCACCGCAGCCACCACCCCCGGTAAGCAATAAGATGCATGGATTATAAGAAGCACCACCATTTTATTAAAAAAAATTTTTATCCTATTTTTCTCCTCAAAATTTGGAGTGCGTGTTATAATCCGCAAATACGGTAAATTAACTTTTTGATGATATTCTAATTTTGTGAGATGCACTTGTATTGTGCATAGCCTTTTGTCCCTTGTGATGTGTCCATTTTTTGTGGCGTTCCCCCACCCTTACCTCACTTTTACATGTTACTGACAAAATAAAATTAATTTTTTCACCCTATTTTGGACCTTTGTATTCGATGGTTTTTTCCTCTGTTCTTTCTGTTCATTTTACCTATGATGACCAATGATTTTGTCCATGAGTAAGGCTGGTTTCACATTTGCGGATGGAGGTGCTGTGTACTTCCTCAGTGAAGCTCCGCCCACCGCCTGCACCTCCTCCGGTCAGCTCCGCCTATGTCTGCATGCAGCCTGCATACCTATATTTAACATTAGGTACGCAGGCCGTGCGGATGTATGCGGATGCCGCCGCATGCGTAGTTTTGACGGTGCGGTGACCTGCGTTGAACGCAACATGCCGTTAAAACGACGCATGCGGCGGCATCCACATACATCTGCATGGCCTGAGTACCTAATGTTAAATATAGGTACGCAGGCCGCATGCAGACATAGGCGGAGCTGACTGGAGGAGGTGTGGCAGTGGGCGGAGCTTTACGGAGGTAGTACGCAGCCCTCCGCAGCCCTCCATCCGCAAATGTGAAACCAGCCTAACACATACAGCATAACGATATGCCGCATAATGATATGAGATAATATTTCTATTTATAATATCTATGGTCATTTATCTTATCTGTACTGTACCTTTGAGGATTTCTTTCAATCTAACCATAGAAAAGAATGTAAAGGCAGCATATTAATTGACGTAGTGATAAGAATTGTTTTACATACCTGTTTGTCTCTATTTGTGATGATGATTCTGTTGATGAAACACATTTATGTTTAAAAGAATTGTCAAATGTTCATTGCTTGCAATTATTTTTTTAAATCAAAATGCATGTTCCCAAAAGGAGAAGAGAATGCTATCGTCAGCAGGAGTCGTCGGTGACCACAGAGTCGGAAGAGATTGTCACACTTCAGATCAGGCTGGTAGTTAACAACTAGCTGCCTATAAGTGCCTAGTCCATAGGAAAAAAAAGTCTATGATAACCTCTTTAAGAAAATCTCAATCCAAAATCTAAATATTTTTTTGTAGTTGTAATGTAGTAATAAAAATAAATTTTAATGCTACTTTGCTTGATATAATAATGCTCATTACTTACTATTTTTCCTCATGAAGTAAAACACTAAGATTACTACCAGGATCAAACAGAGGATACCACAAGCAGCAGCAACAGCGGGAATCAAAATGTCTAAAGTTAAAAAAAGACAAATAACAATGAAAATGCTACATTTTATAATTTTATGTAATGTTATGCAGTCTGAAAATAACTGAAAGACAAAGACTAGACCTAAACCTACAGTGAGCCCTTCTGTAACAAACATAAAATTATAATCTCTGGAGGCATACAATCTGTGTACAAATGTCAATTGCTTTGTTCCAACTACTTCCTTTTTACATGTTCTGGACTTGAAATTTACTAAAGAAGAAATATGCCATTGGTAAGTGCAGTTCTCTTTTTCTTCTACATAATTGACACTGCTAGCCACTCTGGTTTTCTGATCTGAAATTTGAGATAGCAGGAGGGAAGAAGACGCTGCTCACACTGCTGATCATTCTGCCTAACTAATTTAATGGTGAAGGTACTAGGGGTGATGAGGTAAGAGACTGTTCCCAAAGCTGTCCACCATGTCTATCTGTTCTGATGCTGGAGATACCAGGAGTGTTTAGGTAAGATGAAGCTGCTCACACTGTTGTTCAACCTGTCTATCTGATCTAATACTGCAGATACCAGGAGTATTGAGCTAAGAAGAGGCTGCTTTCTGATATAATACTGGAGATACCAGTGGTGCTGAGGTAAGAAGAGGCTGCTCACACTGCTTTTCACCCTGTCTATCTGATCTAATACTGGAGATACCAGCCTGTTGTGCTGATATAAGAAGAGGCTGCTCACACTGCTATCCACCCTGTCTATCTGATATAATACTGGAGATGCCAGGGATGCTGATATAAGAAGAGGCTGCTCACAATGCTTTTCACCCTGTCTATCTGATCTAATACTGGAGATACCAGCCAGTTGCTGCTCATACTGCTGTCTATCTTATTTAGTACTGGAGACAAAGTAGGTTCTCGAGTAAAAGTTAAGTCAGGCCCGAAATATTAACATATTGCATATCACATGGAACCGTTTAGGGTGCATTTACATGAGCCAATTTCAGACCTTTAAACGAGTGCAATCAACTATATTGAAGTCATCACTTGTGTACCAGCCTCTTTACACATGCTAATGAGGAATGGTCACTAATAGATCATTCTGTCCCCATACAACTCATATTATCGTCAGCTCATCTGCTGTTTACACTGGCCAATGTACTGCCAAGAACAATTGTCCTGATTCATTTGTTGTACATGCCAGTTTTAATGAACAGGGCCAGAGCATTAAAATGTGCCTAATTCATTAGAATGCACCCACCACTTAATTAATTAAGAATCTTACAAGTACTGTGCACATCTAGTACAAATGAACTCCAGTCTAGGACTGGAATACATTTCTGTAGTAGGTATTGCCACTAAAGTGGTGTAACTTTTATGAATTTGATGCGTTGGCATACCCACGCCCTAGCCATGTTCTGCCCATATTGGCACAGATAGCCAGGACTGGTATGACAAAGTTGCAAAATTTTTTCCAAATTTCCAAGCTGCAACTTATTAAGGTGTTTTACGCTAGAATTCTGACATAAACTGTAACGCCCATTGCGGGAACATCCACATGGTTTACCTTCTCTCTCCATGCGGGGATACTGACATACTCACCACCCTGGCCACACTTCATACTACTTTCCCTCCTTCCCCTGTGCAGCCAGCACAGCTTTTAGCTGCGCAACTAGTGCATACGTGCATGCTCTCCTGCTCTAAAAGGGGCAGTGCGCGCACCTGCAAAGTTGACCCCAGCCAATAGCTGGGAGGCATCTTGTATAAAAGGCACCCTCCCAATTAGGAAGTGCCTCAGCAACCCCTATAGTTTGTTAGTGGTAGTGTGTGTGCAAATGTATGTTGCCAGATCCTCCATCCTTAGTTGAATATACTTATTTCACTCTCCTTTACTGTCCCTGTAGTCCTGGGTAGTTATGTGTGACCCTTAGTTACCCGATGTTTACCCTGGATACCAGCATGCTCGGTGGTCCTGATTGCTGGTGAGTCTGCCTATGTGACAGCTCACCAGTGATCAACTTGAGTCGCACGTACCAGGGCTTTGGGGTACTCGGCACCGAGCCCGTTCACTTCACTGGGGGATGTCACGGGTAGCGCAGCTTGGTCCGTTGCCCTGGGCGCTCACTAAAGGGGGATATTTACAGGGGATGATAGAATGTTTGTGACGCCACCTGTGGTTCCTGGTCAGGGTGACCAGCGCTGCAGGGTAGATCCTCTGAGGATTTGGGGCAGCAAGGTGTAAAGTCTCCCACAGGCGAGACTGATTCCTCAGAGTATATGGCGGTGTAGGGGTGCAGGAGCAATAATGCAGACACACACAAACAAGTCTCTTTCTGTACCTTTACTGATATTTGCAGGCACGTCCCGGGAAGCCGTCAGGGTGGAGGATGCACGTCCAGTAATCCACTGAGTAGGTGTAGGGCCTCCTTACGCCTTTAATGTGTGTGAGTTTCTGACTTGCATAAAACAAAGCTTAACTCCGTGTTTTCAGCTACGCCTGGTTGACCTTGTGGTGAAGTCTTCTTGTGGACAGAACAGTGTCTTTGTGGCGGTACCTGCCAGACCTCCGTCTTCCTAACCTCGGTTACGTATCAGCACTGCTGGGCCCCTGCGACTTGAAGTCCAGGGTCTCCGGTGTCTCCTACCAGTCGTGCAGATGCTGGTAAGCGTGGACCCGGTGTCCGGTGGTGCAGAGTGAAGGTAAGCTATCAATGCTGGTTGACCTCGGTCACTCTCTTTTCCTCTTTCTTCCACCTCCCTTTTTCGTCCTACTCTCACCACTATCATAAGCACAAACTAGCAGCAGATGTCAGCTTTCTTTTCTTCACCGCTCTCCAAGCGTCGGCACGCTTACTTTCTGAAACGCTCGCTGAAGCACTCTCAGTGGACTCAACTTTGACCAGACTAAGTGGCAATCCTTTCCACTACACTGGACTCCACAATGTAAGCTGAGTAGTTCCTGAAGTCCTCAGGCTTTCAGATAAGTCTTTCTTTGGCTAGTCTTTCCCTCTCTACTCGTCTGAGGTAACTAGCTTGTCTTCTCAGCCCTCCGGCTAAAACTGATCTGAGGTAACTCCGTTCTGAGGTAAAACCAACGACTAGCTAACTCGCAGCTAGACTGCCTTCATCTCACTACTGTCGTCTCAAGGGCTCCCTCTGGTGGAACCAGGGAAAATGTGAAGTGTTGTGTGCTTATAGGTTATCATGGATTTACCTTTCGTGCATCCTCCAGGGTAACATGTGGCTCCAGTCACAGCTGGGCTACACAAACTAATGATGTCCCAGCAATCCCATCCACGTCAGATCATTGGTGGGATCGCTGTGACATTTAAGCGTGTAACAGGGCCCTTACTGCGGTACCAGGGACTACCTAGGAGTGGTACCTGGCAGCTACCTTTGGTCAAGCCTGACCTCACCATCAGAGGCCCAGTGAACACCAGATAGACAATTAGCTACGTCCCTCCTAGGCAAGCCCGGCCCTGTGGCACAGTGCTTCCACAAATCAAGTGCACCACCGGCCAGCATGACATAGATACCTTAATGAATCATATAAACCTACGAAGAAAAAGTGAGCAAAACCCTGCTGTAACTAAGTAAATATAAAGTAAAAAGTAGGATGGCTTTTATGCTATTTTTGATCAAAAACAGTATTACTAAAAACTCTGTTATTTAAATGCACTTTTTGCTTTTTATTAACTTAGTAACAGCAGCAGGGTTTTGCTCACTTTTTCTTCTGTAGGTCTATATGTTTTATGGCCAATGTGAACATGCTCTTATGTGCTGCATGTGTACCAACTCAAGTTAAGCTCAATTTTTGCTTGCATTAAGCTGGGGTGTGGCCTCCCTCTCCTGAGCTGGAAATTGTAAATATGGCTTCCCTAGACTGGTGTTCCACTGATGGGGCCCAGTCCTCTTGTCTGCACTTATTCACACACTGAGGTCAACATTGACCCATGGAAGGTTTTTTGTTCAATCGTTTTTATTGAATTTTCTCACATAACAAACAGACATTTACAAGAAACATAAAAATCCTGGCCGTGCAGGGCCCTAACAAAGGCAATCAAGCCAAGATATTGCCAAGAATATTTTTAAAAAATATGACAAATACTACTTCCTATGTTGATAGTGTTTAGAAATACCTTACATAACAATAACAAGAGCTGTGTATTAACTTAAAAATAGGGTTACCAGGCCGGAAAGCAAAATTGACCCTATAACTGTGTATTCTGAATGATTTTTACTAAAAGATGAAATGATAATGGTACAAATGGAAAGGAGGAAGGGAATAGGGGAAAAAGAGAGATAGAGAGAAAGAGAGAGGGGGGGAGATAAAAAAAGGGGGGGAGGAGGAGAGTTTGTGCAGCTGATGTCACCTACCAATGGTCTTGATCAGGTAAATAATGATTGGCAGTTTGGTGAATCCCTAAATAGGACATAGGGCCGCCAGACTTGGATAAATTTGTTATGGTCTCAGGATGCTTCTGCGGATAAGTCCTCCAAGTAGCATATATGCGACAGCTCTTGCTGCCATTCAGACATAGATGGGGTTGCCATTGATCCCATGGAAGGTTTTTAATATTAGACAGTATAGGACTGTCTCGTCAGTTACCTGGTCGCGGTGGGATGGCTTTTATGCTATTTTTGACCAAAAACAGTATTACTAAAAACTCTGTTATTTAAATGCACTTCTTGCTTTTATTTTTATTTTTTTACCTTAATGAATCAGTCTCATTCATTTTTGTTAATCCCTTCACCCCCAAGGGTGGTTTGCACGTTAATGACCGGGCCAATTTTTACAATTCTGACCACTGTCTCTTTATGAGGTTATAACTCTGGAATGCTTCAACGGATCTTGGCGATTCTGAGATTGTTTTCTCGTGACATATTGTACTTCATGCTAGTGGTAAAATTTTTTCGATATAACTTGCGTTTATTTTTTAAAAAATGCAAATATGGCAAAAATTTTCATACTTTGAATTTTTATTCCCTTAAAACAGAGAAATATGTCACACAAAATAGCGAAGAAATAACATTTCCACATGTCTACTTTAGATCAGCACAATTTTGGAACCAAAATTTTTTTTTTGTTTGGAAATTATAAGGGTTAAAAGTTGACCAGTGATTTCTCATTTTTACAACAAAATTTACAAAGCCATTTTTTGGGGACCACCTCACATTTGAAGTCACTTTGAGGGTCTATATGGCAGAAAATACCCAAAAGTGACACCATTCTAAAAACTGCACCCCTCAAGGTACTCAAAACCGCATTCAAGAAGTTTATTAACCCTTCAGGTGCTTCACAGGAGCTGAAGCAACGTGGAAGGAAAAAATTAATATTTAACTTTTTAGTCACAAAAATGATCTTTTACAAACTTTTTTTTATTTTCACAAGGTAAAAGGAGAAAATGGACAGAAAAAGTTGTTGTGCAATTTCTCCTGAGTACGCCAATACCCGATATGTTGGGGAAAACCACTGTTTGGGCACACGGCAGAGCTTGTAAGGGAAGGAGCGCCGTTTGACTTTTTCAAGCCAAAATTGGCTGGAATTGAGATTGGACGCCATGTCGCGTTTGGAGAGCCTCTGATGCGCCTAAACAGTGGAAACCCCCACAAGTGACACCATTTTGGAAACTATACCCCCTACAGAACTTATCTATATCTGTTGTGAGCACTTTGAACCCCCAAGTGTTTCACAAAAGTTTATAATGCCTGAGTGTGAAAAAAAAAAAACAATTTTCCACAAAAATTATTTTTTAGTCCCAAATTTTTGATTTTTCCCAAGGAAATTGGACCCCAAAAGTTGTTGTCCATTTTGTCCTGAGTACGCTGATACCCGATATGTGAGGGGGGGAAACTGTTGGGGCGCGCGGCAGGGCTTGGAAAGGAAGTAACGTTTTGGAATGCAGACGTTGATGGGGGTCATATTCCATTTGCAGTGCCCCAGATGAGCCTAAACAGTGGAAACCCCCAAAACTGACCCGATTTTGGAAACTAGACCCCCTAAGGAACTTATCTAGATCTGTGGTGAGCACTTTGAACCCCCAATTGCTTCACACAAGTTTCTAATGCCCGGGCATGAAAATAAAAAATTCTATTGTTTTCCCACAAAAATTATCTATTAGTATCTTTTATTCTCCCAAGGGTAGCAAAAGTTGTTGCCCAATTTGTCCTGAGTACGCTGATACCCCATATATGGTGGGGGAACCACTGTTTGGGCGCACGGCAGAGCTCTGAATGGAAGGAGCATGATTTGACTTTTTCCAAACAAAATTGGCTGGAATTGAGATTGGACGCCATGTTGCATTTGGAGAGCCCCTGATGTGCCCAAACAGTGGAAACCCCCCACAAGTGACCCCATTTTGGAAACTAGACCCCCTAAGGCACTTATCTAGATCTGTGGTGAGCAATTTGAACCCCTAAGTGCTTCACACAAGTTTATAACGTAGAGCCGTAAAATTAAAAAATCATTATTTTTTCCAAAAAAATGATATTTTCACCCCAATTTTTATTTTCCCAAGGGTAACAAGACTCCAAAAGTTATTGTGCAATTGGTCCTGAGTACGCTGATACCCCATATGTGGGGGTAAACTACTGTTTGGGTGCATGGCAGAGCTCAGAAGTGAAGGAGCACCGTTTGACTTTTTCAACGCAGAATTGGCTGGAATTGAGATCAGACGCCATGTCACATTTGAAGAGCCCCTGATGTGCCTAAACAGCGGAAACCCCCCAATTCTAACTCCAACCCTAACCCCAACACACTCCTAACCCTAGTCCCAACCCTAACCATAACCCTAACCACAAACCTAACCCTAACACACCCATAACCCTAATCCCAACCCTAACCCTAATCCTAACTTTAGGCGCAACCCTAACCCTAACTTTAGGCGCAACCCTAACCCTAATGGGAAAATGGAAATAAATACATTTTTTTAATTTTATTATTTTTCCCTAAATAAGGGGGTGATAAAGGGGGTTTGATTTACTATTTATAGTGGGTTTTTATGATTGGCAGCTGTCACGCTAAAATACGCTTTTTATTGCAAAAAATAGTTTTTGCATCACCACATTTTGAGAGCTATAATTTTTGCATGTTTTGGCCCACAGTCATGTGAGGTCTTATTTTTTGTGGTACGAGTTGACGTTTTTATTGGTACCATTTTTGAGCACGTGACATTTTTTGATCGCTTTTTATTTCGATTTTTGGGAGGTTAGAATGAACAAAAATCAGCAGTTCATGAATTTCTTTTGGGGGGGGCGTTTATACCGTTCTGTGTGTGGTAAAATTGATAAAGCAGTTTTATTCTTCGGGTCAGAACTATTACGGCGATACCTCATTTATATCATTTTTTTAGGTTTTGGCGCTTTTATACAATAAAAACAATTTTATATAAAAAATACTTATTTTTGCATCGCTTTACTCTGCAAGCTATAACTTTTTTATTTTTTCGTGGATGATGATGTATGGCGGCTCGTTTTTTGCGGGACAAGATGACGTTTTCAGCGGTACCATGTTTATTTATATCGGTCTTTTTGATCGCGTGTTATTCCACTTTTTGTTCAGAGGTATGATGATAAAGCATTGATTTTTTTGCTTTGTTTTTTTTTTAAGGGGTTCACTAAAGGGGTTAACTAGTGGGACAGTTTTATAGGGGGGGTTGTAACGAACGCGGTGATACCAAATATGTGTACTTTTATTGTTTTGTTTTTTTTATTTACAGGGAGAAATGAATTTATTGGGGAATATTTTTTTTTTTATTTTGAATTTTTTTTACACTTCTGATTTTGATTTTTTTAACTTTTTTACTTTGTCCCAGGGTGGGACATCACTGTGTTTTATCAGATCGCTGGTGTGACAGTGTGCACAGCACTCTGTCACACCAGCAATCGCTCTGGCACTGCTGCAGGCCTCCCTGCAGGACCCAGCGGCCATCTTGGATCCGGGGTCCTGCAGGGAAGAGGCCTTCAGAACAACGCGGTCACATTGCGCTGTTCTGAGGGTCTCAGGGGAGCACGCAGGGAGCCCCCTCCCTGCGCGATGCTCCCCTGTGCCCCTGGTACACCGCGATCATATCTGATCGTGGTGTGCCAGGGGTTAATGTGCCGGGAGCGGTCCGTGACCGCTCCTGGCACATAGTGCCGGGTGTTAGCTGTGATAATCAGCTGACACCCGGCGGCGATCAGCTGTGCTCCCCCCAGGAGCGCAGCTGATCGCCTTGGACGTACTATCCCGTCCATGGGCAGATTGGCACGGGTTTTAAGGACGGGATAGTTTGTCCGATGGCAGAGAGGGGTTAAAGAAAAGTGATGAGTGAATCCTTGGATGTTTAAGTCCATCAAGCTCGGCCAAACATTTTAAAAAAAGTTCAGTTTGAGTACCAGAACAGTACCCAAACCCAGACCCCATTCACATGTACAGTACTAATAGTAGTACATTTTCATGTACTAACTAGTAGTGCCCCCATCAGCCGACGCCTGTGACCGGAGGTAAACTTTTAATCGCAGGTCACAGCTGCTGGCTCATGCTGTCATCTGCAGCACTCTGACCGGTGGTAATAATGTTACCGCCAATCACAGCTGCTAGTGTTTCATACAGATGACAGCATGGGAAACACCAGATGTTCGGGGTGCCACACCCGAACAGTAACACAAATTCCCTGGTTCGGTAGGGTCTCCGTCCTACTGTTTGGGTTCGCCTAACAATATTGAAGGATAAATGATCAATCAATGAATATGGATATACCACAACATACGTTGGATCCTGGGGTAAGAAGAGGCTGCTCACACTAATGACCACTCTTTCTTTCTGATCTAATACTGAAGATACCAGGGTTGCTGAATGCTGAGGCAAGAAGAGGCTGCTTACCCTGCTGTCCACCCTGTATTTTTTTCTAATACTGGAGATACCAAGTGTGCTGAGGTAAGAAGAGGCTGCTCACACTGCTGTCCACCCTGTCTATCTGATCTATTATTGAAGATACCAGGGAGCTGCGGTAAAAAGAAGCTACTCACACTTCTGCCTACCCCATCTATGTGATCTAATACTGGAGATACATTGGATGCTGAGGTAAAAAGAGGCTGTTCACACTGCTTTCCACCCTTTTTAGCTGATCTAATACTGGAGATACCTGGGTTGCTGAGGCAAGAAGAGGAGGCTCACACTGCTGTGCACACGGTCTATTTAATCTAATCCTTTTATCCAATACTGGTATCTCCAGTATTAGATCAGAAAGACAGAGTGGACAGCAGTGTGAGTGGCCTCTTCTTAGCTTCAGCTGTGGGTGCTATGGAATTATATCAGAATACTGACTGGAAACACATCTATCTACACATGTAGGGATGGATTGGAGCTTTCTATTCCACATACAGTTGGGAAGATAAGTATTTGATTCACTGCCAAATTTGCAAGTTTACCCACCTACAAAGAATGGAGAGGTCTGTAATTTTTATCGTAGGTACTAGTGATGAGCGAGTGTACTTATTATCATCATTGCCTCCCCATCATCATCATCATTGCCTCCCCATCAACATCATCATCATTGCCTCCTCACCAACATCACTGCCTCCCCCCACCACCATCACACATACAGCACCACACACAGACAGCACCGCAGCACTCTATCACAGTCACACACACACACAAAGCACCGCACTACATACACACACACTGATACACACACACGCAGACACAGACACATACACCTCACCTCTCATCTGTCCGGCGTCCGCGCTCTCTCTGCCACAGCCGGCCGCTGAATGATGACGTCATACAGCGGCGCTGCTGTGAGAGGAAGCGCAGGCGCCCTGCAGGTGCCCGCTGGAGCCCAGAGCTGCGCCAGCGGAGGCACGGGGAGAGGTAAGTATTGCGCCGGCTGCTGCCGGGCCCTGAGCAAGCGGGGGTGCCCAGTGGCGGTGCTGGTACCGCTCTCATCCGCTAACGGGCACCAGGGTGCCCGACGGCGAGTGGGCCCCCCGCCTGCTCAGGGCCCCAGCACTTGCCCGGGTATGCCGGGTGCTGATGCCGGCCCTGACTATATATATATATGTATATATATATATATACATATATATATAGTCATGGTCAAAAGTGTTGGTACAATTGAAATTTTCAGAAAATTATTGCAATTACACATTTTGTTATACACTTGTTTATTTCCTTTGAGTGTGTTGGAACAACACAAATAAATAAAGGAAAAAAAGGCAAATTTTACATAATTTCACACAAAACCCCCAAATTGGGCTGGACAAAATTGTTTGCACCTTTTCAAAAGTGTGGGTAAACAACTTTGTTCCAAGCATGTGATGTTTCTTCAAATAACTTGTGGCAAGTAACAAGTGTGAGCAATATGAAAATCATACCTCAAACCAAATAGGGGAGAAATTGACTTGATCTCTGGTTTGTGTGTCTGTGTGTGCTACACTAAGTATGGAAAACAGAAAAAGTAGAAGAGAACTGTCTGAGGACTTGAGAACCAAAATTGTTGGTGGAGGTTCAAAGATGTTTTGAGGTTGCTTTGCTGCCTCTGGCACTGAGTGCCTTAACTGCGTGCAAGGTATCATGAAATCTGAAGATTACCAAAGGATTTTGGGTCTGAATGTAGTGCTCAGTGTCAGAAAGCCAATTTTGCCTTCTAGGTCATGGGTCTTCCAGCAGGACAATGATCCCAAACACTTCAAGAAGTCCCCAGAAATTAATGGAAACAAAGCGCTGGAGAGTTCTGAAGTGGCCAAGAATTAGTACGGATCTAAATACCATTGAACACCTGTGGAGAGATCTTGAAATTGCTGTTGGGAGAAGGCGCCTTTCAAATATGTGAGACCTGAAGCAGTTTGCAAAATAAGAGTGGTCCAAAATTCCAGTTGAAAGGTGTAAGAAGCTTGTAGATCGTTAAAGGAAGTGATTGATTACAGTTATTTATTTCAAAGGGTGTGCAGCCAAATATTAAGCTGAGGGTGCCAACAATTTTGTCCTGCCAATTTTTGGGGCTTTGCATGAAAATATGTCCAATTTGCCTTTTTTTCTCTAATTTTTTAGTATTGTTCCAATACACACAAAGGAAATAAGCTTGTGTATAATGTGTAATTGCAATAATTTAATAATAAATAATTCTATTAGTAGTGATAGCGACAAATTATATGTATATAAAAGACAAATGTTCAGTGTTTATACGAGGTGGTGATTTATGCAGCATTTTAATCCCATAGTGACCATTTTTCAACTCTGTTTAATATTTCTTGTGGCAATAACTTTGAAATGTTTCAACATATCCAAGTGATTTTGAGAATTTTTTTTGTGACACATTTTATTTTACATTAATGGTAAAGATAAAAAAAACCTTGCTAGTTACTATTCTCTTATATCCCATGTCAGTAAAAAGATATATTGGTGGTCACTAATAGGTTAAGATGCCTTTCAATTTTGATTGGTTGAGTATCAGCTAACAGTTTTCCCACAGTAAATACTTACCATCGTTGCTACCGGTTGGTGCTTCTTCATCTAAAAGATCCAAAAACAAACTTTAATATTTAAAAAATTAAATAGAAAAATATATCAAATGTATTTTTGATTAGAAAGCACAGATACAATATTGTTACCTATTTACATTCTCTACATACACAAATGTTTTGTATCACCCCAGACTTCGACCATGGTGAGTCGCACTTAGTACCAGGGCAATGGGGTACTCGGAGCCGAGCCCATGGAAATCTATGGGAGTTGTCACTGGTAGCGGTGGCTCGGTCCGTGGCCCTGGGCGCTCATCCAATGGGAATATTTACAGGGGATATTTAGGATAGGTAGTTCGTGACGCCACCTGTGGTATCTGGTTAAGTGAACCAGCGCTGCTATAAGGACTTTCACAGGGGATGTTATGGGGGCAGCTGGGTGGTAGTCTCCCACAGGTGAGACGGGTCCCTGGAAGTCTATGGTGATGATGATGCAGGGTGTAGTAAGAATTCAGTCACACACAAGGTAGTTCCTTTTCATACCTTTTACTGATGGTGGTTCAAGCAGGTCCCGGGGAGCTGGTCGGGTGGAGAGTGCACATTCCGGTAACAGCTGAGCAGGTTAGAGGCCTCCTTAACTTCAATTGTAGGTGAGTCCAACTTGCCTGAAGCGAAGTTAACTCTGAATCTCCAGCTTTCTCAATAGCTGTACTGCCCGGCCAACATTGTGGTGGAGCCTTCTAGGTGATGAAACTAAGTCCTTACTTTTGTCTGCGCTTGACTCAAAGTCCCTGTTCCACCTGACTCCGGTTACGTATTGACACTTAGGGCTGCTCTCTGCGACCTGTAGTCCAGATGCCTCCGGTTTTCTTGTTACTATGCTTGAAACAATAGCAACGCTTCGGACCCCGGTGTCCGGCAATTTAGTGCAGGCAATCCAATACCTAAAGCACTTCTCTATCTTCTCCACTGTGCCCTTCGCCCTGCTTCCCGCTTTTAACATAAGCACTTGTAACCTTCAATGGCGAGGTCAGCTTTCTCTAGAGCTCGCTGAGTAGCCCTCAGTATCCTCTAAGTCCCACTTGGACTGACACTGAGCTGATCCGTACAAAGACAGGAGCCAGATTCCACTACTCTCCCTCCTAGGTTGGCTGACTGACTAACCACCTAAGCCACGTGCCACTCCCTCCTTTATCTCAGATGGATGTGTCTGAAAGAGTGAGTGACAGTGAATGAATATCAAGCGTTGCTGTTACTTTCCTGTGCACTCTCCTGGACTTTATGTGTGCCTGCGTAGCTGGCTACACATCCCCCCTTGGTAAAACACAGCACTCCCGGGCTGTAAAAGACAAAAAGAACATTTTGTTTTGCATTAACAACAACATTATAACTCTTCCCATCCGGGAGGTACGACTTCTTGAACGTTACATTTTGTACAATGGAAAAAATACAAAAGTATCAAAATATCAAACATTCGCATATATACAAGATACTTGTGGAGGACCCGCACCAAAAACCTCCCACGTGGGTCCTGGGTGGGCTGCAGGACTTCTGACTGCAGACCTCACTCTAGGCCCACCATACGGGTTTTTCTTCAGAGGTAGATAGTAGTAGTGGTTTCATGTAAAACCAAGATGATGCACCGAAGCGCAACTATTTACAAAGACAAGTTCTTGGCTGGCACAGTCCTCAGCCTCTCAGTCCATGACATAATAAAAGACATCTGTACTCTTCAAGTATTCACATATAATTCAACTGAAGTTACCCAACCGGGGTATACTATGTAATCAACACATTGAATATTTAACTTTTTCAAATTCTTTGAATCTCACTTTAACTTTTGCTTTACCCAGCCGGGTATTCTATTTTAAATATGTAAACACTATACATACACAGTAATAAAGTGCAAAAATGGCAATTCTCTCAACAAACTTTATACATTTCTTAGATGCGGTAAACCCCTGTCTGGGTCCTACCGGTCTTCACCTTCTATAAACTTTCACTGACGTCTTCCACTCCTGGGGCTGGAACGACGCGATGCTCTTTGGATACCATAACAAATAAGTCATGGCCCGATATCTGCGTTTGCGTGGCCACAGTCCTTGTGCGAACCTTCTGGACGCAACGGGTGTCTCAGGCAAATATTGGCTTCTCATCAAAGATGCAGGCTTAGGCTGCGATTTAACTGTGGTCGCATCATCCGGTTGCGATCCAGAATGAGTCACAGGTTTCGTTGCGGGACACTTTGTTGATTGTAATGCAGGGGGCGATGCCGGGTAGGTCGCCTGTTGCGATGTCGAGCAGGTCGCTGTTTGCGATGTAGAGCAGGTCGCAGATTGCGATGCAGAATAGGACGCACAATGCTGGTGTGATGCAGAGCAGGAAGCAGGTGTGCGCAATGGCTCAGTTGGGGACGCACTAACCTGCTGCTGTCGCTGCTCCATCACAGACGGCTGGGCTTCCTCCGGCGTCCCTACCGGGGGACTGCACTCCGCTGCGGCCCCCTGGCCTGGCTGGCACTCCGGAACGAGCAGGGCCTCCTCAGCCTCCTTCTCTCCCGCCGCATCATCGGTGGAGTCGGGATCAGCACTTTTGGAGCCGGCCTCCGGTTTCTCTTCAGCCTTCCTCAGCAGGGAACTTGGAAAAGCAGGTGACGGCGTTATGCTTGTGGGAGAGAGCACTGCGTCCCACAGCAGCCGCTGTATCTGGGCACGCCAGCGTCTCTCCGTCTCCTGCATGTCTGCATGACGCTGGATTAATCTTCTGAGCACCGCATTCTCTTTCTGCAGCTCCAGCATAGTTTGCTGAAGTTTCTGTATTAGGGATGGCTCCGGTTCAAACAACAGCTTCTCTGGGGAGCAGGGCCTGTGCTCCACCGCTCCACTGCATAGCTGCTCTTGTCCTTCTGCCACCTCGTCCCAAGCCAGAGTGTAGTTTCCATCAGGAACAATCTGGTCTCTTCCGTGGAGGCGGGATTTGCGTCTCCTCCTCTTCGCATAGAGGATGAAGAGGAGGCGGATTTCTTTAGCAGAGGGGCAGGACCGCACATTGTAGTAACATTTGGAGAGGGCGGCCATATCTTTCGCGCCTCAGGGGGGTACACGCCCACGAATGCACGCCCACCTTCTTCACCAGCGCCTCAGGGCGCCAACTTGGCGGCAAAATGGCGGTATTTGGCGCCAAAAGCAGCAAACAGTCTTTTTCATGAAATTAACAGTTCAATAGGCACACAGGACTCACAATTGCAAGTTTCGGATCCTGTTCGTGACGCCAAAGATTGAGTCGCACTTAGTACCAGGGCAATGGGGTACTCGGAGCCGAGCCCATGGAAATCTATGGGAGTTGTCACTGGTAGCGGTGGCTCGGTCCGTGGCCCTGGGTGCTCATCCAATGGGGAATATTTACAGGGGATATTTAGGATAGGTAGTTCGTGACGCCACCTGTGGTATCTGGTTAATTGAACCAGCGCTGCTATAAGGACTTTCACAGGGGATGTTATGGGGGCAGCTGGGTGGTAGTCTCCCACAGGTGAGACGGGTCCCTGGAAGTCTATGGTGATGATGATGCAGGGTGTAGTAAGAATTCAGTCACACACAAGGTAGTTCCTTTTCATACCTTTTACTGATGGTGGTTCAAGCAGGTCCCGGGAGCTGGTCGGGGTGGAGAGTGCACATTCCGGTAACAGCTGAGCAGGTTAGAGGCCTCCTTAACTTCAATTGTAGGTGAGTCCAACTTGCCTGAAGCGAAGTTAACTCTGAATCTCCAGCTTTCTCAATAGCTGTACTGCCCGGCCAACATTGTGGTGGAGCCTTCTAGGTGATGAAACTAAGTCCTTACTTTTGTCTGCGCTTGACTCAAAGTCCCTGTTCCACCTGACTCCGGTTACGTATTGACACTTAGGGCTGCTCTCTGCGACCTGTAGTCCAGATGCCTCCGGTTTTCTTGTTACTATGCTTGAAACAATAGCAACGCTTCGGACCCCGGTTTCCGGCAATTTAGTGCAGGCAATCCAATACCTAAAGCACTTCTCTATCTTCTCCACTGTGCCCTTCGCCCTGCTTCCCGCTTTTAACATAAGCACTTGTAACCTTCAATGGCGAGGTCAGCTTTCTCTAGGCTCGCTGAGTAGCCCTCAGTATCCTCTAAGTCCCACTTGGACTGACACTGAGCTGATCCGTACAAAGACAGGAGCCAGATTCCACTACTCTCCCTCCTAGGTTGGCTGACTGACTAACCACCTAAGACACGTGCCACTCCCTCCTTTATCTCAGATGGGTGTGTCTGAAAGAGTGAGTGACAGTGAATGAATATCAAGCGTTGCTGTTACTTTCCTGTGCACTCTCCTGGACTTTATGTGTGCCTGCGTAGCTGGGCTACACATCCCCCCTTGGTAAAACACAGCACTCCCGGGCTGTAAAAGACAAAAAGAACATTTTGTTTTGCATTAACAACAACATTATAACTCTTCCCATCCGGGAGGTACGACTTCTTGAACGTTACATTTTGTACAATGGAAAAAATACAAAAGTATCAAAATATCAAACATTCGCATATATACAAGATACTTGTGGAGGACCCGCACCAAAAACCTCCCACGTGGGTCCTGGGTGGGCTGCAGGACTTCTGACTGCAGACCTCACTCTAGGCCCACCATACGGGTTTTTCTTCAGAGGTAGATAGTAGTAGTGGTTTCATGTAAAACCAAGATGATGCACCGAAGCGCAACTATTTACAAAGACAAGTTCTTGGCTGGCACAGTCCTCAGCCTCTCAGTCCATGACATAATAAAAGACATCTGTACTCTTCAAGTATTCACATATAATTCAACTGAAGTTACCCAACCGGGGTATACTATGTAATCAACACATTGAATATTTAACTTTTTCAAATTCTTTGAATCTCACTTTAACTTTTGCTTTACCCAGTCGGGTATTCTATTTTAAATATGTAAACACTATACATACACAGTAATAAAGTGCAAAAATGGCAATTCTCTCAACAAACTTTATACATTTCTTAGATGCGGTAAACCCCTGTCTGGGTCCTACCGGTCTTCACTTCTATAAACTTTCACTGACGTCTTCCACTCCTGGGGCTGGAACGACGCGATGCTCTTTGGATACCATAACAAATAAGTCATGGCCCGATATCTGCGTTTGCGTGGCCACAGTCCTTGTGCGAACCTTCTGGGACGCAACGGGTGTCTCAGGCAAATATTGGCTTCTCATCAAAGATGCAGGCTTAGGCTGCGATTTAACTGTGGTCGCATCATCCGGTTGCGATCCAGAATGAGTCACAGGTTTCGTTGCGGGACACTTTGTTGATTGTAATGCAGGGGGCGATGCCGGGTAGGTCGCCTGTTGCGATGTCGAGCAGGTCGCTGTTTGCGATGTAGAGCAGGTCGCAGATTGCGATGCAGAATAGGACGCACAATGCTGGTGTGATGCAGAGCAGGAAGCAGGTGTGCGCAATGGCTCAGTTGGGGACGCACTAACCTGCTGCTGTCGCTGCTCCATCACAGACGGCTGGGCTTCCTCCGGCGTCCCTACCGGGGGACTGCACTCCGCTGCGGCCCCCTGGCCTGGCTGGCACTCCGGAACGAGCAGGGCCTCCTCAGCCTCCTTCTCTCCCGCCGCATCATCGGTGGAGTCGGGATCAGCACTTTTGGAGCCGGCCTCCGGTTTCTCTTCAGCCTTCCTCAGCAGGGAACTTGGAAAAGCAGGTGACGGCGTTATGCTTGTGGGAGAGAGCACTGCGTCCCACAGCAGCCGCTGTATCTGGGCACGCCAGCGTCTCTCCGTCTCCTGCATGTCTGCATGACGCTGGATTAATCTTCTGAGCACCGCATTCTCTTTCTGCAGCTCCAGCATAGTTTGCTGAAGTTTCTGTATTAGGGATGGCTCCGGTTCAAACAACAGCTTCTCTGGGGAGCAGGGCCTGTGCTCCACCGCTCCACTGCATAGCTGCTCTTGTCCTTCTGCCACCTCGTCCCAAGCCAGAGTGTAGTTTCCATCAGGAACAATCTGGTCTCTTCCGTGGAGGCGGGATTTGCGTCTCCTCCTCTTCGCATAGAGGATGAAGAGGAGGCGGATTTCTTTAGCAGAGGGGCAGGACCGCACATTGTAGTAACATTTGGAGAGGGCGGCCATATCTTTCGCGCCTCAGGGGGGTACACGCCCACGAATGCACGCCCACCTTCTTCACCAGCGCCTCAGGGCGCCAACTTGGCGGCAAAATGGCGGTATTTGGCGCCAAAAGCAGCAAACAGTCTTTTTCATGAAATTAACAGTTCAATAGGCACACAGGACTCACAATTGCAAGTTTCGGATCCTGTTCGTGACGCCAAAGATTGAGTCGCACTTAGTACCAGGGCAATGGGGTACTCGGAGCCGAGCCCATGGAAATCTATGGGAGTTGTCACTGGTAGCGGTGGCTCGGTCCGTGGCCCTGGGCGCTCATCCAATGGGGAATATTTACAGGGGATATTTAGGATAGGTAGTTCGTGACGCCACCTGTGGTATCTGGTTAATTGAACCAGCGCTGCTATAAGGACTTTCACAGGGGATGTTATGGGGGCAGCTGGGTGGTAGTCTCCCACAGGTGAGACGGGTCCCTGGAAGTCTATGGTGATGATGATGCAGGGTGTAGTAAGAATTCAGTCACACACAAGGTAGTTCCTTTTCATACCTTTTACTGATGGTGGTTCAAGCAGGTCCCGGGAGCTGGTCGGGGTGGAGAGTGCACATTCCGGTAACAGCTGAGCAGGTTAGAGGCCTCCTTAACTTCAATTGTAGGTGAGTCCAACTTGCCTGAAGCGAAGTTAACTCTGAATCTCCAGCTTTCTCAATAGCTGTACTGCCCGGCCAACATTGTGGTGGAGCCTTCTAGGTGATGAAACTAAGTCCTTACTTTTGTCTGCGCTTGACTCAAAGTCCCTGTTCCACCTGACTCCGGTTACGTATTGACACTTAGGGCTGCTCTCTGCGACCTGTAGTCCAGATGCCTCCGGTTTTCTTGTTACTATGCTTGAAACAATAGCAACGCTTCGGACCCCGGTGTCCGGCAATTTAGTGCAGGCAATCCAATACCTAAAGCACTTCTCTATCTTCTCCACTGTGCCCTTCGCCCTGCTTCCCGCTTTTAACATAAGCACTTGTAACCTTCAATGGCGAGGTCAGCTTTCTCTAGGGCTCGCTGAGTAGCCCTCAGTATCCTCTAAGTCCCACTTGGACTGACACTGAGCTGATCCGTACAAAGACAGGAGCCAGATTCCACTACTCTCCCTCCTAGGTTGGCTGACTGACTAACCACCTAAGACACGTGCCACTCCCTCCTTTATCTCAGATGGGTGTGTCTGAAAGAGTGAGTGACAGTGAATGAATATCAAGCGTTGCTGTTACTTTCCTGTGCACTCTCCTGGACTTTATGTGTGCCTGCGTAGCTGGGCTACACAATGGCCTATTAGGAGCAGTGTATTGGATGCTCCATGGAGAGGTTGATGGCAACATAGCCAATGTGATCAAAGTCTAGGAAGACCCAAAATTTGGCTATCTTGTAAAGTTTGGTTCCCTTTAAATATGACATGCTTCTTTGCAACTAAGGAACTGTGGTTTTCCACTTATTATTGTTGTAATATGTATAGTGTTGCCTGAATAGTACAGTTGAGAGTTAAGAATCTGGTGGTTGTTGGAAAGCTTGAGATCCAAGTAATCGACCTGCTTCAAAATTCCTGCCTCAGCAGGGGATTGGAAAATCTGAAAATTTTTCAAAACATTCAGCAGTTGACTTTTACTTTCCAAGTTATCTACTAGATGGCTCAAGAAATCAAATTACCTACAGACTAACTGGCATACTGCAACATATATATGTATTTGATACTCTTAGCAGTAAAAGGAACTTGTTGGCAGCGGATTATTCAGGATACTCTCCAAGCGTGTGACACCAGAGCTTCTTTATTCAGGAACAAACAGGAACAATATATGATAAGCTTAATAGATCAGCATTTGTGTGTCTCTATCTGTGCAGCATCTACAGCAGGCTGCTTCTTTCATATACAATCAGACACAGGAAAAACAGGAAATACAGTCACATGCTCTCCCTGTGTGAGCCTCTGAGTTTTTTTTTGTTCTACCTTTATACACAGCATACAAATCTAGCAACTAAACACTCATAGGCAGGAATGGAGTTGCTGCACTAAACATATTCCAACAGAACTAATTACCGTAAATGAATATAAATTATGAAATGGTAGGCGTTTGTAAGAGTTGGTGATTTACATAGCATTTTTAGATTTCAATTTTGATTGGTTTCCTTTGTGTGTCAGATAACAGTTTTCTAACATTAAATGCTTACTTTTGTTGATACTGTTTGTTTGCTCTTCATCTAAAATATCCCCCCAGAGTCTATATTGTATAATGCACCCCAATGGTCAGACTTTATATATTATAATGCACTCCTCATAGGCAGGCTCTATGTTGTATAATGCAGTCCCCATGGGCAGACTCTATATAGTATAATGCACTCCCTATAGTCAGACTCTATATAGTATAATGCACTCCCCATAGGTACTTTATATAGTATAATGCACTCCCCATAGGTAGACTTTATATAGTATAATGCACCCCCATAGGCAGACTCTATAGTATAATGCACCGCCTATAGGCAAACTATATATTGTATAATACACTCCCCATAGGCAGACTTTATAGTATAATGCACACCCCATAGGCATTTTTCAACAATTCAAAATAGAAAAAGGGCCTCAATATCAAAAATCTTGAAAAAATGCCCTGTAGGCAATAATAAATAAATAAAAATTACCACAATGGTTAAAACACCCAAACAAGTGACACACAAAGAAAACATATAAGGTGTATATCAATCCCACTAAAACAATGGGTACCACTGGGCTGTCCCTAGAGTGATAACTAGGCTCACTCCTACCTGACCGCGGAGGTTGGCACCCTAGGGGGAACGTTGTGGCGCCCCCGCTCCTCGATGGCTGACCTAGGGGCCCTATTGAACCCTACCGCCGCTAAGGGGTCCCTCTACCCATAGACTAAGGGAGCCCCTAACAATTAGACATAGACCATCTGTGTCTAAGACAGCCCTAAGCCCCAAAAAGGTTAAAAGCAAAGTAAACACACATTAATGGATGGGTGGCTTTTTGAAGTGGCTGATTCCGGGACCAAAAATTCTTAATTTGTGCCCCTCACTCAGGGTAGGTCAAAAATAGAGTGTCCGGTGTCCTGATACTTTACACCATCACTTTTCAGCAATCAATCAATTGATATTGATATAGACAGGGTACCCATGCCCCAAAAAAAAACAAAAAAAAAACACACTTTCTTTTTCTTGATGTATGCCATGGGAATATTAGATATACATCTTACCCAACATATATAATTATTCTATATCAGATAGAGTATAAACTGACAGAAATGAAATGCAGCACAGTGTAAAAATAAAAAATAAAAATAAGAATAATAAAAATAATTCAATAAAATAAAATTACACTAAGACTGGACCCCACTTCAAAATGTGGATGGCGAAACCAACCTAAAATTAAAACGGACACCCAAGTGCAAGAGAGACAGGAGGAAAAAGAAAACACTCCAACCAAGGCAGTAGAGGTATACAATGTGGAAATTTATTAAATTCTATTACAGACATAAAAATAGCACAAGCATCAATGAAACAATTAAAAAGGAAGCATGAACAACACCCAATAGCGTCCAATACCCAGGTCTTTACAAATTATATAAACAGGTAAATATGTAAATGATGCATAAAGTATACAAAACTAATAATATGATGACCCACTGAAATAAAAGTAAAGATAGTATACACAGAAATAATATATGTGCAACCGTAAAAAGTGTTTAATAATGACAAAAACACGGTTGTGCTGAATTGCAATGGAACATGAACCTAATAAAATATATAAACCGGTGCACAAACCCAATATAAATGTGTGAAAACAAAATTCATGGGTACAATTAAAAATTGCAGTGCATAGGTATAAAAAATTGCAAGGTGACAAGGCCACAGTAATTAACACAAAAATGGTGCCGAATCAAATCCAAAAAATAAACAATAAGGTAAGAAAGATTATAACACCAATGTGAACACGATTAGCGCCTGTTAAACGCAAACCACCATGTGATGTGACAAAAAATCTTAAATCAACCTATAAAAACCGTGTAGTTGAAATGAACAACTAATGCCTAAAATGGGGGGAACACAGAGAAACAAAATCTGTTTCAATTGCGCAAGCCCAGGACTTGTGACAAAAATCCCACCACAGGTCACTAACGCAGAAAAACATATAAGTACTGGGTACGGTGAGGAGGATAGAGCTTGGTGACTATTTTCCTTGTTCTAAGCGTAAAAGTGCGAACTATTGGTAGACAAACTTTCTTCTCCAGCTTTAATTATCCTATCAACTGATCATTTTTAAGTTGTACCCTGACTATTTTTTTCACCATTTATTTCTGGTTTGTGCACGCTTCCTATAATTATTGTTCCAGTTGCATGCTTCCCCACCGATTTTTTGTCTTCTTAAACAAGCTAGTAAACAGTGTTGCAAATAATATACTGTGACTGACTGAACTTACTTGTACTCATTTATTTCTATGTGGTAACTATTAAGATCGTGACTTATGAACTTTGCATATTTATACCAGTTTATATTATTGTAAAAGGACCTGAGACCTTTGTGAAGTGATTGCTGGGTTCCTTTTTAATTGTTTCATTGATGCTTGTGCTATTTTTATGTCTGTAATAGAATTTAATAAATTTCCACATTGTATACCTCTACTGCCTTGGTTGGAGTGTTTTCTTTTTCCCCTGTCTCTCTTGCACTTGGGTGTCCGTTTTATATCAGATAGAGGTAAACATCAAGGAATGGATTCCCCCGTATAAAAATCGATTAATTTTCACTGGTAACATGAATATAAAAAAACAGCAGAAAAATGGTCCCTTTCAAGGGGTATGTGCACAAAAAATTAGACTGGCATATAGTGTGAACGTCCTATAGAGAAATAGCAACAATTGTCCGTGGATATGTGATATTCAATGCAAAATCTAAATAGGCACCACAATTGATTTGCATTATATAGAGCTCAATGGCTTAATAATCCACAGTACAAGATAAACTTGCATATAGTGTGTATGTCCTATAAGAAAAGCAATAACAGTTTGTCTGTGGACAAATGGTAAACACCACTATTAGTTGTATTAATATTCCAAACAGTTTTGTCTGTGGACAAATGATAAACACCACAATTGATTGTATTGTACAGAGCTCAATGGTTTGATATTTCATATAATATACACGGGTAAGATGTATATCTAATATTCCCACGGAATACATTCCCTTAGCGGCGGTAGGGTTCAATAGGGCCCCTAGGGTCAGCCATCCAGGAGCGGGGGCGCCACAACGTTCCCCCCTAGGGTGCCAACCTCCGCGGTCAGGTAGGAGTGAGCCTAGTTATCACTCTAGGGACAGCCCAGTGGTACCCATTGTTTTAGTGGGATTGATGCACACCTTATATGTTTTCTTTGTGTGTCACACCCCATAGCAGACTATATATTGTACAATGCACTCCCCATAGACAAACTCTATATTATATAATGCTCACCCCATAGGCAAACTCTATATTGTATAATGCACACCCCCATAGGCAGACTATATATTATATAATGCACCCCCATGTATAGACTCTATATTGTATAATGCACAGCTCATAGGCAGATTCTATATTGTATAATGCACTCCCCATAGGCAGACTTTTGTCATGGTTTACTGGGTTCTTGGATCAGTAGTCGCGGGGTTAACTTGGTTGGCCTCTTTCTGGGTCCTGGGAGGCTTTTTATAGCCTCACTGTGAAGTCAGCCTTTGTCGTTTATACTCTGACCTTTGGCTGAGTGTGTCTGACCCTGTGCTTGTGCCAGTGCGTTGTGCCTGTGCTTCGTTTTGTCTGTCTGGTTCTGATTTGGCTGTGTCCCTGTTACGAGTTTTGCCTGTCCCTTTTGTACTGCGTTGCTCCGTCTGTGTATGACTCCTTGGCTGTGTTCTGGTTATTCTCTGCCTGCTCCTTTTGTACTTCGTCGCCCTCTATGTGTATGACCTGGCTATCCTGACCATCCATTCTGTCTATGCCCCTTGGTAACTTTATTTCGTAGTTACCCTTCTAGGAGTTTTCCTTTACCTCCTAGATCTCTGGAGCTTAGGCCACGCCCCTAGGCAGTCACATGCCTGGAGGTCCTTCGGCCTGAAACATTCTCTACCTGATACTGCTGCCTCTGAGAGACGTGTGGCTGGCTCCGCCCCTTGGCAGTCACATGCTGCTGAAGGTCCTTTTTCTCAGAAACACACGTCTTCCCTGCTGCGGCTCTACTATACAGGTATCTTTGTGCACAGTTTGTTCACTCAGGACACACGCACTGGCTCAGTGAGCAAGTGCAGTGCGGTGTCCCTGACATTATAAACGACCGTTACATTTTTTTTTTCTGAGGGGGAGATTTAGGAGTGTTATCCCCATGGATCCCATGCAGGTGTTAGCAGGTCAGGTGAAACATCTGACGCAAAGGTCCAGGAGTTGAATATTGAGCAGCGCATGATGGCTCAGACCCAGCAGCAGCTGGTAGATACCGTACAGGGGGCTGTCGCTGCGGGGTCTCTGGGTACAGGTGATAAGGATGTGTCATTGGTATCTCCTGAATCTCCAGTTAAACTGCCCGACTACTTCTCAGGGGATAAAAATGAGTTCAGAGCCTTCAGGGAGGGGTGTAAACTTTTTTTCTCCCTGAGGCCTCGCTCTTCTGGGGATGAGTTCCAGAGGGTGGGGTCATTATTTCCCTACTTCGGGGGGCCCCACAAGCCTGGGCTTTTTCTCTCTCTCCTTCTGCTCCTGAGAGGATGACTGTTGATATGTTTTTTCATGCCCTGGGCCGCATCTATGATGAGCCTGACAGGGTCCGTATGGCTGAGGACATGGTAATGAGTGTTCGTCAGGGTAAACATTCAGCCGAGTGGTTCTGTTCGGAGTTCCGACGTTGGGCAGCGGAGGTCTCCTGGAATGATGCCGCCCTTCGAGGGCTATTCCGCAGAGGCCTGTCTGAACATCTCCAGGACGCCCTGGCCCTTCATCCTCCACCTGATACTTTGGAGGACGCCATAACCCAGCCGTACGAATGGACCGCAGGCTACGCACCAGGGGTATCATGCAGTGTGAAACCTCACTGTTTGCTGGCAGCAAAGAGACTGGAGCCACTACTGAGGTCATGGACATTGGCACCACCTCGCTAAAAGAGAAGGAGAGAAGACATCGCCGGGAGAAACAACTCTGTTTCTATTGTCGAGAGTCCGGACATTGGAGAAAAGATTGCCCCACCTGTCCGTCATCTAAGACGGCGGAAAACTACTAGGTCTGGGTAGCGGTCGAGGAGGCTGCCCAGACCTTCAGGTACTATTTTCCTCATGTTCTAAAGTCGTATTAAAGGTGGAACTATTGGTAGACAACTATCGTTTTTTCTCGACAGCATTGGTGGACAGTGGTTCATCTCTCAATCTGATCAGTTCCTGAGTAAGGTTCTGTGTACATGTTCCTGAAACTCAGTTTTTCCGTCAGCCATTTTACTTTCTGTCTTGCTGCAGCTGTCTTGCCCTCAGTCAATATGGAGTTTCCAACTTGCATGTTCCCGCCCTGATTCTCTCCCTCTTGCTTCTTAAGCAGCCACAGCTGAGCAATCAGTGCTTCAGAATCAAGCCTGCAGTGAACCTGTGACCTGACTCCTGGAAGCCTTGGACCTTGTACTCCAGTTATTTCCTATTGTGGAACTTTGGAAACACTCGTGGACTTTGGAACCTTGCTATTTGATAAATCCACGTTTGCATGGACTTATGGTAACAGAGAAGAGATCCTGAACCTGTTGTGAGAGTGATTGCTGAGCTTAAGTTACTCTGGCCTGCTGTGTCTCCTGCTTTTGTATCTGCAAACTGTGTGACTATTATTGCCACTTGTATGAAGTAATACAAGACCTTCTATATCAAACCTGTGACTCCTGTGTTTTCATCGCACCCAAGCACAAGACACTATATGAACTGTACTCCTTACATTACATCCTGTGTCGTCTCCCAACATAAGATAGGGACAGTCAGGCTGGAGACACCCCTTAAAATTGTTGCTATCGACTCTTCCCCTCTTACCCGAACAGGGATTCTTTATGCTTCCAAAAGGTTTCTTTGCAGGTAGGGTCTTCCCACAAGGAAGACATGGAATGTTTTGTCATGGACAAATTGCCCACAGGGCTAGTGCTGGGTATGCCATGGCTTCAACGCCACAACCCGGTGATTGACTGGGAATCAGGGGAGATTATTAAATGGGGATCCCAATGTGTCGACTGTTGCCATAAACCTGTTTATTGTATGAAACTTGCAAAACCTGTCTCAGTGTCTTCTGTTGGTCTGGAGGGTATTCCGGAGTACCTGAAAGACTTTGAGGACGTGTTCTCTGAAAGTGAGGCTGAGGCTCTGCCCCCGCATAGATCATTTGACTGTGCTATTGATCTTTTCCCGGGAGCCAAATTGCCCAAGGCCCGTCTGTTTAATTTGTCAGGCCCGGAGCGCCTGGCTATGAAGCAATACATTGCTGAAAGTCTTCGCAAAGGGCATATAAGGCCCTCAGTGTCCCCAGTAGCTGCGGGGTTCTTCTTTGCTAAAAAGAAGGATGGCGGTCTACGTCCCTGCCTCGACTTTCGAGAACTTAATAAAATCACAGTCAGGAATACTTACCCCCTGCCTCTGATTCCTGATCTCTGTAACCAGCTCTCTGGGGCCAAGTGGTTTTCAAAATTGGACCTCAGGGGGGCTTATAATTTGATAAGAGTACGGGAAGGGGATGAGTGGAAAACTGCTTTTCTTACTACTGAGGTTATTGTTATTTGAGAATCTCGTCATGCCTTTTGGTCTCACCAATGCTCCAGCTGTGTTTCAAAATTTCATTAATGTAGTTTTTTCGGACCTCATTGGCCGTTTTGTTGTGATCCATTTGGATGATATACTGATATATTCCTCTGACAGACATTCACATTTATCATATGTTAAAACTGTGTTTCAAAGACTCAGGGAAAATCATTTATTTGTTAAGCTGGAGAAATGTTCTTTCTTCGTTCAGGAGCTATCATTTTTGGGTCTCATAATCTCTCCACAGGGGTTTGTATGGATTCCAAGAAGGTGCAAGCCATTATGGAGTGGGTCCAGCCTCGGGACCTTAGAGGACTCCAGCGCTTCTTGGGATTCGCGAATTACTATCGCAGGTTTATCAAGGGTTTTTCTCAGATTGTGAAACCCCTCACGGATCTCACACGTAAAGGGGCAGATGTTAGGAACTGGTCCCCGTCGGCCAAACAATCTTTTTTAACTTTGAAAAATTGTTTCACATCCACTCCTGTTCTGGTTCAACCTGACTCATCCAAGCCGTTTGTGGTTGAAGTTGATGCTTCGGAGGTTGGGGTGGGGGCAGTGTTGTCACAGGGACCTACTTCTCTGACTCAGGGCCGGCGTCAGCACCCGGCACACCCGGGCAAGTGCCGGGGCCCTGAGCTGGCGGGGGGCCCACTCGCAGTCTGGCACCCCCGCACCCGTTAGCGGAGGAGAGCGGTTGTCAGCGCCGCCACTGGGCCCCCCCCGCTTGCTCAGGGCCCCGGCATCAGCTGGCAAAATACTTACCTCTCCCGTGCCTCCACTGCCGCAGCTCCGGGCTCCAGGGGGCGCCGGCGCTTCCTCTCACAGCAGCGCCGCTGAATGACGTCATCATTCAGCGGCCTGCTGTGGCAGAGAGCGTGGGGACGCCGGACAGGTAAGACGTGTGTGTGTGTGTCTCTGTGTGTGTCTGTGTGTATGTAGTGCGGTGCTTTGTGTGTGTATTAGTGTTGAGCGATACGATACTGCAAATATCGGGTATCGGCCGATATTAGCTGTATCGGGCTTTCGATACCGAGTACCGATATTTTCGTCATATCGGATACCGGAATCGGATTTGTCACTGTCACTGTGAGCGTCCGTCGGTCGGGTCTGTCAGGAGTCAGCGGCACTTACCTGGCAGAAGATCTCCGGCGGTCACGTCCTGGACTGCTTGATGGCCGCCATTATCTTCTCCCTGGCGGTCACATGCAGTTTTTCGCGATAACTGCAGTGACTGCAGGGTAATCCCAGCCGTAAACCAGTCCGATGACGTCACCGCCGGGGAAGCAGGTAATCAGCTGTGCTGCGCCGGGATGACAGGCTCTGCCTGCCTGCCTGCCTGCCTCTGATGTCATTCTGATGTAGCAGAGCTGGATCGTCGTGGGACACTCGTTACTATGGACTGCGTCGGACAGGTGGTATACTGCTGTTTTTTTTTTTCATTTTTTTACAGGAGATCGATGGCGTCGCAGGATGAGACTGTAATAAAAGTAATGAAAACTGTGTTGTGTTTTTTATTAAATTAAAAAACTTTTTTATGAACATTCACCCGTCCGGGTACATCAACAATTTAACTATTTACATACAGGGACCCTGTCCGGGTTATTTATAATTCTTTGGCAGGGGTGTTCCAGGTACCACCTGGTACTCTTCTGATGCTTGCCAAACATCCGAGACACCAAGGACCACCAGGACCTGATGACGTCGTGTGGCCTGTACAGTCAAGTCGTGACCCGCTATCTGTGTCTGTGTGGCCACCTCTTTCATCTCCCTCCGGGTCTGGAGCCCTATGTCCCGGACTGAACGAACCACAGGGGGCCTAACAGGCGCCGGGTACGGGTCAGCTATCGTTATCATGTCCATAGCTGGGGCTGCTGAGGAGACCACTGAGGGAGGCTGGGGAGATTTACGGCGTGGGGTGGGCACTTGTGCAGAGGCCTGGATGTGGGAGGCTGAAGGCTCCGAGGGTCTCACAGGTTCCTGACACTCTGGGGACCAGGGGTCGCACCTGGTGACATTTAGGGCATACCATCCATTGTAACCCCAGTGTCGGGTGTAAGTTACCAAGTCTCCTGGCAACAGGTCCCTCCCCGGGTGTCCTTCTGGGAGGTGAGTCTCCACGTCCCGCCGGGTCACAAACACTTCTAAATAAAGTCCAGGCTCCTGGATGAAGCCCCAACCACCTTTTAACTTAAAGTTCCGTATTGCACCCTTACGCCGCGGCTCCCACAGGGTTCCTTTATCTTTTCTCATCCGGTCCTTATCTGCCCGGTCCTTCTCCAGGTTACGTTGCCGAAGCTTTTGGGATTCTCGCTGCTCCCTTTGTCGCTCTGCTTCCCGCTCCCAACGTCTCCACTCTTCCTCCTGACGCCGGTTGTAATTCTCCTCCACCAGCATCTCCATGTCTCCACCATCAAACTGCAGCTTACGATGTCCGGTTTGCGGCAGCTCTCCTGGCGCCCGACAGTCCTGGCGGCGCTCACCTGCGGAGGAAGCAGCCGGCTCTGGAACAGATGACAGTCGGGGCTCCGGTACAGACAGGTAGACCTCTGGTGCCTGCGCGGCCTTCTCCATGAGGACGGGTGTCGCTTCTTCTGTCTCAGCGACGGGGGCAGACAGCGGGATCTGGGGTGCTGGTGCGGCGTTTTTTGCAGGAACGGGTGCCTCCACTGCGACAACGTCAACCGGATCACATTGCAAGGGCTGGGATGCCCGCACGGACTCCTCTACTAGAACGGGTGCCTCACCTTCCGGTACAGACACTTCAGGTAAGAGGGATTGGCGCCGCTCCAAGTTTAGTTTTAGGGCACGCCAGCTGGCTTCCATCCTGGCGACCTCCTCCCGGTGCCGGGCCAGGCCTCTTAGGGTATCCTCCGCTTCTTGCAGCGTAGGAGGGTTTCCAGGCCGGGTGCCCAACGGTGGTTCCATGGCGATCGGGTCGCTTCCGTGGGGGGAGAGCTCTGACTGCTCCATCCCTTCACACTTCTGCTCGTGTCCATTAGCCATCTCTGCCAAGTCACATGTGTCATTAGCATCTGGAGAGGGCCCCTCTTTTGTAGGGAGGCGGGACCTTCGCGTTAGTTTCCGCACACTGAGGAGGATGAGGAGGCGGAACTCAAGAGCTGTGGGGCACGATCTTACATTGCAGTACCATTTAGAGTGGTCGGCCATCGTTTTCGAGCCACTGAGTGAGTGTACACCCACGAAGAGCACGCCCTTCTTCTTCACCAGTGCCTCGTCGTGACGCAGATATGGCGGAAAAATGGCAAATACATTCTCTGATGATTTTAGCAATTCTCAAGCACAAAACCAGTTCAATTCAGGCACACAGGACTCGCTTATAGCGAGCTACAGAATCCTGTTTGTGACGCCCAAGTTGAGTCGCACAGAGCCAGAGGTTTTGGGGGTACTCGGCACCGAGCCCGTCGACTTCTATGGGGTATGTCACGGCTTTACCCGGCAATTGAATCAGAGTCTATTTTACTATGTAGAAGTGTATAAACTATAAATATATGTATATATATATGTCACAATGACATGTATATATATATATATATATGTATTCTATGTGTGTATATTTTGTGTTTACAACGAAAGAAAGTGTTTTTTTAGTTGCGATATTTTGTTCCCATAGACTTACATTGGACTTCCGGAATCGGATATCGACGATATTTAGTGATATCGGCGATACCATTCCGATCCGATATTTTTAGATATCGAGCAGTATCGCTCAACACTAGTGTGTATGTATGTGTGTGTGTGTGTGTGTGTGTCTGTATGTGAGAGAGTGCTTGTGTGCTGTCTGTGTGTGATGATGGGCAGGCATTGCTGATAATGGGGAGGCATTGATGATGATGATGGGGAGAAGATGATGATAATGGGCAGGCATTGATGATAATGGGCAGGCATTGATGATGGGGAGAAGATGATGATGGGCAGGCATTGATGATGATGGGGAGGAGATGATGATGGGCAGGCATTGCTGATAATGGGGAGGCATTGATGATGACGGGGAGAAGATGATGATAATGGGCAGGCATTGATGATAATGGGCAGGCATTGATGATGGGGAGAAGATGATGATGGGGAGGAGATGATGATGATGGGCAGGCATTGATGATAATGGGGAGGCCATGATGATGATGGGGAGGCAATGATAATGATAAGGAGGCAATGATGATGATGGGGAGACAATCATGATGATAATGGGGAGTCTTTCCACAGCGCCCTTTCCTGAGCCGTAACAGTGCAGAACGCAGTACAGCGCAGAGGAGAGCTCCATATTTTGTATGGAGCATTATATGGGGTCCAGTATCCTGTATGGAGCATTATATTGGGTCCAGTATTCTGTATGGAGCATTATTTTGGGTCCAGTATTCTGTATGGAGCATTATATGGGGGGTGACATCCTGCATGGGGTATTATATGGGTGATGAGGGGGAGACTGTGGTGCCCATAATATTGTATGTGTCACGCTGTCTCTGTGTACAGGAGGACCGGGGTCTATGCTGACCCTAAGCTGGGGTCCTGACTAATCCCTCTACCTGGAGGTACTGTTGATGGTACAGAGGTCCAGGCCGCCAGCGTAACCCTATCTCCTGTGAATCCCTAACCACTGTAATCTAGTCCTGAGAAGGACCCTGATTACCACCACAGGGAACAGGAAGGTAACTGCCTTCACACACAGTATAAGACGAACGAGACAGTACAAGGGGTAAAATAAAAGACCACCTTGCATACAAAACTATCACTACAGAGGGAACACCAACGGGTAAGGAGATAAATAATAAAGCGAGGAGAGGAGAAAACCACAACAGGTACTCTTAGCTTTAGACTTCTCAATACGATCCGCTCTGCTGGTCTGCATGAATGCTTTCACCGACACTTCCCCAGCAGACAGGCAGGTATATGAAGGAAACCAATTACCACAACATTAATTGCAGCTGAGCGAGGCTGGTCTAGTCCAGCACAGAGAGAGGAAGAATTAACTCCCTCAGTGCCGAAAAACACCCAGCACCAGAACCTCAGCTGTGAGAAGTCAGGGTGTGCAATCGCGACGATCTTCGCAGTGACACACCCGTGACAGTACCCCCCCTTCTACGAGGGGCCTCCGGACCCTCAGGGCCGGGTTTATCTGGGTGAGTAGTGTGGAAGGCCCGAACCAATCGGTCTGCGTTAATATCCGATGCAGAAACCCACGTCCTCTCCTCAGGACCATACCCCCTCCAATGAACAAGGTACTGAAGGGACCGGCGATTCAGACGTGAATCGATGACTCTCGACACCTGGAACTCCAAGTTACCATTGACCACCACAGGAGGAGGAAGGTAACTGCCTTCACACACAGTATAAGACGAACGAGACAGTACAAGGGGTAAAATAAAAGACCACCTTGCATACAAAACTATCACTACAGAGGGAACACCAACGGGTAAGGAGATAAATAATAAAGCGAGGAGAGGAGAAAACCACAATAGGTACTATTAGCTTTAGACTTCTCAATACGATCCGCTCTGCTGGTCTGCATGAATGCTTTCACCGACACTTCCCCAGCAGACAGGCAGGTATATGAAGGAAACCAATTACCACAACATTAATTGCAGCTGAGCGAGGCTGGTCTAGTCCAGCACAGAGAGAGGAAGAATTAACTCCCTCAGTGCCGAAAAACACCCAGCACCAGAACCTCAGCTGTGAGAAGTCAGGGTGTGCAATCGCGATGATCTTCGCAGTGACACACCCATGACAGTATGGAGGACTGTACTGTCCAGTCTGTTCTGTGCGCTGTGAGGATTTGGCGGTTTTTGAGCTATTGTACAATTTACAATAGATATCACTCATGTAATGGAAGAAGTGAAGTATTTGGCATTGTACTGCACCTATATTTCTCTGCTGTATCTGTGCATCATGAATCGTGGTCTGTGTTAAAGGGGCCCACTGAGGCTCTTTCGCCCGGGGCCCATAAAAACCTGGAGCCGGCCCTGCTCTGACTAACCTCAAACCTTGTGCCTATTTCTCGAAAAAATTTTCTCAGGCTGAGAGAAATTATGACGTTGGTAATAGAGAACTCTTAGCAATCAAATTGGCGTTCGAGGAATGGAGGCATTTTTTGGAGGGGGCGGCTCACCCCATCACAGTCATCACCGACCACAAAAACCTAGAGTATATCAAATCTGCTAAAAGACTGACTCCTAGGCAAGCCCGTTGGTCACTTTTTTTTTCCAGATTTCAATTTTCTATAACTTTTCGCCCAGGGTCTAAAAACGTGAAAGCTGATGCTTTATCACGTAGTTTTGAGCCGCTTTCCGCCCCTGACCCGCCGTCCCCCATTCTTCAACCCAATGTCGTTATAGCTGAAATGTCGTCGGAATTGGAGCGGGAGATTGTGGGGGCTCAATCTTTAGCTCCAAGGTCCAAACCCGAAAACAAATTGTTTGTTCCTCAGCAGTTACGCACCAGGCTCCTGCGGGAGTTCCATGATTCAAAACTGAGTGCTCACCCAGGCATTTCTGCCACACGAGAGGCAGTGGCTAGAGTTTTTTGATGGCCTGTGATGGCTTCAGATATTAAGAAGCATGTCTCTGCGTGTGGGGTATGCGCTCGTTCTAAGAGCTCTCATTGCCGGCCGGCCGGGGAATTGGTGCCTTTGCCAATTCCAGGAAGGCCATGGACCCACTTGTCCATGGACTTCATTACCAACCTTCCTTCTTCTCGGGGGAACACGGTTATCTGGATAGTTGTGGACAGGTTTTCTAAGTTAGCGCATTTTGTACCTATGGCAAGTCTACCTACTGCAGAGACTCTCGCTAAGCATTTCCTCGCACAGATTGTACGGTTACATGGGGTACCTATGAATATTGTATCTGACAGAGGGGCACAATTTGTGGCCAAGTTTTGGCGGTCTTTTTGCAAAAGGTTGGGGATATCTTTGTCCTTTTCCTCAGGCTACCACCCAGAGAGTAACGGGCAGACGGAGCGCACCAACCAGTCGCTTGAACAAATTCTTTGATGTTTGGTTTCTACTCTGCAAAGCGACTGGTGTGATGCCCTACCGTTAGCGGAGTTCGTCTTCAACAACCGTACCAATCAATCTAACGGTAGGTCACCATTTTTTATTAATTATGGTTTGAACCCTCATTTTGGTGAATTCTCACGTTTAGATTCGGGCTGTCCAGGAGCTGAGGACTGTGTTAACCAAATCAGGGATCTGTGGTCAAAAGTTCGGTTGAATATGTTCAGGGCTCAGGAGACTTATAAGCGTTTTGCAGATAAAAAAAGGAACCCTGCTCAGGTGTTGCAGTGTGGGGACAAGGTGTGGCTCTCCACGCGAAACATAAGTCTTCGTCTACCCTCCGCCAAACTGGGGCCCAAGTTCATAGGTCCCTATGAGATCATTGAGGTAATTAACCCTGTGGTGTATCGCCTTCGCCTTCCCCCGCTTTGAAACTCCATAACGTATTCCATAGATCCTTGCTAAAACCCTTGGGATCGGTAGTAGAAGAACCAGCTGCTGTTCCCTCCCCAGTCTTGGTTGATGGGCACATGGAATTTGAGGTACAACACATTGTAGACTCCCGGTGGTCTCGGGGGTCCTTACAGTACCTGGTGCATTGGAGGGGGTACGGTCCAGAGGACCGGTCTTGGGTGCCGGCCAGATCGGTACATGCTGACCGTCTGGTTCGGGCATTCCATGCTCGGAATCCTGGGAAACCTGGGGGTCCAGAGGCCCCCCATTAAGAAGCGGGTACTGTCATGGTTTACTGGGTTCTTGGATCAGGTAGTCGCGGGGTTAACTTGGTTGGCCTCTTTCTGGGTCCTGGGAGGCTTTTTATAGCCTCACTGTGAAGTCAGCCTTTGTCCTTTATACTCTGACCTTTGGCTGAGTGTGTTTGACCCTGTGCTTGTGCCAGTGCGTTGTGCCTGTGCTTCGTTTTGTCTGTCTGGTTCTGATTTTGCTGTGTCCCTGTTACGAGTTTTGCCTGTCCCTTTTGTACTGCGTTGCTCCGTCTGTGTATGACTCCTTGGCTGTGTTCTGGTTATTCTCTGCCTGATCCTTTTGTACTTCATCGCCCTCTATGTGTATGACCTGGCTATCCTGACCATCCATTCTGCCTATGCCCCTTGGTAACTTTATTTCGTAGTTACCCTTCTAGGAGTTTTCCTTTACCTCCTAGATCTCTGGAGCTTAGGCCACGCCCCTAGGCAGTCACGTGCCTGCAGGTCCTTCGGCCTGAAACATTCTCTACCTGATACTGCTGCCTCTGAGAGATGTGTGGCTGGCTCCGCCCCTTGGCAGTCATATGCTGCGGAAGATCCTGTTTCTCAGAAACACACGTCTTCCCTGCTGCGGCTCTACTATACAGGTATCTTTGTGCACAGTTTGTTCACTCAGGACACACGCACTGGCTCAGTGAGCAAGTGCAGTGCGGTGTCCCTGACAACTTTATATAGTATAATGAACTCCCCATAGGCAGACTCTATGTAATATAATGTACTCCCTGTAGGCAGACTTTATATAGTATAATGCACCCCCAAAGGCAGACTCTATATAGTATAATGCACTCCCCATAGGCAGATTCCATATAGTATAATGCACTCCCTATAGGCAGACACCAAATTGCATAATGCGCTCCCCATAGGCAGATTCTATATAGTATAATACACCCCCATAGGCAGACTCTATATAGTATGATGCACTCCCCATAGGCAGATTCTATATTGTATAATGCACCCCACATAGGTAGACTCTATAGTATAATGCACCCCCCATAGGCAGACTCTATATTGTACAATGCAACCCCCATAGGCAGACTCTATATTGTATAATGCACCCCCAATAGAAAGACTCTACTGTATATTGTATAATGCACCCCCCAACAGGCAGACTCCATAGTATAATGCACCCCCTACAGGCAGACTCCATAGTGTAATGCACCCCCCATAGGCAGACTCTATATAATATAATGCACCCCCTATTGGCAGACTCTATATAATATAAAGCTCTCCCATAAAAAAATTAAATAAAATACTCACCTCTCCTCCTCTGTCCCCCACTGCTCCGAGTGCCTGCACATCTCTGGACTGGGGGAGGCAAGTGATGACAACATCGCGCCAGCTGTCAGTGTCTGTGTCAGTGATGTCAGATGCTGAGAGGTAGATAATGGGAGAGGGAGTGTGACGCTCCCACTCTAATTAATGCGGTCAACTGTATCAGCATCTAGTCGATACAGTTGAACTTGCAATGATGAGCTGGGCTGGAGGGGACCCATTGCTAGCACCGGGGCCCCCCTCCTGCTCAGGGGCCCCATAGCAGCCGGGTGGCAGAGCAGGGAGATCGATTCTCCCTGTTCTGCTGCAGAGTGTAACTGTATGAGTGTTCTGTGCACGCCGATACAGTTACAGCATTACAGCAGCTTAGTTCCGGATTTGCCACTCAGAGCAAAGTAGTGGGCTTAGGCCAACCCTTGAGAAACAACATGAATTTAATTAAACTAAACCCCCCAAACATTACCAATTCTTCCACCACTGGCTTGCAGTAGTCACATGATTATGCTTGTCAGGGGTCATAAATAATTTGCAATACTACTAAATTTACCCAGCAAGAGAGCAGCATTGTAGCCTTCTGTACTCCAGAAAATGGAAAGAAACATGATAAAGACAATATTACAAAGTCAATTGTAAAAGAACATTAGTGGACATTCTAGTAAAGCGAATACTCTCTGCTTTAGATTCAAGATTTCTTCTAATACCACCTGTTCTGAATATCCACCAGTTTAGGTATGAAAAAAGTGTAACTTATGGGTCTTTGTACTGAAAACGAAGGTGTTAAATTATATTTTTCAAAAGATTTCTATAGAGTGAAAGAAGAAAGCGTCTCGAAGAGTGAAATCTCTGTTGAGAGCAGCACCAAGTGATGGTTTCAGTGGGTTATTTCTACCCAGGAATAATTTATTGTGATGAGAACAGGAATCATACGTCTCCTTATCTCCACATAGATTCACCATTGTAAATGTCTTTTAAGTGGCTATAATCATCATCCAAACAATTGTAACGAGAAGTGAGAAGATGCACACAGCTAATGCCTAACAGAGTGGCTGAAAGCAAACACCGCCATTTGCTGGTCAAAAATGATAGAAAAAGTGAAATCAGAAAGAATTGCATCAGTAGGAACTCAAGAGTGCAGTACATATTTCCTCAGGGAAAAGATTGGAGAAGACACAAGGTCATATGATAGCTGTGGCGCAGTTAGTAATTATAAAATGCCCAGGAGGGAAGTGAAGGAGAGGAGTTAGGGCCCGAGCCTGTAGCGGGATGGATGTGTGATACAGTGAGCTGGCTTATAGCCACCATTGACCAGACCCAAGTAAAGACCAAGAGAAACAATACCCGAACGAAGATCTGAGAGAGATCAGAATCAAGTGAAAACCCAAGAGAGATCACAGCTGATTGAAAACCAGAGCCGGGAGAGCTGAGCCAAATTAGCAGAGTCAGCAACAAGAAATAAATGAGTAGGCTGTAGGAGAAGTGAATTTTCACTTCCAGTATTGACATACAGTATATTCCAGTATTGACATACAGTATATTGGTGGGGCCATCGTCAGGGAATGAAGGCGGCCAGTCTGATGAGTGGGCCAAGCAACTCACCAAACTGGGACTTGCGGCCTAGCGGGTAGTATCATCGACCAACATTAGGTCCTTGTGTAAAGTTTGGTGTTGCCTAGAGAGTGACGACGGTGACGGGCCCAGAAGCGACAGTGACGCCCCTTAGGTAGGGGTATTAGGACTAAGATATCACTGATGATAACTGTTAATTTATGATAATAATAGAACATTAGAGTGTAAATAGTGTTGTGTCAACATCTAAATTACTGTATTCTTCATGTAACATAGCTTGTTACATTTTCACCTTTTACTTTATCCCCTGATATTGTGCAGAAGGCCCTCCTGTGATGGTGTCAACCGAATAAATAGTTGTTTGTTTAAATACCATCGTCTCTTCATTGTCTACGCTGTTGCATCACCTTACTTGTTGTGAAGCAGTGACCAGTGTTATATGCAAGGGTCGCTATGTGTCGCCCAGGATGTGCAAAGAAGCATATAGAGGCCGTAGGAGTGCATTGCAGTCACAGGCATAGCTGTGACTGCAATGCAAAATAAAAGTGAATATTGGTCTTGGGCAAGCTATGTGTCCAGGGAAGATATAAGAAAACCTGTTGTGGGCTTTTATTTTTGAAACGGACTACAGGATGGTAGCGGGGCTGTCCGTTTCCTCACCGTCCCCGGGTTTTCCATGTGGCCGGTGGCCACAGATTCCTTTGTAAAAGCCCCTGTAGCAGAGGGTTGGGTGTGTCAGTGTGGAGTTTACAGCAAGCAGAGAGCAGACGGCTCTGCAAAAGCTTAGCATGTGTGAGTAAACACAGAGCCCAGCAGAGCGAACTCCTTGGCACCCCGCAATGTGATACGGTGGTGCAGTCGCCCTCGGCAACAGAATGTACTTATTGACTGGATACTGGAGGATACCGTGTGCTGTGCAGTGTGTGAGTTTAGACATTAAACACATTTTGCTTTGAACTTTGCTGGGTCACTGCCTCATCACTGCACAGCGTGGATACCACTGCGCTACATATGGCTAGAGAATGCGGAGCAGTGTGAACTGAGGCATACCCCAAAGTGTGCTGCATGTCAGTAATTAAGCCGGCAACACTACAGCTCAAACCTGCTGACAAGATGGAGGAACTATTGAAGCAGTTGATCCTTGCTCAGCAGTGGCAACATGAGCAGCACTAGCAGCAGCAACGGCAGCAGGAGCAGATGAATAATGAAGTAGTGACGTTTTGCATTGCAGACTTTGATGGAATGGTCTGCGGGTGTCATGTCGCGTTTGGAGAGCCCCTGATGTGCCTAAACAGTGGAAACCCCCCCACAAATGACCCCATTTTGGAAACTAGACCCCCAAAGGAACTTATTTAGATGTGTGGTGAGAACTTTGGACCTCCAAGTGCTTCACAGAAGCTTATAACGTAGAGCCATAAAAATAATAAATCATATTTTTTTCTACAAAAACGATATTTTCGCCCCCAATTTTTTATTTTCCCAAGGGTAACAGAAGAAATTGAACCCCAAGAGTTATTGTGCAATTTGTCCTGAGTATGCTGTTATCCCATATGTGGGGGTAAACTACTGTTTGGGCGCATGGCAGAGCTCAGAAGGGAAGGAGCACCGTTTGACTTTTTCAACGCCGAATTGGCTGGAATTGAGATCAGACGCCATGTCACATTTGGAGAGCCCCTGATGTGCCTAAACAGTGGAAACCCCCCAATTCTAACTCCAACCCTAACCCCAACACACCCCTAACACTAATCCCAACCCTAATCATAACCCTAACCACAAACCTAACCCTAACACACCCGTAACCCTACCTACCTCAGCAGTGGCGTAGCGTGGGGGGGGCGGGGGGGGCGGTCCGCCCCAGGCGGCACATGTGTGTGGGGGCGGCGCAGCAGCAATTCCATATGCACCCCTTCATTGCCCTCCCAATTTCGCACAGCCAGCATTTACCATTGCTGTGCTGTGCTTTGTAAAGGTGGTAGCAGGACCTGTGATGAGGTCACAGGAGGGGAGGAGTTAGGTGTCACATGATCTTCAGGCCCCTGTGTGCAGGAAACTGCTGTTTTGGTCGTCATGGTGCTGGATGATGGTAAGTTTATATGTGGGATCATAAGGGGTTTACAGTGTGGATGTAGCTTAGCTGTGTGTGCATGAGGTGTACGGAGCGGAGCCGTGTGTACGAGGTGTACGGAGCGGAGCCGTGTGTACGAGGTGTACGGAGCGGAGCCGTGTGTACGAGGTGTACGGAGCGGAGCCGTGTGTACGAGGTGTACGGAGCGGAGCCGTGTGTGTGTACGAGGTGTACGGAGCGCAGGTGTACGGAGCGGAGGTGTACGGAGCGGAGCCGTGTGTGTACGAGGTGTATGGAGCGGAGCCATGTGTGTACGAGGTGTACGGAGCGGAGCAGTGTGTGTACAAGGTGTACGGAGCGGAGGTGTACGTACGAGGTGTACGGAGCAAAGCAGTGTGTGTACGAGGTGTACGGAGCGAAACCGTGTGTGTACGAGGTGTACGGAGCAAAGCCGTGTGTGTACGAGGTGTACGGAGCGAAGCCGTGTGTGTACGAGGTGTACGGAACGGAGCCGTGTGTGTACGAGGTGTACGGAGCGAAGCCGTGTGTGTACGAGGTGTACGGAGCGGAGCCTTGTGCATGTGAGGTGTGTGGAGCGGACCCGTGTGTGTACAGGGCCACAAAGAGCGGAGCCGGGCATGTACAAGGGTCCTGTTACTTGCGGGATCTGTGTGCTTGGTGGCTGCAGGGGGGAAGGAGGGGTGCCATTATGTGCATGGGTCTGCGTGGGGACGGAGCGAATGCTGTTATCTGTGTAGGGCTGGGTCCCTGTCCCGCTGTCCTGGCCGGGAGGTTTACTTTCCCGCATTAGAATCGTACATGCGGAAACCCGGGGACCTCCCACACGTTCTGGCAGCCACATGTCACGTTCCACCGGAGGTGACGTGCTGTAAGTCAGCTGAACGCTGGAAATGACCGTTGACCTCATTTCCGGCGGTCAGCTTACAGCAGCAGGTACTGTAACTCGTTCTCGGGAGAGTCTTCAGAACGGCGACGCATCAAGCCACTGGATCTGTTGGAGTGAGAGCCGGGTATTGTACGGACTGCTGCATACAATACCCGACTCTCACTGAGCGAGACAAGCAGCATGTGAGGATCTCAACATGGGATCTGTTAAACAGATGAAGAGATCCCCAGATCCTGCCTGTCTCGCTCAGTGAGAGCCGGGTATTGAATGGAGCGCCTCATAGCTGGTGAGATCCCCACATCCTGGGGAAATGAGGTCAGCGATGGAACGTGACTTGTGGCTGCCAGAATGTGTGGGAGGTCCCCGGGACGATTCTAATACGGAAAGTAAACCGCCTGGCCGGGACAGCGGACAGGGTCCCGAAATCGGGACTGTCCCGCTGAAACCGGGACGGTTGAGAGATATGTGTTTATAATTATTGTTTATGAAACAGTGTGATCAGCAGTGCTAAGTGGGTGTGGTCAGGGCGTGGATATGGGTGTGACCAGTGAAATGGGTGTGGCTAGGGGTGTGGTCTAAAATTTGCCGCCCCGGGCGCCACAAACAGTTGCTACGCCACTGTACCTCAGCAGGTTCCTGCTTTTTCTTCTCCTCACAGCGTGGCCTTGGACCCGGACTCCCAGCGCCTCCCAGTGGCAAGCTTTGCCTTTTTTCAAGCGCTCTCTACATCGACTCCCAGTTTCAATTTTCTGTGGTGAGTCCCTGGTCCCTGATCCACAGCTCCAGGTCTTCTCCCATTTACCCAGGGTATTATACATTCAGTCACTGAAGGTTATACTTCATTAGTCCAGCGTTCCTTTGACATTTATTCTGATGAAGGTCCCATTATTGGACCGAAAACGTTTAATTGTTTCATGTCTGGATGCACCTTCATTAAATGATTTTTCGTGTCACAATTTGAGTGCCAAGTTTTTTTGAACTACATTTACCAGGCTGGATACCTGACTTGTGCACCTATTCTCACTTTAGTTGAGTGCCGTGGTTATTTTCTACACCCGTAACCCTAGTCCCACCCTAACCCTAACTTTAGCCCCAACCCTAACCCTAACCCTAATGCGAAAATGAAAATAAATACATTTTTTAAATTTTATTATTTTTCCCTAACTAAGGGGGTGATAAAGGGGGGTTTGATTTACTATTTATAGCGGGTTTTTATGATTGGCAGCTGTCACGCTAGAAGATGCTTTTTATTGCAAAAAGTAGTTTTTGCATCATCATATTTTGAGAGCTATAATTTTTCTATATTTTGGCCCACAGAGTCATGTGAGGTCTTATTTTTTGCGGGACGAGGTGACGTTTTTATTGGTACCATTTTTGGGCACATGACATTTTTTGATTGCTTTTTATTACGATTTTTAGGAGGCAGAATGAACAAAAACCAGCAATTCATGAGTTTCTTTTGGGGGAGGGGGTGTTTATATTGTTCCGCGTGTGGTAAAATTGATAATGCAGTTTTATTCTTCGGGTTAGTACAATTACAGTGATACCTCATTTGTATAATTTTTTTATGTTTTGGCACTTTTATACAATTAAAACGATTATATATAAAAAATAATTATTTTTGCATTGCTTTATTCTGTGAGCTATAACTTTTTTATTGTTTCGCTGATGATGCTGTATGGCAGCTCGTTTTTTGCGGGACAAGATGACGTTTTCAACGGTACCATGTTTTTTATATCCGTCTTTTTGATCGTGTGTTATTCCACTTTTTGTTTGGCGGTATGATGATAAATCATTGTTTTTTAGACTTGTTTTTTTTTTTTTAAGGGGTTCACTAAAGGGGTTAACTAATGGGACAGTTTTATAGTACGGGTCGTTACGGACGTGGCGATACTAAATATGTGTACTTTTTTTGTTGTTTTTTTTTTACATTAAAGAAGTGAATTTATTGGGGAATATTGTTTTTTTTTTTTCATTATTTAGGAATTTTTTTTTACAAATGTTTATTTTTATTTTTTGTACATTTTTACTTTGTCCCAGGGTGGGACATCATTGTGTAGGGTCAGATCGCTGGTGTGACAGTGTGACACTGTCACACCAGCGATCGCACAGGCACTGCTGCAGGCTTCCTCAGCGCCTGCTCTCAGCAGGCGCTGAGGAAGCCGCCTCCCTGCAGGACCCAGTGGCCATCTTGGATCTGGGGTCCTGCAGTGAGGAGAGTCTCTCGGAACAGCGCGACACATCGCGCTGTTCTGAGGGTCTCAGGGGAGCGCGCAGGGAGCCCCTCCCTGTGTGATGCTCCCCTGTGCCCCGGTACACCGCGATCATGTTTGATCGCGGTGTGCCAGGGTTTAATGTGCCGGGAACGGTCCGTGACTGCTCCTGGCACATAGGGCTGGGTGTCAGCTGACATAATCAGCTGACACACGGCGGCGATCAGCTGCGCTCCCCCCGGGAGCGTAGCTGATCGCCTTGGATGTTCTATTCCGTCCCTGGGAATTAAGTACCAGGTCACATGGACGGAATAGTACGTCCAATGGGATTAAGGGGTTAAGAAATTTGCAAATTGCCTCTTCAGAGAGGAAGAGGACTTGAACTCTAGTGCCACCTATTGGAAGCATCAATCCTAAAAGTCAATGTAATAATGCCTCCCCTGGATGAAATCATATATTAATATAAAAGATCCAGGTGGAATCTACACTTGTAGCCAAGGACTTGACTAACAGACTAGGGCTACATGGCGACTTTGGCCATGATGACAAAGGTTGACATTTTGTTCCCATAGTAAAGTGACAAGCAAGTTGCGATAAATCGGACCTGGGTAGGTTCTTTGTGACTTGCTCTTCATAGTCGTGGTACAGTAGGAGTTACAATGTGACCCCATTCACTTTTATTGTGTCTCCATATAGCAATCTTTGCCTGGAAAAGCTGTATCACAGCTAAAGTTCTCATGTAGCTCCAGCCTTATCGTTAATGATGGACATATTAGAGGACAGCAGAACATCACCACCAGAAATCACAGATTGTATACACACTGTTGTCTATATGTGATCAACACTTATCAGATTGACAAATGGTCCATGGCACATAGAAAAAGTTATGGCTTAATTAACTCTTACCTTTACATTTTGATGTTACTTCTGTAGGATTAACTTTATCACTGAACCATGATTCAATGAGATGAAAATCTTCTACTTGTAAAGCATAAGAACATTTGTACACTGCTGTGAGACTGGTAACCTTAAAGGTCACTTGTGGGGAACTTTTGTTAAAGGCCAAATATTCAGACAGAACTGATCCAGAATGCAGAGAAAAGTGCTTTATTATGCTTTTCTTTGGTTTGCGTGGTGCTGTGCAGTTTATTAGGAGATATTTTCTTTCTGTGCCACTTTCTATACATGCAGAGATTTTCGGTTTCTTCACATCTAGAACAGTTAAAGGTTGTGGAGATATAATACATCTATGCAGCACTAAATTAAAAAAATATGTAAGAAGCACAGTTACGTTCCTCTAAGCTTAACCCCTTTACCCCCGAGGGTTGTTTGCACGTTAATGACCGGGCCAATTTTTACAATTCCGACCACTGTCCCTTTATGAGGTTATAACTCTGGAACGCTTCAACGAATCTTGGCGATTCTGAGATTGTTTTCTCGTGACATATTGTACTTAATGATAGGGGTAAAATTTCTTCATTATAACTTGCGTTTGTTTAAGAAAAAAACGGAAATATGGTGAAAATTTTGAAAAGTTTGCAATTTTCAAACTTTGAATTTTTATGCCCTTAAAACAGAGAAATATGTCACACAAAATAGTTAGTAAATAAAATTTCCCACATGTCTACTTTTCATCAGCACAATTTTGGAACCAAATTTTTTTTTGTTAGGAAGTTGTAAGGGTTAAAGTTGACCAGCGATTTCTCCTTTTTACAGCAAAATTTACAAAACCATTTTTTTTAGGAACCACCTCACTTTTGAAGTCACTTTGAGGGTCTATATAGCAGAAAATACCCAAAAGTGACACCATTCTAAAAACTGCACCCCTCACGATACTCAAAACCACATTCAAGAAGTTTATTAACCCTTCAGGTGCTTCACAGGAGTTTTTGGAATGTGGAAGGAAAAAATGATCATTTAACTTTTTAGTCACAAAAATGATCTTTTACAAACATTTGTTTTATTTTCACAAGAGTACAAAGAAAAAATTGACAGATAAAGTTGTGCAATTTCTCCTGAGTACGCCGATACCCCATATGTGGGGGAAAATCATTGTTTGGGCGCACAGCAGGGATCGGAAGGGAAGGAGCGCCGGTTGACTTTTTCAAACCAAAATTGGCTGGAATTGAGATCGGACGCAATGTCGCTTTTGGAGAGTCCCTGATGTGCCTAAACAGTTGAAATCCCTCAATTCTAACTCAAACCCTAACCCCAACACCCACCTAATCTCAACCCTAACCACAAACCTAACCCTAACACACCCCAAACCCTAATCCCAATCCTAACCCTAACGGTAAAATGGAAATAAATAATTTTTTTTATTTTATTTTTCCCTAACTAAGAGGGTGACAAAGGGGAGTTTGGTTTACTAATTATAGCGGGTTTTTATAGCGGGTTTTTATGTAACACACTGAAAGACGCTTTTTATTGCAAAAAATAGTTTTTCCATCACCACATTTTGAGAGCTATAATTTTTCCATATTTTGGTCCACAGAATCATGTGAGGTCTTGTTTTTTTGCGGGACGAGTTGATGGTTTTATTGGTACCATTTTTGGGCACATGACATTTTTATCCCGATTTTTGGGTGGCAGAATGAACAAAAACCAGCAATTCATGAATTTCTTTTGGGGGGTCGTTTATACCGTTCCGCATGTGGAAATATTGATAAGGCAGTTTTACTAGTCGGGTCAATATGATTACAGCGATACCTCATTTATATCATTTTTTTTATTTCTGGGCGCTTTTATACAATAAAACCTATTTTATATAAAAAATTATTATTTTTGCATCGCTTTATTCTGAGAGCTATAACTTTTTAAATTTTTCACTGATGATGCTGTATAGTGGCTCGTTTTTTGCAGGACAAGATGACGTTTTCAGCGATACCATGTTTATTTATATCCATCTTTTTGATCGCGTGTTATTCCACCTTTAGTTTGGCGGTTTGATGATAAAGCATTGTTTTTTTCCTTTTTTAAGGGGTTCACTAAAGGGGTTAACTAGTTGGACAGTTTTATAGGGGGGGTCATTATGGACGCGTCGATACTAAATATGTGTACTTTTATTGTTTTTTTTTAATTTACATAATAATGTGTTTATGGGGAAAATATATTTTTTTCATTTATTTAGGGATTTGTTTAAAGATATTTTTACATAGTATAATATTGTTTTTTTTACATTTTTACATTGTCCCAAGGTGGGACATCACTATATAGTGACAGATCGCAGATCTGACACTGTGCACAGCACTATGTCAGATCAGCGATCTGATAGGCAGTGCAGGAGGCTTGCCGGTGCCTGCTTTCAGCAGGCACTGACAAGCCACCTCCCTGCAAGACCTAGAAGTACCCCGCCGCCATCTTGGATCTGGGGGCCTGCAGGGAAGAGGCCCTCGGAACAACGTGATCACATTGTGTTGCTCTGAGGTCTCAGGGAAGCAAGCAGGGAGCCCCCTCCCTGTGTGATGCTTCCCTATGCCACCGGAATGCTGCGATCATGTTTGATCGCAGTGTGCTGGGGGTTAAAGTGCCGGGAATGGTCCATGACTGCTCCTGGCACTAGGTGCCGGGTGTCTGCTGTGAGAATCAGCTGACACCCAGCCGCGTTCAGCCGTGGTCCCCCCGTGAGCGCGTCCGATCGCATGGGATGTACTATCCCGTCCATGGTCATATGGGCCCAGGTATCATGGATAGAGTTGAGCGATACTTTCCGATATCCAAAAGTATCGGAATCGGAATGGTATCGCCGATACCCCAAAAATATCGGCGATACCCGATACCGATACCGGAAATCCAATGTAAGTCTATGGGAGCAAAATATCGGAATTAAAAAAACCCCATTCTTGCCTTGTTGGTTAATTGTACATGAAGGAAAACAACAAAGAGTAATGTAGAAAGTATTGGGGAAGGTTGAGGAGACATTAAAGGCATAGATGTTTAACCCAATCAAATGGAATAGCATAAATATTTTTTTTTTTAAAGATGTTCGGATTGACGAAGAAATTGACAATGTTTACATTTTTTCTATTTTGGCAAATATGTATATTTCACAACTTCCATGCTCTTCACCTTTTTAACTTTAGACACACTTTCTCCTTCATAATCTTCAGCAGCATCATCTTTTTCATCAAATTATTCTTCATCTTCACCTTCTTTATCTTCTTCTTAAACTTCTTGCTATTCATCTTTTTGTTAACATTACTCATATTCTTCTTATTCAACTATTATTCTTCATATTGTACTTCATCTTCTTCATCATATTCTTATTTGTGACAGAGATTCCTGTACTTGTAATCTGTCAAAGTATGAATTTTTCATCCTTCCGTTCTTGCTGTCACAAAAGATTTAAATTACAACAGTATTTGTCCGTGTTCAGTTTAGCCTGCAGCAGCAGGCATTTTCCAGGGGCACCACGAGGAGGAACGGACTCACCCCCATACACTGCTTAGTCTTCTTCTGCTTATAATTTAGAGCATATATTTTGCTCTTCATTTTGGTCTTATACTTCATGTTCTTCTGCTTATTGTTCTTAAGTCTCTTGTTCTGTATCTTGTAGTTTGTCTTAACCTTCTTAGTCCTGTTGGGTAATCTTTTATTTCTTCTTTGTGATGGTGTTTAGGCTGGTTGGCTTGATGCTCGTCGTCCTTGTGGTCGTCATCTTCTTCGGGGTGGTCATCAGGGTCGTCGTCTTCATTGTTGGAGATCCAGAGTGATTACCCAAAAAAACATTTAAAAAATCTTCAATTTGTAAATGTAGCAGAAGGTACAAGAGCCAATGCAAGTAACGAGGACCAGCTGACTGTGCTGGAACCCGGAGGGGCAGCAGAAGGAAAAGAGCCAATGGCACAACCGAGGACCAGCTGACGTTACTGGGACACGGTTACTAAGCAGGAGGTACCTGTGCTCCAAAGCACTACCAAGGACCAGCAGACGTTGCTGGAACTCGGATACCGAGATGGAGGCATCTAGGCCAAAGGCACTGCGGAGAACCAGCTGACGGTACTGGAACCCGGAGGGGCAGCAGAAGGAAAAGAGCCAATGGCACAACCGAGGACCAGCTGACGTTACAGGGACACGGTTACTAAGCAGGAGGTACCTGTGCTCCAAAGCACTACCAAGGACCAGCAGACGTTGCTGGAACTCGGATACCGAGATGGAGGCACCTAGGCCAAAGGCACTGCAGAGAACCAGCTGACGGTACTGGAACCCGGAGGGGCAGCAGAAGGAAAAGAGCCAATGGCACAACCGAGGACCAGCTGACATTACAGGGACACGGTTACTAAGCAGAAGGTACCTGTGCTCCAAAGCACTACCAAGGACCAGCAGACGTTGCTGGAACTCGGATACCGAGATGGAGGCACCTAGGCCAAAGGCACTGCGGAGAACCAGCTGACGGTACTGGAACCCGGAGGGGCAGCAGAAGGAAAAGAGCCAATGGCACAACCGAGGACCAGCTGACATTACTGAACCCCAGTAACACAGGAGCAAGTGTTGACTGTGCTAACAGCACTTCCGAGCAACAACTGGCGGTGTTGGAGCCCAGGGATGAGAAGACAACAGGGTGGAGGCAGCAGGACTTTTTGACGTACACACAGCAGGGGAACAGCTGACATTACTGAACCCCAGTAACACAGGAGCAAGTGTTGACTGTGCTAACAGCACTTCCGAGCATCAACTGGCGGTGTTGGAGCCCAGGGTCAAGGAGGATGTTTAAATACTAGATCAAGTAATTTCCTTGTTACCTGTCAATTTTAAATGTCTATGCTTCAAACAAGAGAAAGATAACCTTTACTACCATAAGATGATGATTTCATTTAAACTAATATCTAGATAAATAAAGAATTGACAAACATAAACACATACATTAAGGGCCCGTTCACACTTTGCGGTTTTAGATGCGTTTCCGCTGCGGTTTTGAACGCAGCGGAAACGCATCCAACCCGCAGCACAGTGCACAGCCAATGAATTCCTATGGGAACCGCAGGTCTGCTGTGTACATGCTGCGGAAAAAACCGCGCGGATTCACCGCGCGTTTATTTCCGCAGCATGTCAATTATTTTTGCGGTTCCGTAGCGGTTCCGCACCCATTGACTTCTATTATGTCCTTCAAACCCGCAGCCAAACCGCAGATGGAAAAAAGATCTGCGGTTTGGCTGCGGACTAGGAGGAAGTGATGTCAGGCTGGAGGAAGTGTGTGTAGAAGAGTTGCCATATTGCTAGGAACATGGAGAACTATCGTCGCATGGGGATCGATGTAGGCCGTCTGATTGATTTGGTACGCATGTGTGTGTCAGTCTGTGTGAAGTCTGTCTGTGTCTGTCTGTCTGTGTGTGTCTGTCGGCCCTCATGCGACGATAGTGCGAGAATTGTGCTCAGGCTATAGGATGGGAGTAGTAGTCCCTGTGTCCGGTGACTGAGCACAATTGTGAGTGAAGAAAACATGTAACACATACACGTAACATACATGACAGACAGTACATACAACACAGAGTACATACTCACCATACAGCACACTTTCCCTTCCCCGAGGCCCTCGTCCCCTAGTAAAAATCCAAAAAAATAAAGCAATAAATACTCCCTGGTCCGCAGATATCCCACTCGAGTGTCCCACGGCGATCTGTTCTGTCCTCGCGGAGTTTCCCGGATTTCTGCAGCTCCGTGCTGTCCCTTTACGGCACTAGAGCTGCATGAGGATTTTCCCACGCAGCAGTGCCGTAAAGCGAGAGTACCGGAGTCAATAAACTCCGGTAAACTCTCGCGCATGCGCAGTAACACACTGCAGGAGCTTAGCTCTTGTCAGTGTGTTGACGGAGCCATTTAGAGCACTCACATCTCCTGATGTGACTGTTCTCCATGGCAGATCGTCGAGGGACACTCGATATTAATGGACTGCGTCGGACCAGGGAGTATACTATTGATTTTTTTTTTTTTTTTCTAGGAGAACGAGGGCTTCGGTCGGATACCAGAAAAAAAAATTTGGTCAAAAACTGTGTTTATTTATTTCATTAAATTATTTTTTATCAAATGTCTGTGTGTTTCATTTTACCTTTTATTACTTTTGGATTAATAATGGATCGGCGTCTTATTGACGTCTCTTTATTATTAACCGGGGTTAATGTCACCTAACAATCAAAGGTGACGTTAACCCCTTATTACCCCATATCCCACCGCTACAGGGGAGTGGGAAGAGAGAGGCTAAGTGCCAGAATTGGCGCATCTTAGAGATGCGAAATTTCTGGGGCGGCTGCGGGTTTGTATTTGTAGCCTGGGGGGGCGCCAATATCCATGGCCCCTTCCTAGGCTATGAATATCAGCCCGCAGCTGTCTGCGTAGTCTTTCTGGTTATAAAAATATAGGGGGATCCCACGTCATTTTTTTTTTGGGTCCCCCTATTTTTATAGCCAGTAAAGGCTACGCAGACAGCTGCGGGCTGATATTCATGGCCTAGGAAGGGGCCATGGATATTGGCGCACCCCCGGCTACAAAAACCAGACCACAGCCGTCAGCTTTCCCACTCTGGCGCAGAAAATTGCGCGGGAGCCCACGCAATTTTTTTTACCATGCCCCTTTGGTTATGGTGCAGAAAATTGCGTGGGAGCACACCGTGCGGCGCTCACAGTAATGTGCCGGCAACAACCATAGAGGTCTCTATGAGACCTCTGACTGTCAAGGCAGTGCGTCGCTGACCCGTTCACGTGACGGGGGTCATCGATGTGCTCATTTCCGGCCCGGCGGCAAAAAGCTGTAGTCAAAGGGAATCTGTCCCCCTAAATTGGCGGGATATTTAAATGATGGCAGTCAGGTCAGATGGGCGGTATTTTGGATACTTGCCTTAAAATGTTGTTTTCCGCCGTATCCATTATTTCTGGGAATTGTAGTCGTTGCCCTCCATATAACGCGCCTGCGCATTGCAATCTTGAATTGCGCACGTGCAGTATGCTTTGCCCGCAGATTGCAATGCACAGGTGCGTTATATGGAGGGCAACGACTACAATTCCCAGAAATAATGGATACGGCGGAAAACAACATTTTAAGGCAAGTACCCAAAACACCGCCCATCTGACCTGACTGCCATCATGTAAATATCCCGCCAATTTAGGGTGACAGATTCCCTTTAAATGCCCGCTGTCATCTTTGACAACGGGATTTAACTAGTTAATAGGCACGGGCAGATGACGATTCCGCTTGCGCCTATTGCGGGCACATGTCAGATGTTTATAAAACACCGCCGGAGACCACCTAAAAGCGGGGGATACTGCCAGCTGACATACTATTCCGTCATCTGGCAGAAAGTGGTTAATCATGTCAAATTAATACAGTTAATTTTTTAAATATGTTTACTGTTTCAAATGTGGATTATGATTCGGGTTGTGGTTATGGTTGGGGTTAGGTGTTTATTGAAATATTTTTTATCTGGGTGTCGGATATAGTATGTTATGGCATTATTGTATACATTGTAGGTACGGGATTATCCAGTACTATGGGACCCTGCAGACTACGCATATAAAGACCGTTTTCAACGGGACCTCTGCTGGACCAAAATTTTGCGGGAGATGTATCCCGAATGGGAGACATGCACGAATGAAATAAAGTCCCAAATTGGTAATTAGAACGTTATTTAACAATGAATATGAAACTTTGTAAAAAATGGACTATGATTAAAAGTGTTTGTATTTTTTTTTTTTCTAGAGAAAGATGTGAAACAAAGGTGGCGGTCGGTGAAGGATAGGTTTTTAAAATATCTTACCAGCTGTTCGAAAAGTGGCTCCTCTCCTCCCAGGCACACATTCCCTTTTTATGAGGAGTTGCAATTCCTTGTAACTAGCAGGACATTGAGGAGGTAAGTTTTGAAAACAAAAATGTAATTATATCTAGCCTGTATGTTTCCACGTGGTGTAGCACAATTGGCTGCGTATTGAACGCCACGCACAACCGCAGTGTTCAATACGCAGCGTTCAGATGTTACTGCATAGTGGAGGGGATTTTCTTAAATCCCGTCTCCACTATGCGTACAAAGAGGGAGGTGTCAGACCTACGTCACCGGACATGTGGCGGGTCTTTTGACACCACAGCATGTCTATTTATCTTGCGTTGGCGCTAACTAGCACAGTGTATTGATAGCATGCAGTTGGCGCTAACTAGCACAGTGTATTGATAGCATGCAGTGATTCCACATGTGTTCAATGAAAACATGCATTCTCACCATGTGAAAAAAAAGGGGCAGCGCTTTTGGCGTAGCGACCTCCTTTCTGCGTCCAAAACATTGCTTCTACACAGCATGGAAACATAACCTAAAAATTTTTTATTTTTTTCTCATTTCAAACAGCACTCAAGGGAACATTTTGACTACTGGGCCGACTGCTAATGAAGAACTGGAAGATGGAGCAGGAAGTTCCTCTGGAGCTGGTGGCAGATGTTCGCCATGCATTGCAACAGTTTCTGCTGGCACCACATCTTCAGCAGCTGCTGGCACATCTGCTTCTGAAGCTGCTGGAGCATGTGGCTCCGCAGAAACTGTTGCAAGAGCTGCCGATCCGGTGGTAGGAGAGCCGAGCAAAAAGAAAAATAAAAAAAAAGATGATAAAACCTTGAAAGCCGCAACAGACACTCTGGAGTTGATCAAAAAAACAACTTCAGAGGATCAGTTCGACTTCTTTGCCATGTCAATTGCAGGCAAGGCTCGCTCACTACCACCGGATAGGCAGTCAATTTTTATGAGCATGGCGCAGCTGTCACTGACAGCTTTGGAGGACCCTGCTCCCATTTCTTCTTATGAAGAAATACTGACAGGTGTTTTCCGTCTGTTCCGGCCAAGACAGCAAGGCCACCAACAGCCACCTGAACACCGGTCAAGCACACCAACCACCAGTTATTTACAGCTGTTGGACTCGGGAACGACTCAAAGGCTGGGACCCTCACCGACTGCCACTTCTGACTCATCCACCTCATATGGATATTATCCAGAATATCAATTTTAAAATTAATTTTTTATTTTTGAAAGTTATAGTTATACAGGGGCTGTGGGTGCCCTTTTTTGGGCATGGACTGGCAGCACCGATGGTCTGAATCACTTGTTACAGCATCATATGGCAGAGAGTTCCATAGTCTCACTGCTCACAGTAAAGAATCTACGTCTGTGATTATGACTAAACCTTTCCTCAAGATGTAGAGGATGCCCCCTTGTCCCCTTCACAGGTAACCCCAACAGTGTAATCACCTGTCTTGGTATTGCAGACCCCACAGTGCTCTAGTAACCTTGGTCACTGTTCTCTGCACCCGCTCCAGTTCAGCTGTGTCTTATACACCGGAGACCAGAACTGTACACTGTATTCTAAGTGTGTTCGAAGCTGTGCAGCCAGGCTTCTAAGGCCGGCGTCACACTGCCGAGTTTGATGCGAGTTAGTCGCACGACTTTCTCGCATCAACACCCGTCACGGCCGCCCACTCTCGGACCCGATTGTGCGGCTGCATGTATTTCTATGCAGCCCGCACACTCGGGTCCGAGAGCGAGTTGCCTTGACGGGTGTTGATGCGAGAAAGTCGTGCAACTTACTCTCATCAAAGTCACCAGTTGGACGACGGCCTAGTTATATTGGCCAAAAATGTTGTTATGTGGCCATCAGTTTATTGGTTTCATATTGAAAAAAGTATGACAATGTTTGTCAGTATTATTTTATTGTTTGTAAAATAAAGTTATATTTTGAACTTTATTTTGTGTTTGTCATATACATTTGCATGAGGGGGCTATACAAGAGCTCTATCTCTGACTGTGTTATGGGTACATGGGCACAGGAATATATTCGATGGAGAATATGTATGATGGTATATAGGCACTGGACTGTGGGAAGGAGAAGAATTTTGATAATTTGTTTGAACAAACCACAAAACAACGCACATGAAATTAACCATCCAAAATTTTTAATTACATAGAAATGCACACAGATTCACACATAGAACTAAATAGCAAAGGTGAGGCAAATAACAGATAATATAAAATTATGTAGCCTATTTATCAGAGCAAGTACCTTCCTATGCCCAATTAGAAATGAAATCTGTGCTGGAAAGTCTAAACAGTGGGAGCATGATGAAAAAAACGGATGTAGTGTGGGATAGGATCACACGCGTACCGCCACACCAGTGTGGTTTCCTCTGGGAAAGAATAGTCCTTTTGTGTCGCTCAATCTTCCATCTTTCACTGCTGTTCAAGCTGCACAACACCAGCACAGGAGTTTTGCCAGTGCACGGCACCTTCTGGACTCATAAAATAGTCAGTAAAGGTTTCTCTCACACGCACACCCGAGTTGGATGGCCTCCCCAGACCCACGCTGCGCACTGGATTAAATTCTGGCTGCTGGTACTCCACATCTACCTCTGAGCTGTACTCACGAGCATAGTTATGGAGTACACAGCAAGACTTAATCACAGCGTCAACGGTGTCTGTATCCAACTGGATAGGTGTGTGAAAGATCCTCCACTGACTACTCATGATTCCGAAGGTGCATTCCACATATCTGCGTGCACGACTCAGCCGATAATTAAAAATCCTCCGCCGGGCATCCAGTCCCCTTCGTGGGTATGGGCGCAGCAGGGTGGTCATTAAGGGAAACGCCTCATCCGATACCATCACAAAGGGCACTGGATGTGTGGAACCCGGCAAAGGTCTTGGGGCTGGGAGTGTTCCACCATCTCGAAGAATTTGCTGACCAATCTGTGATGTTCGCAACACCTGAGAGTCCCCAGTACTGCCATAGGCACCAACATCAATGGCAACAAATTTGTAATGTGCATCAGCCACCGCCATCAGGACGACAGAAAAATACTTCTTATAATTAAAGAAGCGTGATCCTGATAGTGGTGGCTTCTGCACTCTTACATGTTTACCATCAACTGCACCTATACAGTTGGGGAAATTGGCCACAGACTGAAAGCCTGCTGCAACCTGCAGCCAAGTCTCCTCGGTTGGGGAAGGCATCACGATGGGCTGCAACTTCTGCCAGATGACGGTACATGTGCACCTCACAATTTGAGAGATGGTGGATTTACCAACTCGAAATTGGAGGTGTAGGGATGTATAGCTCTCTCCTGTGGCCAAAAACCTGAAAATAAAAAGAAAACATTCTATTAGAAATGTCACAACAAAAAGGTAAGGGAACCTGTCAGCAGTTATGGGCGCTCAAAGATGTGGCCACCTCCTTTAAGGTGTTATCTGAAGCATTATATGATGCTGTCAATAACACCCCGGTCCAACACGAAATCTCTAAATAAACACAAAATTTAAAAAAATAGACACAACTGCATGGGCCGGTCACGTCAGATGGGAGATGCAGGTCCGTGTCCAGCCAATCCCATCATTTCGCAACGCCGCTGCCCTCCTGCTTGCTTCAACGCTCTACTGATCACCCGTACTTAACTGGCCTGTTGAGGGCTGAACAAATTCCTGCTGTGAGCAAGCGCCACGAAAGGTCTGAGAGGCCCAGCGCATGCACACCTCCGGACTTTGGTCTATCCTCATCAGGACACAAAAGTACGCCTGCGCAGTAGAGTGATGAAGCAATCAGGAGAGTGGTATCAAATTAACCGGTGGGGTTAATTATAGAATGCTGTAGATAAGCCCTGAGAGGCAGTGGCCACATCTTATAGCAGCAACAAATGCTGACAGGTTCCAGGTGTGTTTTACACATCCGGATATTTTCACAACCGTTAAACACTATGTCCATGTGTTTGTGTGTGTGCGGCACATATGTGGCAACCGTGTGCCGCCTATGTGCTGCATCAAATAGAAAAAACAATGCACACGTAAATTGTTCAATTTGCATCTGGTGCAAATTTATTGAAAAATTAAACCAACTTGACGTTTTTTGGGCCAAAAATTGGCCTTATCAAAAATGGTCGCCTTTCCAAAGAAGTATCAAAAACCCAGGTTCGGGCATAGAGTTCAGGGGGAAACCAATATGCAGTCCCCAATGTACACGGGGTTGTGGGGAGTCATTTTGCAGAAGGACCCCCAAACGATATAGGTGGCGCAGGGGGAAGCGCAGGGGCAGAAGTGTCTGGGGGTGTGTCTGCATCATGACCCACTTGTGAAATTCACACACAATGGTGACGGAAAAGCGCCCTAAGTGCATTGTGCAGGTGCTAAAGAAAATCCATTCTTCCCTGAGGGCCAGAAACCTGCGACCCGGGGAGAATGATGACAGCATCTTCAGCACCTGCCCCCGGGGGAAAACATCTTCGTAGCGTTTTTTCCCCATGCAATGCGTGTCACACAGAGGACTCAAGAGTGTTCTCCATGTGAAAGACACTTGTGGGTGGCAACTGGTAAAATCGGCATGTCAGTGGTTTTTCCCCGGACCCCGTCTCTGAAAACACGTGACGTGCATAACCCATTCTTTGAATGGGTCTTTCTTTTCATGTCTCTAGGACATGTGGAAAATGTCACTACTTACCAGGACACTGCGGGGAAAGGGGGGGTAAAGAATACATACAAAAAAAATTTTTTTCTTACCGCAAGGGATGAGCAGCCTTTTCCTCCGCAGTGAGGCCTTCCTCATGATTTCGGTCAGGTCAGATGGGCGAAAATAATCCAAGCATCGTTTAAAACGCTGCGATAGACAAACGGCAGAATGTCAATTTTTTTTGGGAAATCTGAAAAAATTTGGGAAAGGGTTAAAGTTAATTTTTTCGGAATTTAAGTAAATAGGGTTTATACTTTGGTATTGCAATTACTTTCCCCAAATCGTGTTAAAAAAAAAAATGGCCCTTCTCTGTCCGCTCACTAACAGTGGGGGCACCCAATTTTTTCGTGCCCGTCTTCTCCCCTTGTGCGCACCAAAAAAATTATTCTTTAGTACACAAAACAGGGAAACCAGACTTTTCAAGGATTTTTTGAATTCTTTTTACCTGCTTTTTGTGGTTTAGGTTTGCGCGACCCCCAGCATCAGTTTTCTGTATGGCCGCGGAGCAAGCCTGCGCACTATGGTTAGTGCACTGGGCGCTCTGCGGGGCGCTTGTGCTCTGTGAAACGCCACTCATTCTTGCTTAATAAAGTAAAAAGGAGAAGGGAAAGGGAAGGGGTTTGGCAAAGGGAAATGACACACAAATTTTTTTTTTTTCAGTTAAATTTTTTAAAGTTTAGATATCTTTATTGCTGAAAAACGCAACAATTCAAAAGGAAAACCGCTCAAAAACCCATCAAAAAGCATCCAAAATAAA
>JARQOD010000003.1:451756642-451920542 GCA_033576555.1 Oophaga sylvatica | reverse complement strand
TTCCATTGTTGCCAAAAAGGCTCCAGTGCGCCCAAGAAAGACCAGCAAGTGCCAGGACCGTCTCTTAAAAGTGTTTCAGCTGCGGGATCGGGCTACCAGCAGTGCAGAGCTTGCTCAGGAATGACAGCAGGCAGGTGTGAGTGCATCTGCACGCACTGTGAGGCGGAGACTCTTGGAGCAAGGCCTGGTCTCAAGGAGGGCAGCAAAGAAGCCACTTCTCTCCAGAAAAAAAATCATGGACAGACTGATATTCTGCAAAAGGTACAGGCAGTGGACTGCTGAGGACTGGGGTAAAGTTAATTTCTCTGATGAATCCCCTTTTCGATTGTTTGGGACATCAGGACAACGCCTCATTCGGAGAAGACAAGGTGAGCGCTACCACCAGTCTTGTCTCATGCCAACTGTTAAGCATCCTGAAACCATTCATGTGTGGGGTTGCTTCTCAGCCAAGGTAATCGGCTCTCTCACAGTCTTGCCTAAAAACACAGCCATGAATAAAGAATGGTACCAGAATGTCCTCCAAGAGCAACTTCTCCCAACCCTCCAAGAGCAGTTTGGCGATCAACAATGCCTTTTCCAGCATTATGGCGCACCTTGCCATAAAGCAAAGGTAATAACTAAATGGCTCAGGGAAAAAAATATAGAGATTTGGGTCCATGGCCTGGAAACTCCCCAGATCTTAATCCCATTGAGAACTTGTGGTCAATCATCAAGAGACGGGTGGACAAACAAAAACCTAAAAATTCTGACAAAATGAAAGCATTGATTGTGCAAGAATGGACTGCTATCAGTCAGGATTTGGTCCAGAAGTTGATTGAGAGCATTGTTATGTTACGGTAGCTGAGGAGTGCAGGTAAAAAAGGAAATACACCAGAGCAGTTGGAATCTATGGGCTTGCAGTACCCTGACTAACCACCACAACTAGAGGCAGCCGTGGAGCGTTCCTACGATGGTCCTAGACGCCTCGTCACAGCCTGAGAAACTAACTACACCTAAAGATAGAAACAGGAAAGCTATCTGCCCCGGAGCAGAACCCCAAAGATAATAGAAAGCCCCCAAACATGTAATGGCGGTTAGACAAGAGGAAATACTGACACAGAAAGAAAATAGTATGAGCAAACGCTGGGGCCCAAACTATCTAAATAGAAAAGGATAGGAAGGGTACTTACTGCAATCCCAGAAAACCCTGAAAAACACCAACATACTAATTTCAAAATCACCTGAGATCACACGACCTCTACCACCTAAATTAGCTCTCTGGTGTAACAAAAACAGCAGCCACTGAAAAAACTGCAAAAAGCAAAAGTACAAAACACAGTGGCTGGACTAAACTGAGAGGGCAAAAGCCCCCGGAGGGGACCCAGAAGGCCCCCACAGAAGTGCAGGACAAAATGCAAAAATGTAGCAAAAACACAAAATAAGAAATTGTCTTATCTGACAGCAGGAGATGCAGACACGACACAGCAGGCTACAAGGGAAACTGGAAAGAAGGATTCAGACCAGAACAATTGATCACCGGCAACCCTGATGGGAAAATGATTCCCTTAAATAAGACCAATCAGTAACACCTGATTCCCAATCCTCACTAGTACCGCTTGTAACCACCAGAGGGAGCCTCTGCTCAGAACTCATCTCAAACCCATTCACAACAGTACCCCCCCCTTGAGGAGGGGTCACCGAACCCTCATTTGAGCAACCAGGTCGGTCAGGATGAGTTCTATGATACGCACGGATAAGTCTCCTAGCATGGATGTCCGAAGCAAACACCCAAGAATTATCTTCCTGACCATAACCTCTCCATTTAACCAAATACTGGAGTCTTCGTCTAGAAAAACGAGAATCCAATATTTTCTCAACCACATACTCCAGATTGCCCTCAACCAAAACAGGGTCAGGAGGCACAGCAGCAGGAACCACTGGCTCAACAAACCTCTTCAACAAGGACTTGTGGAACACGTTATGGATCTTAAATGTCCCTGGAAGAAGCAAACGAAAAGAAACAGGATTAATAATCTCCATGATCTTATAAGGTCCAATGAACCTAGGCTTAAATTTAGGAGATGCTACTCTCATAGGAATATTCTTTGAGGACAACCAGACCAAGTCCCCCACTTTAAACCGAGGACCATCAGTCCTATGCCGGTTAGCAAACCGCTGGGCCTTCTCCTGAGAGAGGGACAACCTCTCCACTACCTGGTCCCAAATCTGCTGCATACGCTCAACAACAGAGTCAACACCTGGACAGACAGAAGCCTCCGTCTGTCCTGAAGAAAATCGAGGGTGAAACCCAGAATTACAGAAAAACGGAGACATCAAAGTGGCAGAGCTAGCCCTATTATTAAGAGCAAACTCAGCCAAAGGCAAAAAAGAGACCCAGTCATCCTGATCAGCAGACACAAAGCATCTTAGATAAGTCTCCAATGTCTGGTTTGTTCTCTCAGTTTGACCATTGGTCTGAGGATGAAATGCCGAGGAGAAAGACAATTGAACACCCAGTTTAGAACAAAAAGTCCTCCAAAATCTGGAAACAAACTGGACTCCTCTGTCAGACACAATGTTCTCAGGAATGCCGTGTAAACGAACCACGTGCTGAAGGAACAACGGCACCAATTCAGAGGAGGAAGGCAACTTAGGTAATGGCACAAGATGTATCATTTTGGAAAACCTATCACAAATTACCCAGATGGTGGTCATTCTCTGAGAAACAGGAAGATCGGAAATGAAATCCATAGAGATATGGGTCCATGGTCTCTTGGGCACAGGCAATGGCATCAACAAACCACTAGAGCGAGAGCAAGGCTTGGAGCGAGAGCAAGTCCCGCAGGACTGCACAAATTCCCTGACATCGCGAGACAAGGTAGGCCACCAAAAGGACCGACTAACCAAGTCTCTCGTACCAAAAATTCCGGGATGCCCAGCCAATGCGGAACAATGAATCTCAGACATCACACTCTTTTTCCATTGGTCCGGGACAAACAATTTTCCAACAGGGCAGCGCTCGGCCTATCCTCCTGACACCCCTCCAGAGCAAGTCTCAAATTAGGCGAGATGGCGGAAAGAACTACACCCTCCTTCAAAATAACAGAGGGATCAGATAGCTCAGGAGAGTCCGCAAGGAAACTCCTCGAGAGGGCATCCGCCTTAACATTCTTAGTGCCAGGAAGAAAGGAAACCACAAAATTAAAACGTGTGAAAAACAAGGCCCACCTGGCCTGTCTAGGATTGAGTCGCTTGGCAGATTCCAGATAGACCAGATTCTTATGGTCCGTAAGGACCACCACCTGATGTTTGGCTCCCTCCAGCCAATGTCTCCACTCTTCAAAAGCCCACTTCATGGCCAATAACTCCCGATTACCCACGTCATAATTACGTTCAGTAGGAGAAAATTTTCGAGAGAAAAAGGCACAAGGGTTACTTTTAGAGGTCTCTGGATCTTTTTGGGACAAAACGGCACCTGCCCCAATTTCAGAGGCATCAACCTCCACCTGAAATGGCAGAGAAACATCAGGCTGCCGTAGAACAGGAGCAGAAGTGAATCTCTGCTTAAGTTCCTGAAACGCAGAGACTGCCTCAGGAGGCCAATTCACCACATCAGAACCCTTTCTGGTCAAATCAGTTAATGGTTTAACAATAACAGAGAAATTACCAATAAATTTACGATAAAAATTGGCAAAACCCAAAAATCTCTGAAGAGCCTTTAATGAAGTAGGTTGGACCCAATCACAGATGGCCTGAACCTTGACCGGGTCCATTTCAATAACAGATGGGACAAAATGAATCCCAGAAATGAGATCTTCTGTACGCCAAAAAGACACTTTGATCCCTTCACATACAGAGCATTCTCTCTCAAAATCTGGAATACAGTTCGAACATGTTTCACATGAGAGTCCCAGTCATTAGAAAAAATCAAGATATCATCCAAATAAACAATCAGAAACTTGTCCACAAAATCCCTGAAAATGTCATTCATGAAGGACTGGAAGACGGAAGGAGCATTAGTGAGCCCAAAGGGCATCACAAGGTACTCAAAATGCCCTTCAGGGGTGTTAAATGCCGTCTTCCATTCATCCCCGTGCTTAATGCGAATAAGGTTATATGCCCCCCTGAGGTCAAGCTTGGTAAACCAAGTAGCGTTTTTCACCCTGGAAAACAGGTCAGAAATCAAGGGTAACGGGTATTGATATTTCACAGTAATATTGTTCAAGAGACGATAATCAATACACGGCCTTAATGAACCATCTTTTTTGGCCACAAAGAAAAAACCGGCACCTAAGGGTGAAGAGGATGGTCTGATATAACCCTTCTCCAATGATTCCTTGATATAAGACCGCATAGCGTCATGTTCAGGTACAGACAAGTTAAAGAGGCGACCCTTAGGGAATTTACTACCTGGCACTAATTCAATAGCGCAGTCATAGCTCCTATGGGGAGGTAAGGATGCAGATTTACTTTCGCTAAACACATCAGAAAAATCAAACAAAAAGTCAGGAACATCCTCAGCCTGGGGGGAGGCAGAAAAACAGGAGTGTTGGTATTAACACATTGGCAGCCCCAACTGGTTACAGACACAGATTTCCAATCCAAAACAGGATTATGAGACTGTAACCAAGGGAAACCCAGCACGATAATGTCATGCAGATTATATAGAACCAAAAATTTGCAGCACTCCTGGTGATCAGGTTCAACCCTCATTATCACCTGAGTAGAAAACTGGGGTTTATTCTCAGCCAAAGGGGTAGAATCGATCCCCAGTAGGGGAATAGACTTCTGTAGGGGTATCAAGGGAAACCCACAACGTTTAGCAAAATCATAATCCATCAGGTTAATAGCTGCTCCAGAATCAACGAAAGCCTGAGCAGAAAATGAGGACAGAGAGCATATCAGAGTGACAGTTAATAAAAACTTAGTCTGAACACTACCCAAGACAACTGAGCGTGCAAAACGTCTTCCCCGCTTAGGGCAGACTGAAATAGCATGAGAGGCATCACCACAGTAGAAACATAACCCATTGCGCTTTCGAAACTCATGACGCTGTGCCCCAGACACCACTCCATCACACTGCATGGGCTCAGCAGCTGGCTCACAAGGCAACACCACTCCACGCATACTTCTCCGCTCACGCAAACGTCTGTCAATTTGAATCGCTAATGACATAGAATCATTGAGACCAGAGGGGACAGGGAATCCCACCATAACATCCTTTACATTATCCGACAGACCCTTCCGGAAAAGGGCCGCCAAAGCGTCGTCATTCCATTTGGTCAGGACTGCCCACCTGCGGAATCTCTGACAGTATAACTCAGCGTCATCAAGCCCCTGATTTAATGCCAACAAGGCTTTTTCAGCTTGATCAGTGATATTAGGCTCATCGTACAATAACCCCAAAGCCTGAAAAAATACATCAACATCACTCAAAACAGGATCCCCAGGTGTCAGGGAAAAAGCCCAATCCTGAGGATCGCCGCGCAGGAGAGAGATGATAATTTGAACCTGCTGCGCTGCGTTTCCTGAGGACTTAGATTTTAAGGCAAGAAACAATTTACAATTATTTTTGAAATTCTGAAACTTAGCTCGATCCCTGAAAACAAATCTGGCATGGGGATCCTAGGTTCCACAACAGGCAACCTAGCAAGATATGCAGCAATACTCTGAACCTCAGTGGCAAGCTGATCCACACGGCCAGACAACTGTGCAAACTCCATTGGGAGAAAAGATCCTCCCCAGCACCCAGAGATACAGAGGGAAAAAAAAAAAAAAAAATGCAACAAACAGAAAAATATCTCTGACAACTTTTCTTCCTTCAAAATATATATATTTTTTTTTTTCCCTTCTGTGAGTACCATACAATTTTTTTTGGCCGGTGATACTGTTATGTTACGGTAGCTGAGGAGTGCAGGTAAAAAAGGAAATACACCAGAGCAGTTGGAATCTATGGGCTTGCAGTACCCTGACTAACCACCACAACTAGAGGCAGCCGTGGAGCGTTCCTACGATGGTCCTAGACGCCTCGTCACAGCCTGAGAAACTAACTACACCTAAAGATAGAAACAGGAAAGCTATCTGCCCCGGAGCAGAACCCCAAAGATAATAGAAAGCCCCCAAACATGTAATGGCGGTTAGACAAGAGGAAATACTGACACAGAAAGAAAATAGTATGAGCAAACGCTGGGGCCCAAACTATCTAAATAGAAAAGGATAGGAAGGGTACTTACTGCAATCCCAGAAAACCCTGAAAAACACCAACATACTAATTTCAAAATCACCTGAGATCACACGACCTCTACCACCTAAATTAGCTCTCTGGTGTAACAAAAACAGCAGCCACTGAAAAAACTGCAAAAAGCAAAAGTACAAAACACAGTGGCTGGACTAAACTGAGAGGGCAAAAGCCCCCGGAGGGGACCCAGAAGGCCCCCACAGAAGTGCAGGACAAAATGCAAAAATGTAGCAAAAACACAAAATAAGAAATTGTCTTATCTGACAGCAGGAGATGCAGACACGACACAGCAGGCTACAAGGGAAACTGGAAAGAAGGATTCAGACCAGAACAATTGATCACCGGCAACCCTGATGGGAAAATGATTCCCTTAAATAAGACCAATCAGTAACACCTGATTCCCAATCCTCACTAGTACCGCTTGTAACCACCAGAGGGAGCCTCTGCTCAGAACTCATCTCAAACCCATTCACAACAGAGCATGCCAGGGAGAATTGCAGAGGTCCTGAAGAAGAAGGGTCAAAACTGCAAATATTGACTTGCTGCATTAACTCATTCTAACTGTCAATATAAGCTTTTGTTACTCATATGTTTGCAATTATTATATTTCTGTCTGTGATAAAAACATCTGTCAAACACACATAAAAACCAGAGGGCAGCAGATCATGTGAAAATATAATATTTGTGTCATTCTCAAAACTTTTGGCCATGACTGTATGTATGTATGTATATGTGTGCATGTACTGTATGTGTGTTTATGCATATATGTGTGTCTGGATTTTTTTTATGTACTGTATGTATGTGTATGTTTCTTTGTGTATGTATGTGTGTGTGTTTATGCATGTATGCATGTGGATGTATGTGTGTGTCTGTATAGAAAAATATTTAGACTTGAGAGTCCTCAGTGGTTGATACCTTTTAATGGCTAACTGAAAAGATGGTAACAAATTGCAAGCTTTCGAGACTACTCCGGTCTCTTCATCAGGCAAAGACTAAACAAAAACTGAAGAATCACATATATATATGTCACATATATATAGTCTTTGCCTGATGAAGAGACCGGAGTAGTCTCGAAAGCTTGCAATTTGTTACCATCTTTTCAGTTAGCCATTAAAAGGTATCAACCACTGAGGACTCTCAAGTCTAAATATTTTTCTATCTACTGGCTAACACGGTACGAAGATACACATCTTTCCTGTGTCTGTATAGACGTGTGTATGTGTGTGTGTGTATGTATGTATATATGTACTGTATGTGTTTATCCATGTAAATTGTCTCTTCAGAGAGGTAGAGGACTAGAACTCTAGTGCCACCTATTGGAAGCAACAATCCTAAAAGTCAATATCGACCCTTTAAAGAGTCTTGTCACATGACTTGGAATAAAAGCCAAACCAGAATCTCAACTTGCAGGCACAATGTTTTGGGGTGCTGCCCCTCATCAGTGCAAAGTATGAGATCTGATTTGGCTGGGTCTGACCGGGATCCAAGGGGTAACGTCTGTATGTGTATGTATGCATGGGCGTACCCACCGTGGGGCAGGGGGGGCAGCTGCCCCCCCTAGAAGCAGGGGCGCACAGTGCTTGAACCGGCCCGCCGGCCCCGCCGACATTGAACTGACAGTTCAGTGCCAGCGGGCCCTTTAATCGCGTTCGGAATGTGGTGAGGAAGGCCTTGCGGCCTTCCATATGCAGCACATGCAACGTAATCGTCATCACGCCACCTGCGCGCCCTGATGACGTCACGCCGCCTGTGCCAGGAGAAGACGGAGTCCAGCGCGCGCTTCTTCAGAGCAGCGGGGGAGATAGGTGAGTACTGGCATTTTTTTTTATCCCGGGCCCGGCCTATGGGGGATTATGCTGGCTATTGTGGGATTATGCTGGCTATGGGGGATTATGCTGGCTATGGGGGATTATGCTGGCTATTGGGGGATTATAATGGCTATTGGGGACTATGCTGCCTATGGGGGATTATGCTTCCTATGGGGGATTATGCTGGCTATGGGGGATTATGCTGGCTATGGGGATTATGCTGGCTATGGGGGATTATGCTGGCTATGGGGGATTATGCTGGCTATGGGGATTATGCTGGCTATGGGGGATTATTCTGGCTATGGGGACTATGCTGGCTATGGGGATTATGCTGGTTATGGGGGATTATGTTGGCTATGGGGGATTATGCTGGCTATTGGGGACTATGCTGCCTATGGGGGATTATGCTTCCTATGGGGGATTATGCTGGCTATGGGGGGATTATGCTGGCTATGGGGGATTATGCTGGCTATGGGGGATTATGCTGCCTATGGGGGATTATGCTGCCTATGGGGGATTATGATGGCTATGGGGGGATTATGCTGGCTATGGGGGATTATGCTGGTTATGGGGGATTATGCTGCCAATCGGGGGTTTATGCTGCCTATGGGGGATTATGCTGCCTAAGGGGGAATAAGATGGCTATGGGGAATTATGCTGGCTATGGGGGATTATGCTGGCTATTGGGGGATTATGCTGGCTGTTGGGGACTATGCTGTCTATGGGGGATTATGCTTCCTATGGGGGATTATGCTGGCTATGGAGGATTATGCTGGCTATGGGGGATAATGCTGGCAATGGGGATTATGCTGGCTATGGGGAATTATGCTGGCTAAGGGGGATTATGCTGGCTATGGGGGATTATGTTGGTTATGGGGGATTATGCTGGCTATTGGGGGATTATGCTGCCTATGGGGGATTATGCTGCCTATGGGGGATTATGTTGGCTATGGGGGATTATGCTGGCTATGGGGATTATGCTGGCTATTGGGGGATTATGCTGCCTATGGGCAGGGTCGGACTGGCCCACCGGAGAACCGGAGGATTCTCCGGTGGGCCCTGGCATCTGGGGGGCCCTGGCACCTGCTGGCATACAGGGGCCAGTTGCCTAGGGCCCCCGCTGCTCCAGGGGCCCCCAGCCGGTGGCGTGTCGCTAATAGCGGCACACCACGCAGCTGCCATGGGGGCCCCATGCCAGCGGAGCAGCAGCGGGTGACAGGAGGCAGGAGCCCCTGTCCCCTCTGCTAAAGAGAAATGAATATTCACTGCTTCCCACTACCCAATGGGCATGGGAAGCAGTGAATATCATTACTTACCTGTCACCTCTCAGGTAATTCTCTCAGGTGCCGGGGCCCTGAGCTAGCGGTGACACCGGCACCTGTCCCCCATAGCGCGCCGGTGTCCCCGCCTGCTCAGGACACCGGCACCTGGCCCCCAGCGACAAGAGGTGAGTATGTCTTTTTTTTTTTTTTTGCAGCAGCAGCATATGGGGGCTATAAAATGCAGCATCTATGGGGGCACAGTCTGTGGAGCATCTATGAGGGCATAATCTATGGGGGCATAATCTCTGGAGCATCTATGGGGGCATAATCTATAGGGGCATAATCTGTGGAGCATCTATGGGGGCATAATCTATGGGGGCATAATCTGTGGAGCATCTATGGGGGCATAATCTATGGGGGCATAATCTGTGGAGCATCTATGGGGCATAATCTATGGGGGCATAATCTGTGGAGCATCTATGGGGACATAATCTGTGGAGCATCTATGGGGGCATAATCTATGGGGGCATAATATGTGGAGCATCTATGGGGGCATAATCTATGGGGGCATAATCTGTGGAGCATCTATGGGGGCATAATCTATGGGGGCATAATCTGTGGAGCATCTATGGGGGCATAATCTATGGGGGCATAATCTGTGGAGCATCTATGGGGGCATAATCTATGGGGGCATAATCTATGGGGGCACAGTCTGTGGAGCATCTATGGGGGCATAATCTATGGGGCATAATCTGTGGAGCATCTATGGGGCATAATCTATGGGGCATAATCTGTGGAGCTTCAATGGGGGCATAATCTAAGGAGCATCTATGGGGGCACAATCTATGGAGCTTCTATGGGGGCATAATCTAAAGAACTTCTATGGGGGCATAATCTATGGGGGCATAATCTGTGGAGCATCTATGGGGGCATAATCTATGGGGGCATAATCTGTGGAGCATCTTGGGGGCATAATCTATGGGGGCATAATCTGTGGAGCATCTATGGGGGCATAATCTATGGGGACATAATCTGTGGAGCATCTATGGGGCATAATTATGGGGGCATTAATCTGTGGAGCATCTATGGGGGCATAATTTGTGGAGCATCTATGGGGGCAATCTGTGAGATCTATGGGGGCATAATCTATGGGGGCATAATCTGTGGAGCATCTATGGGGGCATAATCTATGGGGGCACAGTCTGTGGAGCATCTATGGGGGCATAATCTATGGGGGCATAATCTGTGGAGCATCTATGGGGGCATAATTTATGGGGGCATAATCTGTGGAGCTTCTATGGGGGCATAATTAAGGAGCATCTATGGGGGCACAATCTATGGAGCTTCTATGGGGGCATAATTAGGAGCTTCTATGGGGGCATAATCTATGGGGCATAATCTATGGCGGCATAATCTATGGAGCTTATGGGGCATAATCTATGGAGCATCTATGGGGCATAATAATGGGCAGCATATGGGGCACATCTATGGGATCTGTGGGGCAGCATATGCGGCTAGTCTCATTTTCACCTAGGCTATACGAGTCGATAAGCATTTTCCCAGTTTTTTGTGGCAAAATTAGGGGGGTCAGCTTATACTCGAGTATATATGGTATCTATCTATTATCTATCTGTCTATCTATCTATCTATCTAATCTATCTATCTATCTATCTATCTATCTATCTATCTATCTATCTATCTATCTATCTATCTATCTATCGCATTATCCCCCATGAGGGGGCTGCTTTATAATCTATGAGGGAGGCTACCCCAACTCCTGCTACATAATTAAGACATGTACTACCTTATATTATACCCTGATATTAGCGCGTTTTACTGCACAATTGGCGGTCTTGTATTTATTTCTATGTAGCTACATAGTGGGCCCCAAGAATGATTTTCTCTGGTGGGCCCAAGGTGTTCCAGTCCGACGCTGCCTATGGGGGATTATGCTGGCTATGGGAGATTATGCTGGCTATGGGGATTATGCTGGCTATGGGGGGATTATGCTGCCTATTGGGGGATTATGCTGGCTATGGGGGATTATGCTGGCTATGGGGGGATTATGCTGGCAATGGGGGGATTATGCTGGCTATTGGGGGATTATGCTGGCTATTGGGGGATTATGCTGCTATTGGGGATTATGCTGGCTATGGGGGATTATGCTGGCTATTGCGGGACTATGTTGGCTATTGGGGGATTATGCTGGCTATGGGGGATTATGCTGCCTATTGGGGGATTATGCTGGCTATTGGGGGATTATGCTGGCTATTGGGGACTATGCTGCTTATGGAGGATTATGCTGGCTATTGGGGACTATGCTGCCTATTGGGGACTATGCTGCCTATGGGGAATTATGCCGGCTATTGGGGGATTATGCTTCCTATGTGGAATTATGCTGGCTATTGGGGGATTATGCTGGCTATGGGGGATTACGCTGGCTATTGGGGGATTATGCTGGCTATTGGGGGATTATGCTGGCTATTGGGGGATAATCCTGGCTATTGGGGGATTATGCTGGCTATTGGGGACTATGCTGCTTATGGGGGATTATGCTGCCTACTGGGGACTACTATGCTGCCTATTGGGGACTATGCTGCCTATGGGGGATTATGCTGCCTATTGAGGACATATGCTGCGTACTGGGGACCTATGCTGCCTTTTGGGACATTTACCTGCCTATTGGGGACCTATGCCGAGTATTGGGGACCTATGCTGTCTATTGGGCACCTATGCTGCCTATTGAGGACATATGCTGCCTATTGAGGACATATGCTGCCTATTGGGGACTATGCTGCCTATTGAGGACATATGCTGCCTATTGGGGATCAATGCTGCCTATTGGGGACATTTACCTGCCTATTGGGAACATATGCTGCCTATTGGGGACATTTACCTGCCTATTAGGGACTCTCGCACCACACCAGTCTGAGCCTGAGCTAAAAGCGGAGTTGCGCCAATATGTGCACTGATGAGGATGAAATGATATGGATTGGCAAGGCTGCATTGATGGGCAGTGCAGGCTGTATGTCTCTGTGTGGGCAGTTTTATTGCTGGTATATTGTTTTTGTAGCGCTGTATATATATTGGTATTTTACTAATGGCAATTTGGAATCCCTAGGAAATAATAATATCAAGAAAGAGAAAAATTGCTTCACTTGTGACAAATATGGAACCGAACATTGACCATCTCATTAGCCAAAAGCAGGCCCATAGTTCCCATTGAAATACCAGTAAGTTTGTTGATTTTTAACTTTACTTGTTCTTTATTTTAAGTATTGTATTTGTTCCTGTTTATATTTTATTTTTTTTACTTCAAAATAAGAGTGTAGTATATGGTGTATACAGGGTCATACACATCGTGTGCGGTATATAGAGTGTATATACACTGCTGTATTATACTTTTCATATACAGGTTATAATGCCTCTTATTCTTTGTATAGAGGTTAGTGTGCCATGTATAATATATGGTATATACAGCGTAGTGTCGCATACACTGCTGTATTATACAATATACAACAGTTCTAATGCTCCATATCTAATATGCAGTATAATGTACAGTGTATATGATGTAACGTGTGTAAGATGCGACATTGGCTTGCCCCCCCCCCTAGTTTTGATCCTGGGTACGCCCATGTATGTATGTGTGTGCATTTATGTGTGTGTCTGCTTGTGAATCATTGGCAATTACCATACGTTAATATTTAAAATATGAAAAATGAATTTACTCACCCAAAGTTAAATTGAATACAGGTAACAAGATACCTGAAAGGTAAAATGCATTCAATTAAAAGCAAAACAATTACATTTAGTGATTAAATCAGTTGACTGGCATGCAAAAAAAAATGATAGTGTTTTCTGAACTTAAAGAATATATTCATACAAACCATTGGAGCTGCTTTCTGTGGTATCGGCAAAACCACAAGAAAACAAGTTTAGAACAGTATGTGTGCTAGACTGGGGTCACACTTGCGAGTATGATGCGAGAAACTCGCGCGAGTCTCTCGCATCAATTCCCAGCACTGCCGCCGGCACTCGGACCGGAGCGTTCAGCTGCATAGAAATACATGAGGCCACACACTCCGGTCCCGGTATTGATGCGAGAGACTTGTTCGAGTTTCTCACATCACACTCGTAAGTGTGACCCCGGCCTTACATAAATACTTTCATACATAAATTCTTATATTTTAAAATACAACTTACAGGCCTCCATAACTTAGAATACAGATGGATTTATATACATGGTAAAAAGGCTTATTTATGTGACAAACTAATAGAGATACAGTAATTCCCTGTCCACCATGGCTTTCAGTATATGAAGGAAGGTGGGATTAGACAGTAGGGGCAGGTAGGAGCTGCTCACATAGGTGCGAGTTGGAAACAGGACAGATGGTGGTTGCAAACCGGAAATGTGCATTTCAGGACCATTACATTTAGGCTAAGTGCACACGATCAGGAATAATTGCGTTTTTTTCGCGGTTTTTCCGCGGTTTTCCGCGGTAAAAACGCGATAAAAACGCAAGCATTAAGCATCCTATACATGTTAATTGATTCCGCATGTTTTGGCCACATGTTGCGTTTTTTTTCCGCGAAAAAAAACGCTTTGCGGAAAAAATAGCAACATGTTCATTAATTTTGCGGAATGTAAGCGGTTCATGTGCGGTGGTACCCAGGGTCTGGAGGAGAGGAGACTCTCCTCCAGGCCCTGGGTACCATATCCCTGGTAAAACAATAATTAAAATAAAAAATAATGATATTCTCACCTTCCGGCGGCCCCCGCAGCCTTCCCGCGGCCCCGCAGCCTTCCCGCCTTCAGCGACGCTCCCGGCAACTTCCGGTCCAAGAGTCCTTTGCAAGAATCACCCAGATGGCATAGCGGTCTCGCGAGATGCTACGTCATCGGTGTGATTTGCCGCAAAGCATCCTTGGGACCGGAGTTGCCGGGAGCGTCGCTGAAGGCGGGAAGGCTGCGGGGGCCGCCGGAAGGTGAGAATATCATTATTTATTATTTTTACATTAGATCTTTTTACTATTGATGCGACATAGGCGGCATCAATAGTAAAAAGTTGGTCACACTTGTCAAACACTATGTTTGACTCGTGTGACCAACCTGTCAATCAGTTTTCCAAGCGATGCTACAGATCGCTAGGAAAACGCTAGCATTCTGCAAGCTAATTACGCTTGCAAAACGCTATTATTCTGGCGGGAATCAGCACACAAAAAACGTGCGTATTTCCTGCGGGAGAAGTGCGGGATTGCCGCGGAAATTTCCGCGGCAATTCCGCAACGTGTGAACTTAGCCTAACAGTGCCTACAAGTAGTATTCAACCCCCTGCAGATTTAGCTGGTTTGATAAGATGCAAATAAGTTAGAGCCTTCAAACTGCAAACGAGAGTAGGATTTATTAACAGAAGCATAAATCTTACAAAACAAAAAGTTATGTTGCTGTCATGTATAGTGTACAGTTCCTATAGCATCTTGTGCTTGGGTGCGAGGAAAACACAGGAGACATAGGTTGAAATGAAATGACTTGTATTACTTCATACAAGCATGCTGAAAAGTTCACACAGTGTGCAGGAACAGCGACAGGAGACACAGCAGGCCAGAGTAACTTCAAGCACTACAATAAATCTCCAAAGCAGGTTCAGGATCTCTTCTCTGTACCGTAATTCCTCTGCAAACATGGATTCACCAAACAGCAGGTTTCCAGAGTCCAAAAGTGTTCCAAGGTTCCTCAGTAGGAAATAGCTGGAGTACAAGTCCAAGGCTTCCAGGAGTCAGGTCACAGACTGACTAAGGCTTGATTCAGGAGCACTGATTGTTCAGCTGAGGCTGCTTAAGAAGCAAGAGGGAAGAATCAGGGCGGGAACATGAAAACTGGAAACTCCATATTAACTGAGGGCAAGAGCTGCAGAAAGACAGAAAGCAAAATGGCCGACGGAAAACTGAGTTTCAAGGAACATGTCAACAGAGACAAAGAACCTTACATTACTCCCCCCTTAGGGACAACCTCCGGATGACCTCAGACCAGGCTTGTCAGGGTACCTCTGATGAAACTGGCGGAGCAGGCGAGGAGCATTTACATTATTGACTGGTTCCCATGAGTTGTCCTCCACTGGGTAGCCCTGCCATTTAATCAAATATTGCAACTGATTTCTGTACAACCTGGAATCTAGAATCCTTTCCACCATAAATTCTTCCTGACCATCGACCAGCACTGGGTCAGGGCAAGGAGAAGAACGTCCAGGAAACGTATTGGGTGTTGCAGCCTTTAGTAGGGATACATGAAAGACAGGGTGGATTCTCATAGTTCTGGGCAGTTGAAGACGACAAGCAACAGCACTTATAATCTTATTGATCTTATAAGGTCCAATGTACTTATGTCCCAATTTAGACGATGGAATCTTTAATTTAAGATTTCTGGTTGACAGCCAGACCAAATGTCCTACCTTGAAAGCTGGTGCAGGTTTACGAAATTTATCTGCTGCTTTCTTGTACCTTTCCTGAGCCAATTCTAGATTTTCCTTTAGAAGATCCATATTCTTTTGTAAAGAAGTGATTCTTTCAGCCACTGCCGGCAAGGGCGTATCTATGGGAAATCGAGGAAGAATGTTAGGATGATAACCTAGATTGGAGTAAAAGGAGACTGCTTAGTGGAGGCGCTCTGAGAGTTGTTATAAGAGAACTCAGCCAGTGGAAGTAGATCCACCCAATCATCCTGTAGGTGGCAGATAAAACAGCGGAGATACTGCTCCAGGGACTGATTGGTTCGTTCTGTCTGTCCATTAGTGTCATGTGTGCATTGCCACGAAGATCGTCGCGATTGCACATTTTGACTTCTCACAGCTGAGCTGCTGTTTCTTTGTGTTTGGCAGCTAGGGAGTTAATTCTGTCTGTGCTCGGTGCTGGGACTGGGTTCAGTTTCTCCCGGCTGCAATTGATTATTTGTTGATTGGTTTCCTTTAAATTCCTGGTTGTCTGCTTGGGGAGTTGCCAGTGAAACCTTCATGCAGACCACAGATAGGAATGAATCTGTATAGACTTTAGTTGTGAGCTCCTTAGTTGTTCTAAGCTCAACTTGGTTAGAGTTTATTTCCCAGACCATTTATGTTCCTTTGGTGTTTGAGTGTGTATGCAAGCAAGTGTTATCCTGTCTGTCTTATATGTCTAATCTGTGTATTTAGCTAAGATCAGCCCATATCCCTTTGGTGGTAGTCAGGATCCTTCTTAGGACTGATTACAGGGTTCAGGGTCTGATAGGAGACAGGGTTAGGTTGGTGACTTGGACCTCTGAACCATTATCAGTACCTCCAAGGTGAGGGATTAGTTAGGACCCCAGTTTAGGGTCAGGTTAGATCCCGGTCCACCTTTTTCCTGTTTCAGCTCATCAAGTCCTCAAGATTAACCCTGAGTTCAGCAGATATCGTGTCAGGTAAATCTATTCTATACTTACATGATGATGTTGCTATACTAGTTGTTGTATAGAGTGTTGTTCCTGTATTAATAGTTTACTGACATTGTATACATATCATTAGACAGCGTGACATTTTCACTGGCCATAAAAATTATCTCCAGTTACCATGGATCCAGTAGCCCAGCTGGCTCTGCAGTTGCAGGGATTATCCATGGAGCTGACGGACATTAAGTCCAAAGTTTTGTCTCCCCTGGAGCAAACCAGAGTTGAACCTAAGGTTGCTCTCCCGGACAGGTTCACTGGTGGGCGAGACAAATTTTTCACCTTCCGGGAGGCATGTAAATTGTATTTTCGGCTTCGGCCTCGATCATCAGGGAGTGAGGAGCAGAGAGTGGGAATTGTTATCTCACTTCTGCAAGGGGACCCTCAATCCTGGGCATTTTCCCTTCCTCCAGGATCCCCGGCTCTACTGTCTGTAGATCAATTTTTTACTGCCCTGGGATTGGTATATGATGACCCAGATCGGGTCTCTCTTGCTGAGACAAAATTACGTAAGATACAGCAGGGAGATCGTCCGGCAGAGGAATTTGCTTCTGAGTTTCGTAGATGGGCCACAGATACTCAGTGGAATGACCCAGCTCTTAGGAGCCAGTTTTGTCATGGGCTTTCTGATAAATTAAAAGACGTTTTGGCTCAGTATGAGTCTCCTCCTTCTCTGGAGGCTGCTATGGCCTTAGCTATCCGTACTGATAGACGGCTTCGGGAGAGGGGTGAGGTAACCCCACTCCCTGTTGTTTCTCCACCTACCACTAAAGTCCCTTATGTTGAGGTTCCCCTTGTCTGTTCGGATGAGCCTATGCAGTTGGGAGGGACATCATTTCGTAGGAGGGGATTGGCGGTACGCCGCAGGACTAGAAGATGTTTTTTCTGCGGGAAAGAGGGACATTTTGTTGGAGAATGTCCATCCCGTGCCTTGTTGAGCCAAAAGTCGCCGGAAAACTGTTAATCCCAGGTTGTGTGGTGGACGACAACCTGGGAGTATGTATTTCATCCGCCAGTTCTTCTCAGTTCCTTGTACCAGTGGAGGTGGTAGTTGGTACGAGAGTGGAGAGATTGTCTGTTCTTCTTGATAGTGGTTCCGGGGCTAATCTGGTTGACGCTCAGTTTGCTCAGGCTCAAGGTATGCATCTGAGTGTATTGGTCAAACCGATCCCTATATTCTCCATTGACGCCAGGCTTCTCGGCCAAGGTAGCTTTGTTCATGAGGTTCATAACATTGACCTTCGGGTAGGGGCAATACATAGGGAACAATTATCTTGTTATGTGTTGGAGGGTCTACCTACTCCCATTGTGTTGGGACTTCCTTGGTTGGTTAAACATAATCCTGTGATTAATTGGCAGTCCAGAGAAATAAGCCAATGGGGTGAGTTTTGCAAAAGCAACTGCATGAACACAGTCATCAGTGCGGTCGTGCCTAGTACATTGCCTCCTTTTTTGGAGGATTTTGGGGATGTTTTCTCTGAGGAGGGGTGTCAGGAGTTGCCTCCTCATCGCGTGTATGACTGCTCTATTAATCTCCTTCCTGATGCTAAGTTGCCTAAAGCTAGGTTGTATAATCTTTCTGGTCCTGAGAGGCAGGCTATGAAAGATTATATTTCTGAAAGTCTGGCCAAAGGGCATATTAGACCTTCATCTTCCCCAGTAGCCGCGGGGTTCTTCTTTGTGAAGAAGAAAGATGGAGGCCTACGCCCTTGCTTGGATTTCCGCGAACTTAATCGGATTACTGTTCGAGATCCGTATCCACTCCCTCTTATTCCTGATCTCTTCAATCAAATTGTTGGCGCCAAATGGTTTTCTAAATTGGATCTCAGGGGGGCGTATAATCTGATTAGGATAAAAGAGGGGAATGAGTGGAAAACGGCGTTTAACACGCCGGAGGGACATTATGAGAACCTAGTCATGCCTTTTGGTCTGACTACTGCACCAGCAGTATTCCAACATTTTGTTAATGACATTTTTCGTCACCTTGTGGGGCTGTTTGTGGTTGTATATTTGGACGACATTTTAATTTACTCGCCAGATCTTGTGTCTCATCAGGAGCATGTGAGACAGGTGTTGCAGATCTTGCGAGACAATAAATTATACGCCAAACTGGAGAAGTATGTATTTGCCGTACAGGAACTTCAGTTTTTGGGTTTTTTGGTGTCAGCATCCGGTTTCCGTATGGACCCTGAAAAGGTGAGAGCAGTGCTTGAATGGGATCAGCCAGGGGATCTTAAGGCTCTGCAGCGTTTTTTGGGGTTTGCTAACTACTACCGGAAATTTATTTGTAATTTCTCATCTGTCGTCAAACCTCTCACTGACATGACAAGAAAAGGGACGGATTTTTCTAAATGGTCGGACAAAGCTTGCCAAGCCTTTTCCTCTTTGAAGAAATGTTTTGCTTCGGCACCCGTTCTCATCCAACCAGATGCATATCAGCCGTTCATTGTGGAGGTGGATGCGTCTGACGTAGGGGTGGGTGCTATATTGTCCCAGGGTCCGTCCCCTGGTAAATGGCATCCGTGCGCTTTCTTTTCTAAGAAATTGTCGTCCGCCGAAAGGAATTATGATATCGGCAATAGGGAACTTTTGGCCATTAAGTTAGCTTTTGAAGAATGGCGTCACTTTTTGGAGGGGGCAGTCCACCCGGTTACCGTTATTACTGATCACAAGAACCTGTTGTATTTGGAATCCGCTAAGCGTCTGAATTCCAGACAAGCTCGATGGTCGTTGTTTTTTACCAGGTTTAATTTTGTCGTCACTTATCGCCCGGGGTCTAAGAATGTAAAAGCTGATGCCTTGTCTCGCAGTTTCCCAGGGGCCGGGAAAACGGATGACCCGAGTCCTATCTTTCAGGAGGGGGTGGTAGTGTCGGCTGTATTTTCTGAGCTTGAGGAGGAGGTGTTAGAGGCTCAGGGGGACGCCCTGCAGGACCTCCAGGGAGACTGTTTGTCCCAAATCTGTTGAGACAAAAGGTTATTGAGGCACATCATAATTCTGCTCTAGCAGGACATCCAGGGAGTAAGGCTACTTTAGATCTCCTTTCTCGCCGGTTTTGGTGGCCTAATGCTAATAAAGATGTTATAACTTTTGTCGCGTCATGTGGGGTGTGTGCTCGCTCTAAAACCCCTCATACCCGTCCGTCTGGGACCCTTTTACCCTTGAAACTTCCGGAGCGTCCATGGACTCATTTATCTATGGACTTCATTACGGACCTTCCTCCGTCATCAGGGAATACTGTCATACTGGTGGTTGTTGACAGGTTCAGTAAGATGGCACATTTCGTTGCTCTTTCTGCACTCCCTAATGCTAAAACTCTGGCGCAGGTGTTCATTAGGGAGATCGTTAGACTTCATGGGTTGCCTTCTGATGTGGTGTCAGATAGGGGGTCTCAGTTTGTGTCCAAATTTTGGAGGGCATTTTGTTTACGTCGGGGATGCAATTGTCATTTTCCTCGGCTTTTCATCCGCAGACCAATGGTCAGACGGAGCGTCTGAATCAGAGCTTGGAGACATATCTCCGGTGTTTTGTTTCAGAGAACCAAGAGGACTGGTCTTCTTTCTTGCCTCTGGCAGAGTTCGCTCTTAACAACAGGCGGAGCGAGTCCACTGGTAAGTCCCCGTTTTTTGGGGCATATGGTTTTCATCCTCAGTTTTGTACTTTCAATGGGGGGGGCCCTTCTGGGGTTCCTGAGAAGGAGCGTTTCTCGTCGTCACTTGCTTCTGTGTGGAGAGGTGTATTGAATAATCTGAGTGCGATGGGGAACCGTTACAAACGTATGGCTGATAGGAGGAGAGTTTCTGGTCCAGATCTGAATGTGAACGATCTGGTATGGTTGTCTACCAGGAATATAAAACTTAAAGTGCCCTCCTGGAAACTGGGTCCCAGATTCATCGGGCCGTACAGGATCAGTTCCATAATTAATCCTGTGGCATTTCGTCTGGACCTCCCTCCTACGTTTAAAATTCATAATGTGTTCCACAAGTCATTACTTAAAAGGTATGTGGCACCAGTCATACCGTCACCTCTACCTCCTCCTCCTGTGTTGGTCAATGGTAACTTGGAATTTCAAGTATCAAAGATCATTGACTCACGTCTGAATCGCCGGTCCCTTCAGTACTTGGTGCATTGGAAGGGGTATGGTCCAGAGGAGAGGACGTGGGTCCCTGCGTCTGATGTTAACGCAGATCGTTTGGTTCGGACCTTCCACAGAACTCACCCGGGCAGGCCTGGCCCTGAGGGTCCGGAGGCCCCTCGTAGAAGGGGGGGTACTGTCATGTGTGCATTGCCACGAAGATCGTCGCGGTTGCACATTTTGACTTCTCACAGCTGAGCTGCTGTTTCTTTGTGTTTGGCAGCTAGGGAGTTAATTCTGTCTGTGCTCGGTGCTGGGACTGGGTGCAGTTTCTCCCGGAAGCAATTGATTATTTGTTGATTGGTTTCCTTTAAATTCCTGGTTGTCTGCTTGGGGAGTTGCCAGTGAAACCTTCATGCAGACCACAGATAGGAATGAATCTGTATAGACTTTAGTTGTGAGCTCCTTAGTTGTTCTAAGCTCAACTTGGTTAGAGTTTATTTCCCAGACCATTATTTTTCCTTTGGTGTTTGAGTGTGTATGCAAGCGAGTGTTATCCTGTCTGTCTTATATGTCTAATCTGTGTATTTAGCTAAGATCAGCCCATATCCCTTTGGTGGTAGTCAGGATCCTTCTTAGGACTGATTACAGGGTTCAGGGTCTGATAGGAGACAGGTTTAGGTTGGTGACTTGGACCTCTGAATAGGGTTGAGCATTCCGATACTGCAAATATCGGGTATCGGCCGATATTGGATGTATCGGAATTCCGATTCCGAGTTCCGATATTTTCGTCTTATCGGATACCGGAATCGGGATTGTCACTGTCACTGTCAGTGTCCGTCGGTCGGGTCTGTCAGGAGTCAGCGGCACTTACCTGGCAGAAGATCTCCGGCGGTCACGGGCTGGACTGCTTCATGGCCGCCATCTTCTTTCCCCGGCGGTCACATGCAGTTTCTCGCGATAACTGCAGTGACTGCTGGGTAATCGCGGCCGTAAAGAAGTCAGTCCGATGACGTCACCGCTGGGGAAGCTGGTAAGCAGCTGTGCTGCGTTGCGATGACAGGCTCTGCCTGTCATTGCGATGTAGCAGAGCTGGATCGTCGTGGGACTGTCGTTATGGACTGCGTCGGACAGGTGGTATACTGTTGGTTTGTTTTTTTTTTCTTTTTTTACAGGAGATCGATGGCGTCGCAGGAATGAGAGTACAATAAAAGAAATGAAAACTGTGTTGTCTCTTTTATTTCATTAAAAGACTTTTTTCTTGCTGTGTCTTTTTTTTATGCATTTAATAACTTTGGGATTAATAATGGATCGGTGTCTTATTGACACCTCTCCATTATTAACCGGGCTTATTGTCACCGTGCAATCAACGGTGACATTAACCCCTTATTACCCCGCTTGCCACCGCTACAGGGCAAGTGGGAAGAGCCGGGTAAAGTGCCACAATTGGCACATCTTTTGATGCGCCAAATGTGGGGCTGCTGTAGCCTGGTATTATCAGGCTGTTGAGGGCCAAAATCCATGGGCCTTGACAGTCTTTTAATACCAGGCCGCAGCAGTCTGCATTTTACTTGGCTGGTTAACAAAAATAGGGGGGATCCCCACGCCGTTTTTTTTTCGAGGGGATTCCCTATTTTTGTTAACCAGCCAAGCTAAGCAGACTGCTGTGGCCTGGTATTATCAGGCTGGCAAGGTCCATGGATATTGGATCCTTACCAGCCTGAAAAACCAGGCCTCAGCGGTCTGCTTCATCTGGCTGGTTAACAAAAATAGGGGGGACCCCACGCCAATTTTTTTCGAGGGGATCCCTATTTTTGTTACTCAGCCAAGATATGCAGACTGCTGTGGCCTGGTATTATCAGGCTGGCAAGGTCCATGGATCTTGGCTCCTTAACAGCCTGAAAATCCAGGCCTCAGCGGTCTGCTTCATCTGGCTGGTTAACAAAAATAGGGGGGACCCCACGCCAATTTTTTTCGAGGGGATCCCCTATTTTTGTTAATCAGCCAAGATATGCAGACTGCTGTGGCCTAGTATTATCAGGCTGGCAAGGTCCATGGATCTTGGCTCCTTAACAGCCTGAAAATCCAGGCCTCAGCGGTCTGCTTCATCTGGCTGGTTAACAAAAATAGGGGGGACCCCACGCCATTTTTTTTTCGAAGGGAACCCCTATTTTTATAATCAGTTCCCTCTGACGTCACTGATTGTGTCCCTGGCTGACCTGAAGTGAAAGTGGAAAGCAATCAATTAAGCTTTCCACTTAAGGGCCCGTCTCACATAGCGATATCGCTACCGAGATCGCTGCTGAGTCACTAGTTTTGTGACGCAGCAGCGAGCTCACCAGCGATATCGCTGTGTGTGACATTCAGCGACGATCAGCCCCCCTGCCGGGTATCGCTGATCGTCGCTGAAATGTCAGGACCTTTTTTTGATCGCTGGTTTCCCGCTGACAGGCACGCATCGCTGCGTGTGACAGGCGGGAGACCAGCGATCCGCTGGTAACCAAGGTACACAGCGGGTTTCCAGGCCGGGGCTGTGCCTAGAAACCCGCTGTGTACCTTGGATACCAGCGCCCTGATGCAGGGAGCTGGTATCCAAGGTACACAGCGGGTTTCCAAGCGCTGCGCGGTGCCTGGAAACCCGCTGTGTACCTTGGTTACCAGCGGATCGCTGGTCTCCCGCCTGTCACACGCAGCGATGCGTGCCTGTCAGAGGGAAACCAGCGATCAAAAAAAGGTCCTGACATTTCTGCGACGATCAGCGATACCCGGCAGGGGGGCTGATCGTCGCTGAATGTCACACACAGCGATATCGCTGGTGAGCTCGCTGCTGCGTCACAAAACTTGGACTCAGCAGCGATCTCGGTAGCGATATCGCTATGTGAGACGGGCCCTTAAGCGATGTTACCCGCAGTGTCGCTGTCCCAGATCGCTGCCTGAGCTGCCTGTTTGGCAGCTCAGCAGCGATCATGTAGCGATACACCAGCGATCCTGACAAGTGCATATCGTTGTCGGGATCGCTGGTGTATCGTTATGTGACACCCAGCCTTTACTCTCCTGTCAGGCAGGAGAGGAACTCATTCATTTGGGGTTTACTGTGAGGCTGCAGCATTAGCTGCGGTCCCTGCAGTAAACATTAACCCTTTCTGAAGGATTACACCGTGGGACCTGACTGTGCATGGGATAGGTAAGAATAATTTTGCTTTTTTATTTTATTTTTATTACAGGAAATGGTTTTTGCAGTAAAATAAAATATGGTCAAAAACATGTGTCTTTATTTCATTAAAATGATTTTTAATTAAATGTGTGTGTGTTTTATTTTTATTTCATGCAATAGGATTAATAATTGATAGTTGTCTAATTGACAGCTCTCAATTATTAACCTGGCTTAAGGTCACCTTTCAATAGCAAGGTGGCTTTAACCCCATATTAACCCATTCGCCACCGCTACAGGGCAATGGGAATAGACGGGCAAAGTGCCAGAAAGGGCGAATCTAATTATAGATTTGTCTTTCCTGGGGTGTCTGGGGGCAGATGTTAGTAGCCGGGGGGGGCAAAAATAATGGTCCCTCTCTGGGCTATTATTATCTGCCCCCACTCACTGGCTTTGTCTGTCTGGTTGCGAAAATAGGGCGGGAGCCCACGCATTTTTTTTCAGCAATTTTACACCTCATATATATATATATACATGTCATTGAATTTGTGACACATATATATATATATTTATATTTGTAGTTCATACACTTCTACATAGTATAATAGCCGCTAATTCAATTGCCGGCTTTTGTGAAAATGCAGAACCCGACATGAAATGACACTTGGTGTACATAGGGTTAACCATGTCTTTTCATGTCCTTTGCTATCTAATTTGCACAAACAATTAAATCAGACTATGTGTGCAAAATTTCACACCTTAGGGGTTAATTAAAGGTGTAAATTCGTAGCCAAAAAAGTCCGTTTTTTTACAACGAATTTACACCTTTAATTAACCCCTACAGGTGTGAAATTTTGCACACATAGTCTGATTTAATTGTTTGTGCAAATCAGATAGCAAACGACATGAAAAGACATGGTTAACCCTATGTACACCAAGTGTCATTTCATGTCGGGTGCTTCTGTCTTTTCACTGAAGCCGGCTTTACCCGGCAATTGAATTAGAGGATATTTTACTATGTAGAAGTGTATAAACTATACATATATGTATATATATATGTCACAATGACATGTATATATATATATATATGTATTCTATGTGTGTATATTTAGTGTTTACAAGGAAAGAATGGGGTTTTTTTAGTTGCGATATTTTGTTCCCATAGACTTACATGGGACTTCCGGTATCGGTATCGGGTATCGCCGATATTTTAGTGATATCGGCGATACCTTTCCGATTCCGATACTTTAGGATATCGGAAAGTATCGCTCAACTCTACCTCTGAACCATTATCAGTACCTCCAAGGTGAGGGATTAGTTAGGACCCCAGTTTAGGGTCAGGTTAGATCCCGGTCCACCTCTTTCCTGTTTCAGCTCATCAAGTCCTCAAGATTAACCCTGAGTTCAGCAGATATCGTGTCAGGTAAATCTATTCTATACTTACATGCTGATGTTGCTATACTAGTTGTTGTATAGAGTGTTGTTCCTGTATTAATAGTTTACTGACATTGTATACATATCATTAGACAGCGTGACAATTAGTCTGGGGATGAAAAGCAGAAGAAAGGTTTACTTTAATGTCCAATGCTGCACAGAAATTTTGCCAAAACCTTGAAGTGAATTGCACCCCTCGATCCGAAATGACCTCATCCGGTACTCCATGTAAGCGAAACACATTCTTAATCATCAAGTCTGATGTCTGTTTTGCAGTGGGTAAGCCGACACAAGGGATAAAATGAGCTGCCTTTGTTAGACGGTCAACCACCACTAGAATGGTGTTCTTCCCTTGAGAGGTTGGTAACTCCACAATGAAGTCCATAGAAATGGATCCCCACGGGCGGGACGGGGTGGGAAGGGGTTGCAACAGACCAGTTGGTGAGGAGCGAGGTGTTTTGCATCTTGCACAGACTTCACATGAAGTGACATAGTTTAAGACATCTTTCCTGTAAGTGGGCCACCAAAAGAAACGAGAAAGAAATTCTTGTGTCTTTAGAATTCCCCTATGCCCGGCTATCTTGGAATCGTGGATGAGTTGCAATACTCTCAATCTGACTGTTTCAGGTATATACAGACGTTGTCCCTGAATCCACACACCATTCTTAAAGACAAGACTTACGTCCCTTGGGGGTTGAGCCAACAAAGAATCCGCATGGTATGCTTCCTTGATGTCCTTAAGTGGGTCTTGATTATGAATCACTCCCAGGAATCTAGAGTCAGGAAGAATAGTCTTAGGAGGAGTAAGTGGACGTGTCTCTGCTGAATGAATCCTAGAGAGTGCATCAGCCTTTCCATTGCGCGATCCTGGTCTATAAGAAATGACAAAATTAAATTGGTTTAGGAAAAGATTCCAGCGAGCCTGGCGAGGAGTCAGGCACTTAGCCGACCTGATAAATTCAAGGTTACGATGGTCTGTCAGGACGACTATTTGCTGTGCATCTCCCTGAAGAAGGTGTCTCCATTCCTTGAAGGCGGCAATAATGGCCAACAATTCTCTATTGCCCACATCGTAGTTCCTCTCAGCCGAAGACAACTGCTGGGAAAAGAAGGCACAGGGATGCAAGACATTCTTCTCACCTGTTCTCTGAGAGAGTATAGCTCCAACGGCACAGTCTGAAGCATCCACCTCTATTATGAAGGCAAGCTCGGGGTTGGGATGTACTAAGATAGGTGCGGTGGTAAATTTATCCTTTAAACAGGAAAATGCTTCCTGAGCTTGCGGGGTCCAGGAGAACCTAGACTGTTTCCGGGTAAGTTGGGTGATAGGTGACACTACCTCAGAAAAATTCTTAATGAAACGTCTATAGAAGTTGGCAAACCCGATGAAACGCTGCACCTCCTTCACATTTCTAGGAATTGGCCAATCCTTGATGGCTTGGGTCTTGCTTCCATCCATACTAATCCCTTGCGTAGATAGTACATACCCCAGAAATTGAATTTCGGTCCTATGGAATTCACATTTTTCAAGTTTGATGTAGAGATGGTTTTGTCTTAGGCGTTCTAAGACCATTCTCACATGCCCATGATGTTCCTCTGTGGAGTTAGAAAAAAATTAGAATATCATCCAGATAAATCACCACAAATGTATCTAGGAGATCCCTGAAGATATCATTCACGAAGTGTTGGAAAGTGGCTGGGGCGGTACTCAGACCAAAAGGCATAACTAGATATTCAAAGTGTCCATAGCGTGACCTGAAAGTAGTCTTCCATTCATCCCCAGGTCTAATACGGACCAAGTTATAGGCCCCACGGAGATCCAGTTTAGAGAAAATTTTGGCATGCCGCACTCTCTCCAACAATTCAGGGATTAAAGGCAATGGATAACGGTTTCTAATAGTAACCTTATTGAGTTCCCTATAGTCTATGCAGGGTCTCAGAGATCCATCTTTCTTCTTCACAAAGAAGATGGGTGCACCTGCGGGAGATGAAGAGGGGCGTATGAAGCCCTTGGCTAAATTTTCGTCTATATAATCCTTCAAAGCTTTTAGCTCGGGCCCCGCTAGGGGGTAGATCTTACCAAAAGGTATCTCGGCTCCAGGCAATAATTCAATTGGACAATCATATGGACGGTGAGGAGGAAGCTGATCAGCATTCTTCTTGTCACATAAATCCACATAGTCCTGGTATACAGCTGGTAGTTCAGGGACTGACATGGTTCCTTTAGGAACAGAGCAAGCTGAAACTCCTTGACTCATCTGTTTCTCCGGAAAGTGTAATTCCTTGGTCTCCCAGTTAATCGTAGGATTCTGCGCCTGCAGCCATGGTAGCCCTAGAATAATGGGAAAGTGGGGAGAAGAGATAAGCATAAAAGACATTTTCTCCTGATGATCTTTACCCATAAGGACCCTCAAAGGCTCTGTTTCTTGATCCACTGGTCCAGAAGTCAGTAGAGAGCCATCCACAGTCTCCATCTGTACTAGAGTAGCCTTCTTCACTGAACGTATCCCCTGTTTCAGAGCAAAGGAGATATCCATAAAATTTCCACTTGCTCCTGAGTCGATCATAGCAGAGCTAGACACCCAGACTGAGTCAACCCAGAGTTTGATGGAAAGGAAGCAATGAGAATTGTTTCTTTTACAACTCAGCTGGGACACCGCTGAGGAAACTTGAAAAATTGCAGCGTTTATACCGTCATCGTCCCCAGAACTAACAGAGTTTAAGTCCGAGAAATCAAGATCTCTTGCAGCAGATCTCTCTGGAGCCTGAGGCTCGGACATGACAGAGCTCCTCTCGCAACACTCACAGTGAATGACTGCTGCAGTAGTCTTACGAGAACGGCTGGGGCAGTTTATAATGAAGTGTCCTGACTTACCACAGTAGAAACATAGATTTTCCTTTATACGATGTTCTTTGCGTGCATCACTAACCCGTCTTTGTAAAGAGTCCACCTGCATGGGTTCAGGTTCTGGTTCCCTTGTGATCCTACTCAAAGGTTCCTTAGCTGAGGAGGGAGGTAGTAAAAGGTTAGTGCGATTATTTTCGAACCATCTCTCTTGTCTGCGTTCAGTCAGACGAGCATCAATACGGATACAATAGTTAATAAAGTCACCTAACGCAGTGGGAGGGTCGGCACGAGCAAGTTCATCCTTAATCAGTGGAGACAACCCTTTCCGAAAAATAGATTTTTTAGCGGAAGTGTCCCAAGTGGTATCAAGAGCCCATCTCCTGAAATCCAGGGCATATTCGGCTACTGAACGCTTACCTTGGCGCAAAGTTAACATGGCTGCTTCAGCTGTTGCACCTCGATTGGGGTCATCAAACACCTGCCCCATGGCTGAAATAAAAGTATCAAGGTGATTCAAACAATCATCCTCAGTCTCAATCAGAGGGTTTGCCCACATCAAAGCCTTATAGTAAGCACTTTGGATCGTTCAGTGGGAAATTGTGAAGCATGTGCAGAGAAAAATAAATTGCATTGATTAATAAATCCCCTGAATTTCTCACGTTCACCGCCAAAACGAAAAGGAGGTAATTTGGGGATCCCAGAACTTGGGGTTATGGCAGGAGCCTGGGCTCGTTCCTCTAGTCTAGAGCCTCAATCCTGGCTCGCAATTCCTGGGTAGTCTGTCCAAACACTTGCAAATTATGATTAGTGAGGTCCTGTAGGCTTGCAAAATGGGTTTTTAAAGTCTGTACATCTGAAAGGATTGTATCAGTCACTCCGCAAAGTTCCTTTATGCGGGCCTCCATCTTCCAGATCTTTTAAGGCAGAAGTGCTGGAAGGAGAAGAGGAAAGGAAAAAAAAAAAAAAAACAATAGTGTTTACCTGTGGTAACACTCCAGAGTAAAATTTTAAGGGAATGCGCTCACCTGGAATGGTTGTGAGAAGTCACAACCACTGTCATCACATAAGGTATTAAACGGACATCTGATATCCACAGTCACAGCAGACACGGCTTTCCCAGACCCAGCAGACACTAAACATTGGCTCCTGAATCTTGTCATGTATAGTGTACAGTTCCTATAGCGTCTTGTGCTTGGGTGCGAGGAAAACACAGGAGACATAGGTTGAAATGAAATGACTTGTATTACTTCATACAAGCATGCTGAAAAGTTCACACAGTTTGCAGGAACAGCGACAGGAGACACAGCAGGCCAGAGTAACTTCAAGCACTACAATAAATCTCCAAAGCAGGTTCAGGATCTCTTCTCTGTACCGTAATTCCTCTGCAAACATGGATTCACCAAACAGCAGGTTTCCAGAATCCAAAAGTGTTCCAAGGTTCCTCAGTAGGAAATAGCTGGAGTACAAGTCCAAGGCTTCCAGGAGTCAGGTCACAGACTGACTGAGGCTTGATTCAGGAGCACTGATTGTTCAGCTGAGGCTGCTTAAGAAGCAAGAGGGAAGAATCAGGGCGGGAACATGAAAACTGGAAACTCCATATTAACTGAGGGCAAGAGCTGCAGAAAGACAGAAAGCAAAATGGCCGACGGAAAACTGAGTTTCAAGGAACATGTCAACAGAGACAAAGAACCTTACAGTTGCTCAGTTGAATTTTAATAAATTTTAAACATAAAAGTGTGGGTCAATTATTATACAACCCCTATGTTTAATATTTCGTGGAATAACCCTTGTTTGCAATTACAGCTAATAATCGTCTTTTATAAGACCTGATCAGGCCGGCACAGGTCTGTGGAGTTATCTTGGCCCACTCCTCCATGCAGATCTTCTCCAAGTTATCTAGGTTCTTTGGGTGTCTCATGTGGACTTTAATCTTGAGCTCCTTCCACAAGTTTTCAATTGGGTTAAGGTCAGGAGACTGACTAGGCCACTCCAACACCTTGACTTTTTCCCTCTTGAACCAGGCCTTGGTTTTCTTGGCTGTGTGCTTTGGGTCGTTGTCTTGTTGGAAGATGAAATTACGACCCATCTTAAGATCCTTGATGGAGGAGCGGAGGTTCTTGGCCAAAATCTCCAGGTAGGCTGTGCTATCCATCCTCCCATGGATGCGGACCAGATGGCCAGGCCCCTTGGCTGAGAAACAGCCCCACAGCATGATGCTGCCACCACCATGCTTGACTGTAGGGATGGTATTCTTGGGGTCGTATGCAGTGCCATCCAGTCTCCAAACGTCACGTGTGTGGTTGGCACCAAAGATCTCGATCTTGGTCTCATCAGACCATAGAACCTTGAACCAGTCTGTCTCAGAGTCCTCCAAGTGATCATGAGCAAACTGTAGACGAGCCTTGACATGACGCTTTGAAAGTAAAGGTACCTTACGGGCTCGTCTGGAACGGAGACCATTGCAGTGGAGTACGTTACTTATGGTATTGACTGAAACCAATGTCCCCACTGCCATGAGATCTTCCCGGAGCTCCTTCCGTGTTGTCCTTGAGTTAGCCTTGACTCTTCGGACAAGCCTGGCCTCGGCACGGGAGGAAACTTTCAAAGGCTGTCCAGGCCGTGGAAGGCTAACAGTAGTTCCATAAGCCTTCCACTTACGGATGATGCTCCCAACAGTGGAGACAGGTAGGGCCAACTCCTTGGAAAGGGTTTTGTACCCCTTGCCAGCCTTGTGACCCTCCACGATCTTGTCTCTGATGGCCTTGGAATGCTCCTTTGTCTTTCCCATGTTGACCATGTATGAGTGCTGTTCACAAGTTTGGGGAGTGTCTTAAATAGTCAGAAAAGGCTGGCAAAAGAGATCATTAATCCACACATGTGAAGCTCATTATTCTTGGTGCCTGAAATACTTCTTAATACTTTAGGGGACCAAACAGAATTCTTGTGGTTTGAGGGGTTGAATAATAAATGACACTCTGAATTAACTTTTAACGTTTTTTAAAAAAAAAATTAAAACAAAAATTTTTGCTGCAGTGCATTTCCCACTTCCAGGCTGATCTACAGTACAAATGTCACAATGCCAAGTTAATTCCGCATTTGTCAACCAGCTAAATCTGCAAGGGGTTGAATACTACTTGTAGGCACTGTATCACTCAAAAGCATGTAGTGTTCAGTGCAAAGAGCCAGGGACAGTTCAGCCACTGCACTCCTACCATCACTGCATCAGGGAGATCAAAACCTTCTAGATAAGGCAACCTGCCTGACCATGCATATTGGTATGTGCAGTACAGAAACCTATACAGAATTGCTGTTATTATGTGTGAAATTTGTTAAATTATTTTTCATTAAATGTTGTTTTTTTCCATTTTCTATTTCATCCCAAAAAATCTTCAATTTTCAACTTCAATCACTCTTTCTATACAGATGACTTTTCAGCAGTCTTGGTATCATCACAGACTGGATTACAATGACAGATAACACCACAATGTAAAGTAGATAGCACACAGGATTCACAATAGGCAATGTCACTGCTCCCCATGCTCCTCACTCCTGTCACAGTGAACAGTTGCTCAGATCAGAGCGTACCCATAAATCAAATCAACAGTGCCAAACTCAGCGCCACTCTATTGATGCTAGTGTCAATTTGGCTGCTGAAAAAACCCAGTAAGTATAAGTATGGGTTGGTTAACTAATTCAGGAGCACGCTATTCTTCCCCTACTTTTTTTTTTTTCGGACATGCTCTTGTAACGGCTCTAAAAAAATTTGCATTGAGATAATTAAAGCACAACTCCAGCAATGTTTTTTTCTACTTTACTGCTGGAGTAGTGCTTCAACTCTAAGTCCCCTGCCCCTGTCTTATACTGACTTTCCAGCGTCTTCATCTGTCATCGCCGCCGCTCAGGTCAGTCTCCTGCAGTTTTTCACCTGTCAGCAGCTCCAGTGTTTCATGGAGCGGCGAGGAGGTCACAACTCAATACAAGCCTATTAGAGCCTCATTCTGGCCTCGTTCTGACTCTCATACATTTGCATTGAGAGCTTGTGACGTAGATTCTGACAGTCTAAAGTTGCGCTCACTAGACGTCGCCGCAGGAACAAAAAAAAATGAGATACATATTTTTTTAAGACCACAAATAGCCATTAAGAAACATTAAAAATTGTTTTCCCATTTACATAAAAAATTTTTTTATATATTGGATATATATTTTTTTATTTACTATAGGGTTGGGGCTAGGAACCACAATTCAGACTTATAGTCTTACAGTGTCTTTCTTTTTAGTTTTGTGTTTATCATTTATGTTGTAGGAAAGATGTGTATCTTCGTACCGTGTTAGCCAGTAGATAGAAAAATATTTTACTTAGAGTCCTCAGTGGTTGATACCTTTTAATGGCTAACTGAAAAGATGGTAACAAATTGCAAGCTTTCGAGACTACTCAGGTCTCTTCATCAGGCATAGACTAATACAACATCTGAAGAATCACATATTTATACACAAAATAGCACAGAAAAAATGCAATAGGTAGGACAAGTGACATGAAGCAGAACTGTCATTATGGCAGAGGGATTAACATAAATATGACTAGTTCATAGATAAGGAGTGAAGGTTTTATTACCCTCTGATTGGGGTCTGGTATTGTGTTGTGATGACCCTAAAAGGTCAGGGAGGCAGATTCCTTAATTGTTGTAGAACGACATAAAACTCTGGGATATATTCATCCCAGCACTAAGAGTGTCAAAGGTCATCATAAGTTTATATTCCCAGACTTTTCTATCCTTCTCAGATTTGAAGTTAGATTTTAATACAAGTAATTTCCATATCTGTCATGCTATGACCGGGCATACAAAAGTGTTTGGCCACAGGTAAATCCATTCTTTTTTTTTTTTTTTTTTTTAGACCTGAGTAGTCTCGAAAGCTTGCAATTTGTTACCATCTTTTCAGTTAGCCATTAAAAGGTATCAACCACTGAGGACTCTCAAGTCTAAATATTTTTCTCATTTATGTTGATCTTTTTTCATTTATTTCACACACTGTGCCCAAATTAGGTTGTAGAAGACATTTTGGTGGGTATTTTTACATATATACATACACATATTTACATATTTTGCTTTCTTGGCCTTTTTTCAGAGAATATGAATGATAACACCAAAACGTTTCCTCCACTCATGGTTAGTGGTTGGGTGAAGCCATTTGTTGTCAAACTACTGTGTTTTCTCTTTTTAAACCATAATGAAACCCAAAACATCCAAATGACCCTGATAAAAATTTTACATACCCAATTTCTTAATACCGTGTATTGTCCCCTCTAACATCAATGACAGCTTGAAGTCTTTTGTGGTAGTTGTGGATGAGGTTCTTTATATTCTCAGATAGTAAAGCTGCCCACTCTTGGCAAAAGTCTCCAGTTTCTGTAAATTCCTGACGAAGGCTGTCGCAGAAACGCGTGTTGGGGTGGATGCATCCTTGGGACAGCGGTGATCTTTTATTATTCTACTACAGGTATGTGCTTTAGCACTTGTCACTTTTATATTTTTTATTTATTCTTTGTGGCTTAATTTTCCCTATTGAGGGACGCACTGCTGCACTTTACCTTCGTTATGTTATGTCATGGTCATGGTAACATTAGATTTATATGTCCACCTTCATCATGTATATGTGCAGCTAATCAGTACATTTTATTATATATTTCTTGTGACAGCACTTTTGCACTTTATTTTTATAGCAACATTACCTATTATGGTTGATTGATTCATATACAGTTATATGAAAAAGTTTGGGCACCCCTATTAATCTTAAGCTTAATGTTTTATAAAAATTGGTGTTTTTACAACAGCTATTTCAGTTTGATATATCTAATAACTATTGGACACAGTAATGTTTCTGCCTTGAAATGAGGTTTATTGTACTAACAAAAAATGTGCAATCTGCATCCAAACAAAATTTGACAGGTGCATAAGTATGGCCACCTCACCAGAAAAGTGACATTAATATTTAGTAGATCCTCCTTTTGCAAAAATAACAGCCTCTAGTCGCTTCCTGTAGCTTTTAATGAGTTCCTGGATCCTGGATGAAGGTATTTTTGACCATTCCTCTTTACAAAACAATACCTGGTCAGTTAAGTTTGATGGTCGCCGAGCATGGACAGCCCTCTTCAAATGATCCCACAGATGTTCAATGATATTCAGGTCTGGGGACTGGGATGGCCATTCCAGAACATTGTAATTGTTTCTCTGCATGAATGCCTGAGTAGATTTGGAGCGGTGTTTAGGATCATTGTCTTGCTGAAAGATCCATCCCCTGCGTAACTTCAACTTTGTCACTGATTCTTGAACATTATTGTCAAGAATCTGCTGATACTGAGTGGAATCCATGCGTCCCTCAACTTTAACAAGATTCCCGATGCCGGCATTGGCCACACAGCCCCAAAGCATTATGGAACCTCCACCAAATTTTACTGTGGGTAGCAAGTGTTTTTCTTGGAATGCTGTGTTTTTATGATGCCATGCATAACGCCTTTTTGTATGACCAAACAACTCAATCTTGGTTTCATCAGTCCACAGGACCTTCTTCCAAAAAGAAATTGGCTTCTCCAAATGTGCTTTTGCATACCTCAGCCGACTCTGTTTTTGGCGTGCTTGCAGAAATGGCTTCTTTCGCATCACTCTCCCATACAGCTTCCCCTTGTGCAAAGTGCGTTGTATAGTTGACCGATGCACAGTGACACCATCTGCAGCAAGTTGATGCTGCAGCTCTCTGGAGGTGGTCTGAGGATTGTCCTTGATTGATCTCACCATTCTTCTTCTCTGCCTTTCTGATGTTTTTCTTGGCCTGCCACTTCTGGCCTTAACAAGAACTGTCCCTGTGTTCTTCCATTTCCTTACTATGTTCCTCACAGTGGAAACTGACAGGTTAAATCTCTGAGACAGCTTTTTGTATCCTTCCCCTGAACAACTATGTTGAATAATCTTTGTTTTCAGATCATTTGACAGTTGTTTTGAGGAGCCCATGATGCCACTCTTCAGAGGAGATTCAAACAGGAGAACAACTTGCAAGTGGCCACTTTAAGTAGCTTTTCTCATGATTGCATACACCTGGCTATGAAGTTCAAAGCTCAATGAGGTTACAAAACCAAAAAAAGTGCTTTAGTAAGTCAGTAAGGGTGAGTTTCCACAATCAGTATTCCATCAGGAATTGCTGCATGTTTGGCGCTGTGCGTTGGCGCAGCGCCAAACACGCAGCGTCCAGATGTTACAGCATAGTGGAGGGGATTTCAAGAAATCCTGTCTCCACTATGCATAACAACACGCAGGCGGAAGACCTGCGTATCCGGACATGCTGCGCGTCTTTTCAGACCGCAGCATGTCCTAGCGTATTGCGTATTGCATGTCCTGAACACCTCCGGAAAGAACGCGCGTCAGAAAGGGGGCGGGGCTTTGGTCGGAGCGGAATTTCCGCTCCGTCAAATGCGCTGTGTTTCCTGACCATGGAAACACAGCCTTAAAAGTTGGTAGGAGTATTTAAAACAAGAAAAAGATAAGGGTGCCCATACTTATGCACCTGTCAAATTTTGTTTGAATGCAGATTGCACATGTTCTGCTAGTACAATAAACCTCATTTCAAGGCAGAAACATTACTGTGTCCAATAGTTATTAGATATATCAAACTGAAATAGCTGTTGCAAAAACACCAATTTTTATAAAACATTAAGCTTAAGATTAATAGGGGTGCCCAAACTTTTTCATATAACTGTATATGTATTTGCACTTTGTGCTTTGTCACATTTACTTTAATTTATCTTATTATTAATTTTGCTACTATTATTATTATAATTTTTTTCATCAGTAACATTATTTTGTTCCAGGTGATGTGTCCTCTTTTTACCTCTGTATATTTGTGTCACCCCTCCAATTATTTTGAATGATCAATAAAAAGATATATTTGTATATGCTTGGATTGTAAAGTCATTTTTTTCTGTTGCTTCAGAGTTCAAATTAAATAATAGAGATGAGTGAATAGTGAAATATTTGGATTTGGGAAAATCTGCACAAATAGTTTTTAACATATGTATTTTCGTACCGAATAACGAATCCAATGCAAGTCAATGGGAAAGCTGAATATTTTTCTGCTGGACCCAACAAACAGGTCCTACCAAACCAAACCTATTTTTTTTTAAAGGGAAAAAAGCTAAGAAACATTTTTTCCTTCATAATTAGATGTATATAGCACACACACGAAAAAAATACACCTCCCCTTTAGCATATGTTCACAAGGAGCGTTTTGGCTTCATTTTTTTCTTTAACATTTGTGAGGGCTCTCTCTCCTACATTTGGGAGGTCCCTCCCTCATGCCAAATAGTTAGCCAGATAGTGGAATACATATTCCCCATCCCTTTACAATGCCAGCTAAAACATGCCAATTTGAATTTTGGGCTTCACCCGCCACCTCCACGTCTACCGCCATGTCATTATGCGGCCCTCACTTCACATTTTCAGAGGGCAACAGGTTTGAGTTTGGGAAGGGCCCACAGTTCATTTTGGCCACCGGATCCCAATCGAGCCACTGTCCTAGTGGGAGAAGCCACTGTAAGGTGAATATAATACAGGGGTTGGGAGAGCTTTATGATCAATGTCAGTAAATTGGATTCTACCAGGCACCAAAAGCATTAGAATTAAATTCTGAACACAGTCTAACAAGTGAGGACCTGTATTATGGTCAGTCTGTCAGGCCTAAAACCCATGTCAGGAACAAGTACAAGCCTCATTTTACTTGGAAGCAGACTCCTCAAGTGAAAGAGACAGGAGTGCCACCGACCAATCAGCACAAGCCTACGTACTTCTTCTGGAAACTACACAACCAGACAGAATGTATCTTTTGCATGGTTGTGAGCAACAATGGAGTAATAACAGGATATGTTCCAGAGAGTGTTGAGGTCTGTGGAGTGTATTACTCAGATGACAGGCAGTGCTACAGAGCTCAAGTAAAGGCCTTAGCGTGGCAATGACCATGTTCTAATATGTGTAAGGCTGCGGCCTGAATAGGTCTGTGGAGCTTATTAACCCAGTGTTTTAGACATGCTTAAAATGTACAGAAACAGGCCAATACCCCACCACCATTTTTTTTCCAACATGTTTTATTGATTTAAAGAGTATTACAATCAGGGCTGTGGCATCGTTAAGCCACAGTTGCGACTCCTACTCCTGGATTTTATCAGGTTCTGACTCCGACTCCGGCTCGGCTCCGACTCTGACTCCTTCATAAATGGCCAATTCGTAACAATAAATTTACTGTTGTAAAATATTAACATTGTGCTTATTCAGTTTCTCACCATCATATTATAAGTAATCAGACCACTTAGAGCAAAAACTATATTTATTAGAATACAATTAGAATATAGCAAATAACTTTTATAAACTTTACTAAACTCTTGTAAGTAAATATGCAATAAACACTGTTATGCAGTTAATAAGAAGAAATCTATAAATTTGTCCTCAGAAAAAGTATTGCCTCTGTCAGATCCTCCTTCATGGATGCCCTCAAATCTGATCTAATTATTTTGAGAGCAGAAAACAACCTCTCTACACTAACTTGGGTTGGTGGCAAAGCAGTAACCACTCGGGCAACATTTTTGATGAACGGTCAAATTTCTCAATTTATATTAGTGCACATGAAAAATTCTGCTGAAATGTACTGGCTGTGTTCTTTGATGGGGATGACTCTTCTTCTATGCGGGAACGCTTTTCACGGTTCTTGTGATCCAAATATTTTTCGAAATTAAATTCTTCATCAGTTGATTAGGGTGAAGATGTGGCAGGATGACCAAATTCTTCTTGTTCCTCCTGACTGTTCTGCAACCCTTTCATCCTTACTGCTATTTCAAACAGAGCTTCTTTTCCTTTAGTTAGCTGTTGATCATCTAGAAGAATCCAATGCATTGGGTCTACATAAACAGCTGCCAAAAGAATGTTATTTCGTAATAGTAGCTCCTCTCCCGTTTCATTGATGTAGCAATGCCACTTGCAATTAACCCTCCTCTTTGGGACAGGCGAAACATCAGGTTCTTCCACTCCTTTAAGAAAATACCTGGAGTTAAGTCCTCTGCTTGTAATTTTTTAGTCACTGTAAATGGGTGCTCTAGCAATTTTTCCAGCTCAGTCACCTGATTCCACTGACTTTCATTTAGCGTCAGTTGAGGGTTAGCCATGTCTACAAGAAAGGTTTTCAGTTCAACCAAGCGCTGAATCATTAAGTACTGCCCCATCGTGTGGCTTGATCAATAATTGCCCCTTTTCCAGCACGTCTCTTCAAAACTGAGTCAACTTTAGGGGTTCTGGCAACAGTAGCCAATTTGCTCACCTTGCCAATCAGTGCAGCAGCATGTCCTTCTTGCAGACTGTCTCTTATAGTCAGCTGTAGCGTATGCACAACACAGCGCATGTGATGAATGAAAGAACGTATTGACACAGTTTCAACAAGATCATCTAAACTATCATGTTGCTGTTCATCTGAAGCAACTTCAGTTTGCTCCTCAGTTACAATACTGTGTTCTTCTATTTCAAACATTTCTGTGTCTGTGGACCCAGAATGTTCTTCTAGCTGCTGGTCACCATCATTACTCTCATTCATTAGCTTAATAGTACTTATCATATTTGAAGCATTGTCAGTTACGACAGAAAGAACTTGCTCTTTTTTAAGTTCATAGTCTTGCAGAACCTTTTCCACCAAGACCTGGAGAAACTCACTGGTGTGATGAGCTTTGGTGTCTTTTACTGCCAATGTCTTGGTAACTATTTCATTTTTGTCACAAACAAATCGGACATTGATGGCAAAATAGTTCACTCTGTGATGTGTGCAGGCATCCATTTTAAGAAACAGAAAGCGTCCCTTGAGAGTTTTTTTTAAGTTCTTCCTTTTGTTTAAAAGCTTCTTCGATTACTAATTTTCTAATACTCTCTCTCTCTCCAGAGAAACACCAAGCTTGCGGGCCATTTACCCATTCAGACACATAAAAGCTGGTCGTGAAAATAATGAAATAGGCACACTATCCTTTACAACAAGCTCTATGATCTGTTTTTTAAATGTATCTACTGTCATTGTCACAGTAACTTTGTCACTGACAAAATATCTTGCAACTGATGGCTGCAAAGTTCTCTGCTCCTTTGTTTGGCTGGAAGAGCTGGGCACTGGTTCATTGGTTTGGATGCAGTCTTTCTCATCCACTGCTTTCAGTACTTCTGGATGAAAGCGCTGTAAATGTCTCTTTAGATTAGAAGCTCTGGTAGGAGCATTTTTATCTTTGCCTGAATATGCACTGATCTTGGCTTCACAGCATTTGTTTTCGTCTGGATCATTTGTCATACACTGACAGACATAATGTTTTCTATCTTGAGTGATGGTGAAATGTTCAAATACAGCTGATTTAATGTGACACTTCTTTCACATTCTCAGGTTTTTAATTCTGCATTCACAATCCAAATGACAATTGTTTTTCCTAAAAGCAATTGTACAAAATTATTGCCAGGTCGTACAACTGATATAGTGGTCAGTAATACTGTTATTCCTCATGTACTCACAGTTAACTGATGCAAAGTTTGTTGAAAGGATAATACTTCTTACAGTCTTCCTCTTCTGAGTAGCAGCTGTGAGATGCTTGGAAGACGCACACCTAGTAAACATCTAGTCTAGAGGAGGAGCTTTACTACTAAGAATTTGCAACACATTTTCACTTTCAGTTTCATACATTGCAAGTAGGGGGGTTGGGGCAGCATGAGGTTAACCAAGTATAAGATTAGATAAGGGCAGTGGAGAACAGTGACACACAAGAAGTAAAGGGTATGCCACACTAAACGAGATCACTAACGAGATCGCTAGCGAGATCACTAAAACGTCACTATTTAGCGATCTCGTTTGCGACCTCGTTGTGTGTGGCATGTAGCAATGATGTGGCCCCTGCTGTGATGTCGCTGATCGTTGACTAGTGTTCTGGACCGTTTTTTGATCGTTGGCGTCCCGCTGGTGAGCCTATATCGCTGTGTTTGGCACCTTTTGCGAACGACGAGCGACCTCGTTTGTGACGCATATGACTGTTTTTAGCGTCACGGAGTGGATCGCAATATCTGTAAGTTCTCTTTTGCGTCACAGAGAGGATCGCAGAAGTTGCAAAGCAGGCTAGCAGGACACAGAGAGCAGGAGCGATGCTGGAAATTCCTATGAATCAGAAGCGCTCAGTACATGCTAATAGATCCTAACGACCGCCAAAGTCGTTAAAGAGATCGCTGACCGCTGATGAGTTGTTTATGAGATCTCCTGTTTGGCAGCTACTAGCGACCTAAAAGAGATCACACCAACGATCTCGTTAGCTTGCGTCGTTATTGAGATCGCTAACCAGATCGCTAAGTGTGGCAGTACCTTAAGAAATGTCTCTATCTCCAGCAGAACTGCTTATCACTGTTGTTCATAGTTTGATAGAACATATATATTTGAGTAACATTTATAAAATTCATATGGAAGTTCAATTATGAAATATTAACACATTTTTTTTAAAGCTGGAGTCGGAGTCGGTACATTTCTACCGACTCCGACTCCAACCAAAACTAACTCCGACTCCGACTCCACAGCCCTGATTACAATAAAAGATAATCATACAAGTCTTGAAGTAACAAGCTTATTTGACATACGTAAAACTCAAAATATTGTTTTAAAGAGCATTGCCAAAAAGTAAGTCATACAGGTTTGAAGGTATCAAGCTTATTTGACGCTTATTTGACAGGTATAATACTCATAAATGTCCCCCCACCACCCTTAACCCTCCAATCCCCTCAACATATAAACCCCTAAAACGACCCTGCATTTGATTAACAATCAACAAGTTCAAGGAATAGGATTATGTCCGCTAATTTTCTGAAGGAGATACCACTGGGTGTTTTCAAAATGTGTCCTTAGTTTGTCCCTGGTGTCCTGAGACAGAGATGGGATGAACAATGACCATGTAGTTAAAAATTTCCCAGTCAATTTCTCTTTATTTGTCAGGGTGTCTAGCCAGTCCATTCGAAAAATATACATTATTTTGGAGTATATGAGAGATTTGGGTGGTGGCAATGGATTTAGCCAGTGCTGCAAGATACTTTTCCTGGTAGCTGAGGCCCATATTATCAACATGGCCTTAAGATGTTTGGGGAATTTTGTTGAGAGCTGTCTAGAATATTAAATATTGTCCATTGCGGCGTCAAAGGAAACAATATCCCACCAAGATTCTGCAGTTTGGCATGGATAGACTGCCATATTTTTTGCACTTTGGGGCATCCCCACATGTGATGAAATATGTCTGTGTTTCCTGTCCCGCATTTGGAACATGTGAATGTGCCCCCTGGAGACATCCTAGACTTTATGTGTGGGGTAATATAAGCTCTATGAAGGAGTAATAAGGACATGTCTGCATAACTGCTGGAGGGATCACTTTCCGTTGCATCAAAGTGGCATCTAAGATTTCCCCGACTGTGATGTTCTGTATATCATTAACTCATCGTGCTGGACCTGTCTTTTTGCCCTCCCATGACCATTGCTTACGCAACAGTGTGTAAATACTGCTTGTCGAGGCTATCTGCACCCTGGCGGTCCTAAGGAAGGCATCCAAAGCGTTCCTCCCTCTTTCTCCACCCCAGCAGCCATGCCTTTCAAAGTGAAGCTCCTTGCTTGAAGAATAAGGAAGGGCTTGTTTACAAATGTTGGGAAACGTTGTTCTGCTATGTCAAATGCAAGCATGGAGAATCTATCATCTAATAGGTCAGCTGCCAAGATGCAACCCTGCCCAGCTAGCTCAATGTAAGATAAGGGTGGTTTACCTCCCATAAAGCCCGGGTTACCCAGAAAGGGCACAAACGGACATCACTTCTCAAATGACATAGTCGCCGGCATTTCCCCCACGTCTGTATAGTTTGCCATAAGGTGGAGTGGTTTCTTATATCTGCAATAAGGTCATCGTTGGCCATATGTAGTAATGCTGGTAAGGAGACCTGAGGACTTAATTGTTGGTCTAAAAGTACGTTTGCGAAATGTGAGCTACCTCAGTCTTAACCAATCAATGGTGTATCTGAGATTTGCTGCTAGATTGTACTTTGCAATGTCTGGGAAATTGATGTCACCCTCCTCCTTTGGGGCTTGTAGTTTGATTAGACCTATGCGTGTACGCTTTTTGTCTCCCCAAATAAAATTCCTAAAAGCAGTGTTTAGAGTTTTATCATCAGCTCGTGTCAACAAAATAGATAGTTTGGAAAATATACAATAGTTTTGGAAATATTATTATCTTAATTAAATGACGTCGTCTGGAAAAAGACAAAGTAAAGTGTTTCCAGGAGTTTAGAAGGTTAAATATGGACGTAATTAGGGGTCTAATATTAATGTGGTATAAGGACGCCAAATCTGCCGGGAGGTGGACACCCAAATATTTGATAGATGATGTGCTCCATTGGAAAGGAAGTGTCGAGTTGTTTAATTTTCCTTGCTCAAACAGAGCCAGGGCTTCTGATTTATTATAATTTATTTTAAAGCCTGAGCATTTGCCAAAATGATTTAGGGCTTTCATGATAACTGGTATTGCCGCATTGGGATTGGAGATGAATAGGAGTATATCGTCGGCAAATGCCGCAATTTTAGTGAGGTGGAGCCTACCTCTATGACCCTGTATGTTGAAGAATTTTGGAGAGTTCTAAGTAAAGGATCTAAAGCAAGGTTAAAAAGTAAGGGCGATAAGGGGCAGCCCTGATGCGTTCCTCTCTGGATTTCAAATGTGGAAGAGAGTATACCATTTATGGCCAGCCTGGACACCGGGCTTTTATATAACAACTTTATCGCCTCACAGAACCATGGACCAAAGTTTCTAAACTCCAGAATGTCGAGGAGATAATCCCATGCAACCCTGTCAAACGCTTTGTCAGCATCCAGGCTGACCACAATAGACTCTAAACAGCCATGAGATTTTCCATAAGAGATAGCTCCCAAAGCCGTCCGTATGTTGTATGTTATGGATTTACCATGGACAAACAATTTGTTGAGGCAATATCAGGTTGGGGAGTATTTTTTGCACTCTATTTGCTAGTATTTTAGTGAAAATTTTAAAGTCGGAGTTTAAAAGCGAGATTGGTCTATATCCTTCCACTAGTGAAAGATCTTTGCCCGGCTTGGTGAGCACTATCATGTCTGCTTCATTGAAACGGTCCGGGAGCTGCCCCGATTGAACCAACTGATTAAAGACTTCACAAAGATGTGTCCCTATACTGCCTCCCAATATTTTGTAAAATTCATTACTATACCCATCAGGGCCAGGAGATTTAGAGAGCTTCAAGGAGCTGATAGTTTGGATGACTTCTGAAGGGGATATAGGAGCATTAAGGATTTCCCTGTGTTCCTCTGTTAGTAAAGGTGCCACCTCTGTTTGCATAAAGTTAAGAATATCGTCCCCATCTCTCTTCTCCGCTTTGTACTGGGAACCAAAAAATGATCTAAATTCCTCTACAATCTCCTCATTCTCTGTCAACACTCTGCCCTCTTTGGTCCGAATTTTGTGAATCCTTGTGGCCTTTCTGTATGGTCTAGTAAGAGACGCAAGTAATTTGCCAGGTTTATTGCCCCATTTAAAAAATTTGTGCTTTTGGAGATCAATACTATAAGTGGCCCATTCATGAGCTAGTGCATCTGCCAATTCCTTTACCTCGATATATTGTTTTTTTCGTGAGGGGTGAATTATTAAGTTTAAAGTTTTTATATGCTAAGGTTAAAGCACTCTGCACTGCCAGGGTCCGCTCCTGCAACTGTTTTTTATTAATGACATATATGCACAATTATTTGCCCTCTCAACACTGCTTTAGAGGTATCCCTGAAAAGAATTGATGTTTCACAATGTATTTGGTTCAGATTTGTACGTATCCCATGAGAATTGTATGAATTTTTTTAAATCATCTGAGTGATATAAATATGACGGGAACCTCCATTTCCTATGAAAATAGATTGGGTTAGTTAGTTTTAGGCTGAACGTTATCGGTGCATGATCTGAGATGTGCATGTCCAGAATTTTGACATGTGTGATTCTTGGCATGAGTGAGGGCTCAACAACCAGTAGTCAATTCTAGCATGGGAATTATGAACATGTGAATAGTGAGAGTAATCTCTCTCAACAGGGTGTTGCACTCTCCAAACATCCAACAATCCCAGGTGATCTAAAAAAGATTGTATTAGTCTCCCTTGTGTAGATACAGGTCCTTCTCAAAAAATTAGCATATAGTGCTAAATTTCATTATTTTACATAATGTAATGATTACAATTAAACTTTCATATATTTTAGATTCATTACACACCAACTGAAATTTGTCAGGTCTTTTATTGTTTTATTACTGATGATTTTGGCATACAACTCCTGATAAGCCAAAAAACCTGTCTCAAAAAATTAACATATTTCAACCGTCCAATAAAATAAAAGTGTTTTTAAAAAACAAACAAAAAAAACCATCAAATAATAAAGTTCAGTTATGCACTCAATACTTGGTCGGGAATCCTTTTGCAGAAATGACTGCTTCAATGCGGCGTGGCATGGAGGCAATCAGCCTGTGACACTGCTGAGGTGTTATGGAGGCCCAGGATGCTTCGATAGCGGCCTTAAGCTCATCCAGAGTGTTGGGTCTTGCGTCTCTCAACTTTCTCTTCACAATATCCCACAGATTCTCTATGGGGTTCAGGTCAGGAGAGTTGGCAGGCCAATTGAGCACAGTAATACCATGGTCAGTAAACCATTTACCAGTGGTTTTGGCACTGTGAGCAGGTGCCAGGTCGTGCTGAAAAATGAAATCTTCATCTCCATAAAGCATTTCAGCCAATGGAAGCATGAAGTGCTCCAAAATCTCCTGATAGCTAGCTGCATTGACCCTGCCCTTGATGAAACACAGTGGACCAACACCAGCAGCTGACATGGCACCCCACAACATCACTGACTGTGGGTACTTGACACTGGACTTCAGGCATTTTGGCATTTCCTTCTCCCCAGTCTTCCTCCAGACTCTGGCACCTTGATTTTCGAATGACATGCAAAATTTGCTTTCATCAGAAAAAAGTACTTGGGACCACTTAGCAACAGTCCAGTGCTGCTCCTCTGTAGCCCAGGTCAGGCGCTTCTGCCACTGTTTATGGTTCAAAAGTGGCTTTACCTGGGGAATGCGGCACCTGTAGCCCATTTCCTGCACACGCCTGTGCACGGTGGCTCTGGATGTTTCTACACCAGACTCAGTCCACTGCTTCCTCAGGTCCCCCAAGGTCTGGAATCGGTCCTTCTCCACAATCTTCCTCAGGGTCCGGTCACCTCTTCTCGTTGTACAGCGTTTTCTGCCACATTGTTTCCTTCCAACAGACTTCCCATTGAGGTGCCTTGGTACAGCACTCTGGGAACAGCCTATTTGTTGAGAAATTTCTTTCTGGGTCTTACCCTCTTGCTTGAGGGTGTCAATTATGGCCTTCTTGACATCAGTCATGTCGCTAGTCTTACCCATGATGGGGGTTTTGAGTAATGAACCAGGCAGGGAGTTTTTAAAAGCCTCAGGAATCTTTTGCATGTGTTTAGAGTTAATTAGTTGATTCAGAAGATTAGGGTAATAGGTCGTTTAGAGAACCTTTTCTTGATATGCTAATTTTTTGAGACAGGTTTTTTGGGTTATCAGGAGTTGTATGCCAAAATCATCAGTATTAAAACAATAAAAGACCTGACAAATTTCAGTTGGTGTGTAATGAATCTAAAATATATGAAAGTTTAATTGTAATCATTACATTATGGAAAATAATGAAATTTAGCACTATATGCTAATTTTTTGAGAAGGACCTGTATATGAGGAGATTGAGAATTAGATCTATCCATCTCGATGTCATGCACCTCATTAAAATCGCCACCCACAATCATATGGGAGGTGTCCCATCCTGCGATTTGTTTTAGCACATTAGCCCGAAAGAGCGGATCCGACGAATTTGGCACATAAATATTAATTACACTGTAGGTTGTCCCCTCTATAACCAGCTTAACACAGACAAACCTCCCTGAAGGATCTTCTAACACATCCACAATCTCATGGACCACCATTTTTTTAACACAAATTTAGAAAATTTAAAGGAAGTGACAGTTTAATAAAGAGACACAAGTCTCATTTAGGAGCCTGAAAAAGTCAGCAATGGCCAGTAGTTTCACCCTCAGACACAGATTTTGCACTCAGGTGTTCTGCCCACCTACTGGGGTGCTGCGTATGTGAGCAGTATATGTTGTATCTGTAAGGGAGAGAGGCCCCGCCGTGGGGCTGGGCCGGAACCAAGGAGGCTGTCACTTAAGTTCCTAGGGGAAAGGTTCCCGGGGGAAGAAACTGCAAGATGACCCAGAGACTGTTCTGAAAGGTACGGGAGCGGGGCAACTATATAAGGAGGGCAGTTGACCAGCAGGGGGCACTTGACACACAGGAAGACGAGAGGCCAGGTGGAGAAACCTGGCGAGGTTTGCAGAGCAAGACAAGGCCAGCGGCCACGTGTGGGGAAGTGCAGGAACTCACGTGGCTCGGGGAAAGGACGATCTATAGCAGAGCAAAGAGGCAGGAGAACTGTCAGTCGCGACCACCACTGCTCCACTCAGTCCAAGGTTGCGGCCTGTATGCCTCCAGCCGCGATCGCCACTGCCTCACTCCAGCCCACGGCTGCAGCCTGAGCCTTATCACTCACGGCCGCCGCCGCCCCTTTCCAGCCCGCAGTTGCGGCCTGTGCTCCGCCACTCGCGGCCGCCACCGCCCCGTTCCAGTCTGCTGCCGCGGCTTGTGCACTGCCACACACGGCCGCTACTGTCCCGCTCCAGCTCGCGGCTGTGGCCTACACGACGGAGCCCGCAGCTGCCGCCATCTCGCCTCTGGGAGTGGCGTTTTCAATGCCAGGGTATTTCTTCCATCTGCACCTGGGTGTAAGAACGCCCGAAGCCTCATCAGCTGGGCCCAGCGGCTGAGACGTCGAACGGACACCTTCCGGACCACAGCTCTGCAGGACGTCAAAGAAGGATAAGCGACACTCTGTTAACCGTTAATTATAGTTCTAGGACATTTAGACGGCCCTATTGCGGCCCTTTAGTCATTGGCACCTGCCTAATAGCCGTTTGCTCAGATAATTGTGTATTGTTGTATATCTTTCCTGTGAGGAGAATTGCTGTCAGCTTACTAATTAGTCCTATAGCCCTTATATAAAAGGTTCAGTTAAAGCTTGCTCCGTCTCCGACTCGTCACTGCATCCCGCGTACCTGCAAATACCACATATGCTAACAGAGGTATTATGTCGAATTTCCCTTTATAAAGGGATGTGTGGGTAAGATTTTCAAATTCATATTATTATTCTGTGTAATGCTAAAACTTGAAGAAGTGTGTGGAGCATATTAATCCATTCATGTACCAAAATGTCAAAATACAGACACAAAAATCAACTTCAGGCTCGCAGATACACACTTAACCCCTTAGTGACAGAGCCAATTTTGTACTTAATGACTAAGCTAATTTTTACAATTCTGACCACTGTCAATTTATGAGGTTATAGCTCTGGAACGCTTCAACATATCCCACTGATTCTGAGATTGTTTATTTCATGACATAAAATCATAGAATCATAGAATGGTAGAGTTGGAAGGGACCTCCTGGGTCATCTCATCCAACCCCCTGCTCAAAGCAGGATTTACTAAATCATCCCAGATAGATGTCTGTCCAGCCTCTGTTTGAAGACTTCCATTGAAGGAGAACTCACCACCTCTCGTGGCAGCCTGTTCCTGCTGCTGCATCACACTGTTGACTCATGTTCAGTCTGTGATCTATTAGTATACCCAAGTCTTTTTCACATGTGCTGTTGCTTAGCCCTATTCCTCCCATTCTGTATATGCTTTTTTCATTTTTATTGCCCAGATGTAGTACTTTGCATTTTTCCCTGTTAAAAACTATTCTGTTAGTTGCTGCCCACTGCTACAGTTTATTTATATCTTTTTGAATCCTCTCTCTCTCTTCTATAGTATTAGCTATCCCTCCTAGCTTTGTGTCATCAGCAAATTTAATCAGTTTACCCTCAATTCCTTCATCTAAATCATTGATAAAAATGTTGAAAAATACAGGGCCCAGGGCAGAGCCCTGTGGTACACCACTTGAGACATTCTTCCAACTGAATGTGCAGCCATTTATGACCACTCTTTGTGTCTGATCACTAAGCCAGTTGTAAATCTACCTAACAGTTGCCTTGTCCATTCCATGTCCATTCCATACTTATTCATTTTTTCTATAAGGATTGTGTGAGATACTTTATCAAATGCTTTCCTGAAGTCAAGATATACTATATCTACCGCATTTCCCTGATCCACCCAGTCAGTGATTCTGTCATAGAAGGAAATTAAGTTAGTCTGACATGACTTATTAGTTACAAACCCATGCTGACTCTGGTTAATCAATTAATTCTTATCCAGGTACTTCCATACATGTTGTTTAATAATTTGTTCAAAGATCTTTCCTGGTATAGATGTCAGACTAACTGGCCTATATTTCCCTGGGTCCACCTTCTTCCCCTTTTTGAAGATAGGAACATTTGCTCTTCTCCAGTCTTCTGGGACTTCTCCTGTTCTCCAATAATTTTCAAAGATTATGGAAAGTGGTTCAAAAATTTCTTCTGCTATCTCATTTGGTACTCTGGAGTGTAATTCATCTGGACCTGGAGACTTGAATTCATTTATGTTAGCTAAGAGTTTCCTCACTATCTTTCGGTTTATAGATATCGTTGATTCTCCTATTTCTTTAATAGGACAGTGAAGATTAGTGATGTTACATTTCCGTTCTGTTAGTGGTAAAATTTATTTGATATAACTTGCGTTTATTCATAAAAAAAACGGAAAATGGCAAAAATTTTGAAAATTTTACACTTTTAAAACTTTTAATTTTGGTGCCCTTAAATCAGAGAGTCATGTCACACAAAATAGTTAATAAATAACATTTCCCACATGTCAACTTTACATCAGCACAGTTTTGGAAACATAATTTTTTTTTTGTCAGGACTTTATAGGGGTTAAAAGTTGACCACCGATTTCTCATCTATCCAACAAAATTTATAAAACCATTTTAGGGTCTATAACAGTGATCAAAATGAACCAATAGGAAAAATCTCCTATTGTTTCGGGTGCCGGTAGATCTTGGCAGATACATTGCGCATGCGCCCGGCATTTTCTTCCAGGAAGAAGACGCCGGGGGCCGGGGACACAGCCAGAGGGTTCAGGGATACCAGAGGTACTGGGGGGGTTCTCGGGGGACCCCATTTCTCTCTCCTCATATCAAAGGTGAGAGAAATAAATGGGAAATCTGACTTTTTTTCGCAATCGCCATTATTCCGTGAATAACAGTGATCACGAGACTGGGGACGATAAAAACCGACCTGAATCATGTTCTCCGGGGTCTCAGCTACCCCCGGTAGCTGAGACCCTGGAGATTTTCCGACGCTGGGAGTGCTATAGCCTTATTTCTCAGTGCCATTAAAAAATGTTGATGTGAACTGATAACACACAGGTGCCTGCCTTTCACTCTCCCTCGTATTAAATCTCTCCCTAGTCCCTACGCTATCTTCACCTAACAAAAAACTAATCTTCTCCCTTATGAGCTCTTAAAAGAGCTTTTTGGAATGACAAACTTTCCCTATATGCTCCTTTCACTCTCCTTACGCTCACATTACGCTCTCACTATGCTGTTTCTGGCTGCAATGTGCGTAAGATGGCGCTGGCAAGGATTAAATATCCCCTATGACTCTGTAAGGCCAGCCAATCACAGTAATGCCATACCAAAGATGGTGTCGGCACTACTGTGATTCACAAACAAGCCCAGCATGTTCATTGGCTGCAAATAAAGCGCCAAACATGCTGGGCAGGTCACTCGAATATACTGAGGCAAATACCTAATTACTCACTGAATAACGAATAGCCAGAATACCGTGCTATTCGCGTGAGTAATGAATAGTACCGAATGTATTTGCTCATCATTATTAAATAAGTTATGGCTCTTGGAAAAAAGCGGAGGTATAAATGAAAGTTCAAAAACGAAAAATATATCATGAAAGGCTTAAAGTTGAACATCAGTTTATAATGTGAGGATGATGGTATGAGTTGTCAAATTCACTGTTGTAAACTGCATTTGTAAACAAACAATTAACATTTCTTGCTGTTTATACAGATTTATACTTTTTTAATTAAAACATTAACTCAAAATATTGACTGACCAAAAAACAAAGATATAAAAAGTTTCAGGCTTGATGTAATGAATGATGAAATTATACAACCCAAACTCACATTAGTGCAGAGTCATGAAACATAACAAAACCTTCCAACTTGTACAGTCTCTACAATGCTCGTTATACTTTTAGTCCTTTATATGACAAGCTTCTACTTACAGAAAAAGATTGTGAAGGAATTTGGGGACATCATGTACCGGCCAAAGAAAACCAACGGACCCTTTGAGATGCCAGAGATGAATGAGGGAAGTTCTTTTAAATAAATTTGTGTACTTCTCATGACTTCGCGCTTACAATTCCTGTTTCTTGTCATTCTGTTATACATTTAAAATTCTCTTGTGAAATGTCTTTCATCTCTAAATAAATATTGACTCAATCTCTAATTTGTATTCATAGACAAGTGTACAAATATTGTGGTGCAACACAGATGATCTCACTAGAGTCCTTAGGAAGCCAAAAAGATCCCTTGGCTGTACTATCATACCATAATAATTAGGAAGAACAGTTACAGATTTTGCATTGGGAACTAGGAGGTTGAATTTACATGATTGTACAGAATTACTGTATTTTTTGGACTATAAGAATCACCGGACCATAAGATGCACCCCAAATTTTCAAAAGGAAGATAGGGAAAAAAAAAATAATGTGTCAAATGGGGGTCCGTCTTACAGTCCGAATTCAGCTTACCGGGGGGGATCGGCACAGGTGTAGGAGTGGTTACAGGGGTTGTTCGGTGGTCCAGGCTGGTGCTGTGGCCTCTTTGAAATCGACAGCGGTGCTCTGTGCTCCGGTGGCGGTGCTCTGTGCTGCGGCGGCGGTGCTCTGTGCTGGAGCAGCAGCGCTCTGTGCTGGGACGACGGCGGCTCTCTGTGCTGCGTGGGACACTCCGCTGGCATTTTGTCAAAGCACAGATTTCCCCGCAGCTCCATTGCGGTGATGCGGTGGCCTACGGGAAAATGGCCGCTGAGGGCTGAGCATGCTCAGATTCAGATCTCGGCAACGAGATCTCGTCCCGAGATCTTGTCTCCCAAGATCTCGGGACGAGATCTGAATCTGAGCATGCGCCGCCCCCAGTGGCCATTTTCTCAGAGGCCACCGCATAGAGGCAATGGAGCTGCGGGGGCCTCCGGGCTTTGACAAAATGCAGCTCTCCATATAAATGGCAGACATCTTGTTCTTCCTCCTAACTGCCCAGCCCTCCTCCTCCAAAGCCAACTTCTCCACCATTACAGAAGATCGACTCTCCGCTCTACTCTCAAGATCACATCTCACCACCTGTGGACTTGACCCATCCCATCCCACTTCATCCCAAACCTCACCACAGTCTTCATCCCAACCCTAACCCATCTCTTCAACCTATCACTAACAACTTGTGATTTCCCCTTAAGCTTTAAACATGCGTCAATCACACCTATCCTCTAAAAGCCCTCTCTTGACCCATCCTCTGTATCTAGCTATCACCCTATATCACTTCTCTCCTATGCCTCAAAACTACTGGAACAACACGTCCATCTTGAATTATCCTCCCACCTCTCTTCTTGCTTCCTCTTCGACCGCTTACAATCTTGCTTCCGGCCACATCACTCCACTGAAACTGCCTTAACTAAGGTCGCCAATCACCTATTAACCGCTAAGGCCAAGTGACACTACTCTGTCCTCCTCCTCCTGTACCTGTCCTCTGCCTTTGACACAGTGGACCATTCCCTATTATTACAGACCCTCTCATTTCTTGGTATCACAGACTTGGCCCTATTTTGGATCGCATCATACCTAACAGACCGGACATTCAGCATCTCCTACTCACACATCACCTCCTCACCACACCGGAGTCCCGCAAGGTTCAGTCCTAGGGCCCCTGCTCTTCTCCATCTATACCTTCGGCCTGGACCAGCTCACAGAATCTCACGGCTTTCAGTGTAACCTCTATGCTGATGACACACAGATCTACATCTCTGGACCAGATATCATCTCCCTACTAACCAGAATCCCTCATTGTCTGTCCGCTATTTCATCCTTCTTCTCCTCTAGATTTCTAAAACTTAATATGGACAAAACAGAATTCATCATCTTTCCCCCATCTCACGCGACCCCCCAAATGGACCTATCCATTAAAGTAAACGACTGCCCACTCTCCCCAGTCCCACAAGCTCGCTGCCTCGGGGTTTTGCTTGACACTGATCTCTCTTTCAAGCCACATATACTGACCCTTTCCACTTCCTGCTGACTTCAACACAAAGATATTTCACGGATCCGTACATTCCTCAAACAAGAATCTGCAAAAACTCTAGTCCATTCCCTCATCATCTCCCGCCTTGATTACTGCAATCTCCTGCTCTGTGGCCTCCCCTCTAACACTCTTGCACGCCTCCAATCTGTTCTAAACTCTGCTGCCCGACTAATCCACATGTCCCCCTGCTATTCCCCAGCCTCTCCCCTCTGTCAAACCCTGCACTGTCTCCCCATTACCCAAAGACTCCAGTTCAAAACTCTAACCATGACATACAAAGCCATTGATCTGTGACCTCATCTCCCGGTACTTACCTGCATGCAACCTCTGATCCTCACAAGATTTGTCTGTAAAATTTACCTACCAGAATTTGTTTTGGGGGGTCATTACTGAGGTTCACAGAGAAAGCAGGCAGGCACATGTCCCACAAGTGTGTTGTGTACTGCTTCTATTGTGCTCCAAGCACAAGTATAGCATTTTAAATAATATTATTTCAGGTGCACTACAGCCATCACTCACGAGATTCCCACAGTAAGCACCACACCTATTCGGGAGCGATATCGACAAATTCCATCACAAATGTATCAGGAGGTGAAAGAAATGTTGGCGCATATGCTGCAGAGTGAAGTTATCCAAGAGAGCCAAAGCCCGTGGGCTGCCCCCATCATATTAGTACAGAAGAAAGATGGCACCCTGCCCTTTTGCGTTGACTACCGGAGACTGAATGCCTGCACAGTGTGAGACTCTTACCCACTACCGAGAATTGAGGAGTCGTTGTCAGCCCTGGGAAAAGCAAAGTACTTCTCGTCGTTGGACCTGGCCAGTGGCTATTGGCAAATTCCTACGGCTGTTAATGACCGGCCAAAGACAACGTTTATACTGCCTGTGGGATTGTTCACTTTCAACTGGATGCCCTTCGGCCTTACCAACGAGCCTGGAACCTTCCAGCGACTGATGGAGAGATGTTTGGGAGACTTCAACTTTGAAGCTACCCTCATTTTGTAGATGACATCATCGTTTACACCACTACTTTTGAGGAGCATCTTCGGCGGCTGGAGCAGGTGTTGAGTCGTCTGCAGAAGCATGGCCTGAAAGTAAAACCCCAAAAGTGTCACTTTTTTCACAAGCAAATTGAATACCTAGGACATGTGGTATCCACCGAGGGAGTGAGACCGGCGCGAGAAGATCGCAGCCGTGCAAGACTGGCCTACTCCAAAGACAGTGTAGGACATGCGGGCATTTCTGGGGCTTACTGGATATTATCGACGGTTCGTGAAAAACTTCACCCGTATTGTCCACCCCTTGCGGGAAGTATTGAAAGGAGTACCGTCAGGTGCAGACCATTCAGTGGGGAGATAGTCAAGAAGAAGCCTTCCGAGCCCTGAAGATGGCCTTGACTGAGGCTCCCATACTGGCCTATGCAGACTTCTCTCAGCCTTTCATTCTTCACACTGATGGAAGCCTACAGGGACTAGGGGCCGTATTGTCACAGATGCAGGATGGGAAAGAGCGAGTAATTGCCTATGCTAGCTGGCCCCACCATGACTCAGAATGAAACCCGGATAATTACAGTTCTTTCAAGCTGGAATTTCTGGCTATAGTATGGGGGATGACTGAGAAGTTCGCCGAATATCTGTCTTGGTGCGCACTGACAACAACCCTCTGGCCCACCTAGAAAATGCGAAATTAGGGGCCTTGGAGCAGAGATGGGTAGCTCGTATGGCGAAGTACCAACATAAGATTGTATATCGCAAAGGAGCTGAAAACACACATGCCGATGCTCTGTCCTGAGTGACCCACGAACGACCCAGACCCGATCCGGACGAAGAATTGGAGGCCGAAGAGACCCCGGGGTTTCGGAACCACGTCAGGACGTTGGTGGCAACGCAGGGATAGATCAGAGAGGCATCGTAGGAGCACATACTGAGGCGACCTCATGATGATTGTGTGAGGGTTCAGCAAGAATATGCAGAACTCACACAGCTAAGGCAGTGGGTGGCTTTGAAACAACTTCCCAGCCGGAGTGAGACGCTGTGTCCCCAGGAATATTGCAGATTCTGAAGCAGTTGGAGAGGCTCCAATTGGAAGATGGTTTGCTATATAACACAGTGCAGCTGGTGCGAGAGTTTGGGGTTACTTCTCAAGTGGTACTCCCAGAAAAATTGATCGGCGAAGTGGCCACAGAAGCTCATGATCGAGAGGCTCACTTTGGCCCAGAGAAGATGTTCCAGTAGCTACAGAAGTTGGTCTATCATCCCCGACTGAAGACTGCAGTAGATGAGGCTTGTCAGAGATGCAGCAACTGTGCATTAGCTAAGCCTCCGGAACAGAGGGCCCCTATGCAGACTGCCGTGATTTCTGCTCCCCTAGAGGTGTTAATGATTGACTACTTGACCGTAGGTGCAGCTCATCTCGGATACGAACATTTCCTGGTGATGACTGACCATTTTAACAAATTTGCTGTGGTGACTCCGATCCGAGATCAAACTGCCGAGTCAGCGGCACAGGCCATCTGTCGAGACTTTATCCGGGTGTATGGCTGTCCAAAGAGAATTCACTCTGACCAAGGCTCCTGTTTCCAAGGGTGAGTGATGGAAGAATTGCATCGTCTGAATCAGATTGATAAGTCCAGGACTGGTCTTTTCTCTTCCTTTCTTCAATGCTCAATTTTCAGACCAGGTTATGCACCCTATTTGTAAATAAGCATTGATTATTAGTGCGCCCTTTTTCTCTTGTGTATATGATAAGTCCAGGACGACGCCTTACCATCCACAAGGAAATGGGGCCTATGAGCATTTCAACTGGATACGGATTCAGATGTTAAGAACGTTGGAAGAAGACCGGAAAGTCCGCTGGCCTGAGTATTTAGCCGAATTAGTCTGGGTGTACAATAATCGGGTGCACAGCACAACTGGGTAGACACCATACACCCTGCTGTTCTGCAGAAAAGGGCGAGAAATTACTGAGCTAGAATTTGATCCAGAGGAGGACTACCCACGGATGGGGTGTCCACCTGGGTCGTGAACATCAACACCGTCTGCAGACTCTACATCGATTGTTACCGACCAAGATTCGGAAGCTTGAACACCATGAGATAATGCCCTGTGAGGGACAGCTCTCAAGGCCGGAGACCGAGTATTGGTTCACGACAAACAATCCTAAGGCAAGTTGGAGTACCGTGGGAAAAAACTCAGTATCGGGTGAAACGCCGAATCGGATCTGACGGTCCTGTCTATGAGGTTCAACCTGAAAGAGATGAAGGGGCCCCCACTCGAGAAGTCCATCAAAGTATGCTACCTCCTTGCTTGTCACGAGATCCTGACCAACCGGAGAGAGAGCCAAATGTTCCTGAGACGCCCCCCTCTGTAGCTTTCGACTGTGAAGAACAAGAATCCTCTGACCTGGAAGGCCCACCACTCATCAATCCAGGGGAAGTACAGGAACCTGAAACTCCCAAGATTTCTACTCCATTGAACTCAGACGTGTCCCCATCCTTGCCCACTCAACCTGACTCAACCTCTCAACCTGACTCAGCTACTTAACCTGACTTACGACGCACAGAACGAACAACAGCTGGAATATCTCCCAACCATTATGAACAAGACCAATTTATTTGGCAACGGATCATTCGAGAGATGGTGGAATGTCATCGATTACTGCAAGAATTCTCGCCTGTGGAATGGCGAGCTAAAGGAGAAGGGGAGTGTAAGAAAGAAGACCGTGCTGCGGGTACCTCTCCTGTGCCGAGTCCAAAACTGTTGGCTCTGTCTCCTCTGTTTTCCAGGGGTAAGAATAAAAGACCGGACAAATCTCTTTACCGGAAGGAGGGGGTGGGGCCAAGCCGCAGCATATGCGGAAGCAGTCAGTTTTGGCTCGAACAGGCAGCAAGTGGCAGGTGAAGAGTGTGCTCCATTTCCTGAGCACCGACACAGCGAAGGGCATGGTGCACCGGCTCCCATTTCCACTGGGGAGATTGTTAATAAGAGAAGTGCTGTGCGCTCCAGTACTGCGAGCGCAGCGAGTGTGCAGAGTAGAGGAGGCCGGGTACCGGAGAAATACCTGCGTCTCTCTTTGCCAGTAAACCGCGGCAGGTGCACCCAGGACCTGAGAGACGCTGTGGCCCTCTTTACTTCGGCCACAGCAATTCATGGACTAGGGGCTCTGCGGAAGTTATGGAACACCAACCGCTGCCGCCAGACGACGGACCACCGTGTGAAGGATTCACCTCTGGACATCATTTCAGCCGTGACTGATGCTGCAACTCCCTGCGGGATCATCTGTTGTAGTGCAGCACCAAGAACACAATAAGTTATTTTTAGAAGAGACTGTTCTCATTCTGCACTTATTGGTCTTCATATTCTCCCCTTAACCATTTGTCTCCCTACAAGGAGTTAATCCCTTGTTCAATCAATTAAACTGTTTAATTGGTTAGCCCTTGCTCTACCTCCTGCCTGTCACTGCATTCCGCAACCTGCTTATAACAGCCTTGTGTAGTGTGACAGTAATAAAGGCTGATGTAGCGTGCCTATAATACAGCCCGGTGTAGCATGCTCGTAATACAGCTTGGTGTAGGATGTCTGTAATACAGACTGGGTTAGCATGCGGGTAATACAGCCTGGTGTAGCGTGCCCGAAATACTTCCTGGTGTAGAGTGACCATATTAAATCCTGGTGTAGCATACTTGTAATACAGCCTGGTGTTGCATGCCCATAATACAGCCTTGTGCAGTGTGCCCTAATCCAGCCTCTTCTCTACTGGGATTTTTTTTTGGGGGGTTGGACATGAGGAGAGCATCAAATAGGGGATGTGAATGATGTTCTGGTGCTGCTGGTGGTGATGGTGTAGCTGCTGTAGGGAGTGCAAAACATTCATCAGGTGCATGCAGGTGACAGGACATTCTTCTTGATTTCGTAGGCCCGAGTACCGCTGGCAGAATGATGAGGCCAGAACATGTTGAGGTGGTGTTAGATTGTATGGTTGAGAGCACACAATTGACATCTGAGGACCATGGTCATCCGGCTTCCACCTCACCCCCTTGCAAATCAGCCAAGCAGTCTGAGCCCCAAGTCATGCAGCAGTCTCTTATGTTTTCTGATGACTTTACTGGCTGGGGATTCATGGTCATTCCACCTGGCCTTGCCCCATTAGGGAAGTGACTGAGTGCACTGATGCCCAACCGCTTGTTATGTTGGAGGATGAGTACTTGGGAGGGCTAGTGCACACGGTCAGCGGACCTCTGCAGCACATCTCAGAGGATCATGAAACACAGTTGACAAATGCAGTGTCTATCTGCAGTGTGCATACCGGCAAGAAGGGCAGGAGGGCTAGTTTACATGGTCAGTGGACCACTGCTGCTCATCTCGGAGAATGATGAAACACAGTTGCCAACTGCAGTGTCTTTCTGCAGGGTGCAGAGCGGCAAGGAGTGCAAGGTTGAGAAGTGAGTGGAAGATGATGCAGGGATGATAAGGTCCTAGACCCCAAGGAATGAAGAACATCCTAGTGATGTGCGCAGTTCAGAGAAAGAGGACGTGGTCACGCTGCCCCAGCAGCTCATCAAAAAAGGGAGCAGTTTGCAAAAGCACAGCGGGCAGCCCTTAAGCACTACATCGGCTGCTAATGCCCACCGTGCCAAGGAAATGAACAAACCAAAACCAGCCCAAAGATGATCCCCGGCGTCCCATTTCTTCAGACAATGTCCTGATGACAAGACACGGGTGTTTTCATGGTGTGCCGTCAGAGCCTAAAGCGAGGTATAAATATTCTGAACGTGTGCACCACCTGCATGATGAGGCATCTGAATTCCAAGCATGAGGTACAATGGAGTACAGACCTAAAAAAGCATGACAGATCCAAGCTTCCTCCAGACAGGGGCGGGACTGGGGCGCAGCCTTAAGGAAAGCCCCCCCCCCAATGACTGGGTTTGAGTGGGCAGGCTTTTGAATAAAGCTTGTAGTGGGATTGGGCATGGGCCTTTTTTGCATAAAGGGGGAGGGGAGGAGAGTTGATGGAGGCGGGGAGGTGGGGGGAGCTGGTAGCGTTAGTGGGGGAAAATTGCGTGAAAACCGCCATTTCCACCCTGAGAGAGAAGCAGGACTGACCCACGTCAGCAAGTACCTGACTGAATCCGTGGACGTTTTGCTGGCCCGACTCCAGGATGTTGTGCGCTCCAGGAGGGGTGGATGGCTTGAAGCCCAGCTGTCCTCTCTCCTCGGTGCCGCAGGGGGATTGGTTACCAGCCAGTGGGACAGGAGGACCAGGTCCCCTGAGAGGCTTTCACCTGAAACCACGACGAGCAGCAGGCGGAGGCTGAGGAGCACCTCCAGGGACCCTGTGGATGGCGACCGCGGTGATGTTCCCCCTTCCAGCAGCACCCGATCCAGCAGGAATCCATTAAGCCGGCCTTTGGGAGTGGGACAGCGGGGATCAAGTGCCACGCCGGAAGTGCAGGCCGGACCAGAAGTGAGGCCTACACAGACAGTGCGGCCGACACTGCGGGAACGCAGGGCACCTGATGGGCGCATAGACTCTAGTGACGGTGACACAGCGGCGGGGGATGCGAGAGGCGGTGGGAGGCGCAGTGATGACCCAGGTAGCGGAGGGCGCAGCAAGGACTCCTGGAGGTGCCCATGCCAGGGTACTGGCCAGAAGGAGTGCCAGACAGTGTTCTTCAACGGGCAGGCAGGGGCAAGATGAGGAAGTGCTGCCTGGCCCAGTCAATCATCTGGGGGCGAGGAGAGAAGCGGGCAGCAATGGTGGGCTGTCCATCAGTCTGCTGGATGGAGCAACGGACCAGGCCGGCTGGTCAGGGTCTGGGAGTCGAGTCAGGTCCCAGTCTGGTAGAAGGTCAGCGGTGCAGCAGACGTCACGCGCTCAGGTCCCCCCTGATGACAAGGAGGCCAAGGGCATGGGCCGGAAGCATCAGAGAGGAGCAGAGTAGTCGGAATCTGACAGCGAGCATCAGGGTGACAGCTTGATAGCTCCATGTATTGTTTGTTGCCCACAGGGGCCGTGTTGCAGGAAGCATGGGGGAGTCAGTTGGGTATGCTTGGGAGTGGAAGTTTAGGTGGGCATAGCAGGGCAGAGGTGCAGGAATACGCAAGGGAGAGCCTAGTCTCTCTGCTGCCTGAGGTGAACTGCAAAATGGCGCCCCCTCATCCGTAGTAAAATCAGTACAAATAAATCTGGTTTACTCTTTACTAGCCTAACCTGACGCGCATGTAAAATACATACACTTTTAAATAGGAATATATTTGAAACATCTATCTTTACACTTCTTCAGGGACTCAATGCCGCCTGAGGCGAAGTGATCAACTTGCTTCATTTTAGGTGCGCCCCTGGCCGGGGAACAGTGCTTACTGTAACGCTTCTGCCCAGGCGGCCATCCGTGTGGTACTGATGCTGCACACAGTTGTTACATGTATTACACACACGGACACGGATATCTTCACTAATGGTTTTTCCGCTACCGGTCCCGGAAATACAGTTAAATGAAAAAGTTTGGGCACCCCTATTAATCTTAAGCTTAATGTTTTATAAAAATGGTGTTTTTGCAACAGCTATTTCAGTTTGATATATCTAATAACTATTGGACACAGTAATGTTTCTGCCTTGAAATGAGGTTTATTGTACTAACAGAAAATGTGCAATCTGCATCCAAACAACATTTGACAGGTGCATAAGTATGGGCACCCTTATCATTTTCTTGTTTTAAATACTCCTACCTACTTTTTACTGACTTACTAAAGCACTTTTTTTGGTTTTGTAACCTCATTGAGCTTTGAACTTCATAGCCAGGTGTATGCAATCATGAGAAAAGCTACTTAAAGTGGCCACTTGCAAGTTGTTCTCCAGTTTGAATCTCCTCTGAAGAGTGGCATTATGGGCTCCTCAAAACAACTGTCAAATGATCTGAAAACAAAGATTATTCAACATAGTTGTTCAGGGGAAGGATACAAAAAGCTGTCTCAGAGATTTAACCTGTCAGTTTCCACTGTGAGAAACATAGTAAGGAAATGGAAGAACACAGGGACAGTTCTTGTTAAGGCCAGAAGTGGCAGGCCAAGAAAAACATCAGAAAGGCAGAGAAGAAGAATGGTGAGATCAGTCAAGGACAATCCTCAGACCACATCCAGAGAGCTGCAGCATCAACTTGCTGCAGATGGTGTCACTGTGCATCGGTCAACTATACAACGCACTTTGCACAAGGAGAAGCTGTATGGGAGAGTGATGCGAAAGAAGCCGTTTCTGCAAGCACGCCACAAACAGAGTCGGCTGAGGTATGCAAAAGCACATTTGGAGAAGCCAATTTATTTTTGGAAGAAGGTCCTGTGGACTGATGAAACCAAGATTGAGTTGTTTGGTCATACAAAAAGGCATTATACATGGCGTCAAAAAAACACAGCATTCCAAGAAAAACACTTGCTACCACAGTAAAATTTGGTGGAGGTTCCATCATGCTTTGGGGCTGTGTGGCCAATGCTGGCACCAGGAATCTTGTTAAAGTTGAGGGACGCATGGATTCCACTCAGTATCAGCAGATTCTTGACAATAATGTTCAAGAATCAGTGACAAAGTTGACGTTACGCAGGGGATGGATCTTTCAGCAAGACAATGATCCAAAACTCCGCTCCAAATCTACTCAGGCATTCATGCAGAGGAACAATTACAATGTTCTGGAATGGCCATCCCAGTCCCCAGACCTGAATATCATTGAACATCTGTGGGATCATTTGAAGAGGGCTGTCCATGCTCGGCGACCATCAAACTTAACTGAACTGGAATTGTTTTGTAAAGAGGAATGGTCAAAAATACCTTCATCCAGGATCCAGTAACTCATTAAAAGCTACAGGAAGCGACTAGAGGCTGTTATTTTTGCAAAAGGAGGATCTACTAAATATTAATGTCACTTTTCTGGTGAGGTGCCCATACTTATGCACCTGTCAAATTTTGTTTGAATGCAGATTGCACATTTTCTGTTAGTACAATAAACCTCATTTCAAGGCAGAAACATTACTGTGTCCAATAGTTATTAGATATATCAAACTGAAATAGCTGTTGCAAAAACACCAATTTGTTATAAAACATTAAGCTTAAGATTAATAGGGGTGCCCAAACTTTTTCATATAACTGTATCAGGATGTGTGAAACCAGCCTAAAGCCACATTCACACGTTCAGTATTTGGTCAGCATTTTACCTCAGTATTTGTAAGCCAAATCGGGAGTGGGTGAGAAATCCAGAAGTGGTGACGTGTTTCTATTATACTTTTCCTCTGATTGTTCTACTCCTGGTTTTAGCCTACAAATACTGAGGTAAAATACTGAACGTGTGAACATGGCCTGATAGAGGGTTTCTTCTACTTCTGTCTTCCCGCAGACAGAAGTTGCAGTCACAAGATGGCGCCGATAAAAGGTGGAGACAGTGACATTATACACAGGAGCTCTGTATATAGTGTATAGTGTACAGGTAATACAGTGATCACTGGTGACATTATACACAGGAGCTCTGTATATAGTGTCAGTGTACAGGTAATACAGTGATCACCGGTGACATTATACACAGGATCTCTGTATACAATGTCAGTGTACAGGTAATACAGCGATCACCGGTGACATTATACACAGGAGCTCCGTGCTCCATTCTGCTGCCCTGTGCTCCATTCTGGCCCCCGTGCTCCATTCTGCCATGCGGCAAATTTTAGGCCACGCAACTGACGATACCCATTTCACAACTAGCCACACCCATATCCACGCCCCAATTGCACCCAGTTAGCACTGTTGATCACACTGACTGGTAGTGAGGGCACAGTAGCTGGCACTATGGGCACACTGACTGGTACTGAGAAAAAGAAAGAAAGAACAGAGAGAGGAAAAAGAAAGAACAAAGAAAGAAAGAGAGAGAAGGAAAGAAAGAACAGAGAGAAAGAAAGAGGGGAAAGAAAGAACAGAGAGAGAGAAAGAAATAAAGAGGAAAGAAAGAACAGAGAGCAAAAGAAAGAACAGAGAGAGAAAGAAAGAACAGAGAGAGAAAGAAAGAACAGAGAGAGAGAAAAAGGAAAGAAAGAACAGAGAGAAAGAAAGAGGGGAAAGAAAGAACAGAGAGAGAGAAAGAAATAAAGAGGAAAGAAAGAACAGAGAGCAAAAGAAAGAACAGAGAGCGAAAGAAAAGAGAGAGAAAGAAAGAGGGGAAAGAAAGAAAGAACAGAGAGAGAGAAAGAAAGAACAGAGAGAAAGAAAGAAACAAGGAAAGAAAGAGGGGAAAGAAAAAAAAACAGAGAAAGAAAAAGGGGAAAGAAAGAAAGAACAGAGAGAGAAAGAAAGAACAGAGAGAGAAAGGAAGAACGAGAGAGAGAGAAAGAAAGAACAGAGAGAAAGGAAGAACAGAGAGAGAAAGAAAGAACAGAGAGGAAAGAAAGAGAGTAGAAAGAAAGAACAGAGAGAGAAAGAAAGCACAGAGAGAGAAAGGAAGAACATAGAGAAAGAAAGAGGGGACAGAAAAAGAACAGAGAGCGAAAGAAAGAACCGAGAGAGAGAGAGAAAGAGGGGAAAGAAATAAAGAACAGAGAGAAAGAAAGAAAGAGTGGAAAGAAAGAACATAGAAAGAAAGAAATAGGTGAAAGAAAGAACAGAGAGAGAGAGAAAGAGGGGAAAGAAAGAAAGAACAGAGAGAAAGAAAGGGGAAAGAAAGAACAGAGAGAAATAAAGAAAGAACAGAGAGAGAAAAAGAAAGAAGGAGAAAGAAAGAACAGAGAGAGAAAGAAGAAAGAAAGAGAAAGAAAGAAAGACAGAGGAGAAAGAAAGAAAGAGGGAAAGAAAGAAACAGAGAGAAGAAAGAAAGAGGAAGAAGAGGAGAAAGAAAGAACAGAGAACAGAGAAAGGAAATAGAGAGAGAAAGATTCTATAAAGATACTATAGCAGCCCGGCTCCCATTGTAGTGCCCACCTGAGCCTCCCGGTGCAGGACATATCATGATCCGCTCATATGGCCGACATCCCCGATTCCAAGGCGATCCCGCTGTCCACGCTGTGGGAGGAGAACACGATGATGGATCTGAAGGATTCCCTGAAGTGCCTCCATGGTTCCGTCACAATCTTCTCCCGAAATTACCTAATTTCCGGTCAGATTCCAGCACGTCACTTCCAGTAGAACCTCAAGTGCAAATTATAAAGTGCTCCTCGGGGCTCCGCCGTGTACTCCTGTGTCCGCGGGAAAAGTAAGCTCCCGGCCAGGACAGCGGGGCAGACTCTCAAAATCGGGACTGTCCCTCTGGATCTGGGAAGGTTGGGAGGTATGAATGCTCCCCACCATACACAGACCTCGTACACGCACGGCTCCGCACACCTCGTACACACACGGCCCCGCTCCGCACACCTCAAACACACAGGGCTCTGCACACCTTGTACACACATGGCTCCGCTCCGCACATCTCATACACACGCAGCTCCGCTCCGCACACCTCGTACACATGCGGCTCTGCTACGCACACCTCGTACACATGCGGCTCCGCTCCGCATACCTCGTACATACGTGACTCCGCTCCGCACACCTCGTACAAACTTCGTTTGAGTCAGCATTTTATCGGACCCCAAAGGGCTGTCGGTTAATGATGATATCGCTCAGGAGTTGTGTTCTGTGGAGTATACTTCTTTTGATACGGCAAGCAGTTGGTGTGTAGTTATGGTTCGGGAGCTTTGTTGGCAAAAACTGATATTGAATCAGCCTTTTGATTATTGCCAGTTCACACGGACAGTATTCCATTGTTGGGTTGTTTTTGGAATGGGGGTTACTATCTGGATAGATGTTTGCCGATGGGTTGAGCAATTTCATGTTCGTTGTTCGAGACTTTTAGTACCTTTTTGGAATGGGTGGCGAGGGATGTTGCAGGAGTGCAATCCGTTATCCACTATTTGGATGATTTACTGTTTATCGGACCCCCTGATTCGGTGTTGTGTAGGAACGCGTTGGCGGCCATGATGTGGGTGGCAGAGCGTTTTGGCGTACCGTTGGCAATGGAGAAGACAGAGGGCCCTAGTACCGTTATAAGTTTCTTGGGCATAATAATCGATTCAGAAAGGATGGAATGTCGATTGCCAGAGGACAAATTGGCGTTACTTAGGCAGGAGGTGGATAGGATGAAAAAGCTACAGAAGGTGACGTTGAAGGAGTTGCAGTCGTTGTTGGGCAGATTGAATTTTTCATGCAGGATCATGCCCATGGGTCGAATTTTTTGTCGCAGATTATCTGGAGCAACTGCAGAGGTGAAGTTGGCGCACTATTTCATTTGTTTGAATATGGAGCATAGGGAGGATTTGATGGTGTGGCAGCGTTTTTTGGAAAAGTACAACGGGCGGTCGTTAATACAGAGGGAGATATTGAGCAAGTTTGATTGTGAGATTTACACGGATGCGGCGGTGGATTTCGTTATGGGGCCTATTGTAAGGGAAGGTGGACTGTCAAGCAGTGGCCCGAGGCATGGAACACATCGGGCCTTAAGGTACTGCCACACTTAGCGATCTCGTTAGCGATCTCGATAACGACGCAAGCTAACGAGATCGTTGGTGTGATCGCTTTTAGGTCGCTAGTAGCTGCCAAACAGGAGATCTCATAAACGACTCATCAGCGGTCAGCGATCTCTTTAACGACTTTGGTGGTCGTTAGGATCTGTCATTAGCATGTACTGAGCGCTTCTGATTCATAGTAATTTCCAGCATCGCTCCTGCTCTCTGCGTCCTGCTAGCCTGCTTTGCAACTTCTGCGATCCTCTCTGTGACGCAAAAGAGAACTTACAGATATTGCGATCCACTCCGTGACGCTAAAACACATGCGTCACAAACGAGGTCGCTCGTCGTTCGTAAAAGGTGCCAAACACAGCGATATAGGCTCACCAGCGGTACGCCAACAATCAAAAAACGGTCCAGAACGCTAGTGAATGATCGGCGACATCACAGCAGGGGCCACATCGTTGCTACATGCCACACACAACGAGGTCGCTAACGAGATCGCTAAATAGTGACGTTTTAGTGATCTTGTTAGCAATCTCGTTAGTGATCTCGCTTAGTGTGGCATACCCTTAACAAAGCCATGTCCTTTTGTTCATTTGCTTTTTCCTGTTTTTTTCAGTGGCTGTGGCTTAGTTTTGTTACACCAAAGATCTGATTTAGGTGGTAGAGATCGTGGGATCTCAGGTGTTTTTGCAATCAGAAGAGTTGGTTTTTTAAGTTTTTTTTTTGGATTGCAGTAAGAATCCTTTCCTGTACTTTTCTTTCTAGACAGATTGGGCCCCAGCGTTTGCTCATTCTATTTTCTGTCTGTGTCCGTGCATCTTCTTGTCTAACCGCCATTACATGTTTGGGGGCTTCCTATTTTCTTTGGGGATCTGCTCCGGGGCAGATAGCTTTCCTCTTTCTGCCTTTAGGTGTAGTTATCTCTCAGGCTGTGACGAGGCGTCTAGGATCAACGTAGGAACGCTCCACGGCTACCTCTAGTTGTGTGGTTAGTTCAGGTTACTGCAATCCAATAGGTTCCAGCCTCTCTGGTGTATTGCCGTTTTTGCTTTTTCTCCTCAGCTACCAAAACACAACAGTATCATTGGCCTAACTGAAAATTATATGGTACTCACAGAAGGGAAAAATAGTGTGGAAAGAAAAAAAAAGTTGTCAGAGTTGTCAGAGATTTTTTTTCTTCCCTGTTTGTTGCATTTTTTTTCCCTCTTTTTCTCTGGGTGCTGAGGAGGATTTTTTTTTTCTCTCTCTCAATGGAGCTTGCACAGTTGTCTGGCTGTGTGGATCAGATTGCCACTGAGGTTCGGAGTATTGTTACCTATCTTGCTAGGTTGCCGGTTGTGAAACCTAGGATTCCCATGCCAGATTTGTTTTTGGGGGATCGGGCTAAATTTCTGAATTTCAAAAATAACTGTAAGTTGTTTTTTGCCTTAAAGCCTAAGTCCTCAGGAAAAGCAGCACAGCAGGTTCAAATTGTCATCTCTCTCCTGCGCGGTGACCCTCAGGATTGGGCTTTTTCCCTGACACCTGGGGATCCTGTTTTGAATGATATTGATGTATTTTTTCAGGCTCTGGGGTTATTGTACGATGAACCTAATGTCACTGATCAAGCTGGAAAAACCTTGTTGGCATTAAATCAGGGTCTTGAAGACGCTGAGTTGTACTGTCAGAAATTCTGAAAGTGGGCAGTTCTGACCAAATGGAATGATGATGCTTTGGCAGCCCTTTTTCGGAAGGGGCTGTCAGAGAATGTAAAGGATGTTATGGTGGGATTCCCTGCTCCCTCTGGTCTCAATGATTCTATGTCATTGGCTATTCAAATTGACAGACGTTTGCGTGAGCGCAGAGGTATGCGTGAGATGGTGTTGCCTTGTGAGCCAGCTCCTGGGCCCATGCAGTGTGATGGAGTGATTTCTGGGGCACAGCATCATGTGTTTCGAAAGCGCAATGGGTTATGTTTCTACTGTGGTGACGCCTCTCATGCTATTTCAGTCTGCCCTAAGCGGGGAAGACGTTTTGCACGCTCAGTTGTCTTGGGTAGTGTTCAGACTAAATTTCTGTTGACTGTTACCCTGATTTGCTCCCTGTCCACATTTTCTGCTCAGGCTTTTGTTGATTCAGGAGCAGCTATTAACCTGATGGATTTTGACTTTGCCAAACGTTGTGGGTTTCCCATGATACCCCTGCGGAAGTCTATTCCCCTACTGGGCATTGATTCTACCCCTTTGGCGGAGAATAAACCCCAGTTTTCTACTCAGGTGATAATGAGGGTTGAACCAGATCATCAGGAGAGTTGCAAGTTTCTGGTGCTGCATAATCTGCATGACATTATTGCACTGGGTTTCCCTTGGTTACAGTCTCATAATCCTGTTTTGGATTGGAAATCTGTGTCTGTGACCAGTTGGGGCTGCCAATGTGTTAATGCCGACACTCCTGTTTATTATGCCTCTCCCCAGTCTCAGGATGTTCCTGACTTTTTGACTGATTTTTCGGATGTGTTTAGTGAAAGTAAATCCGCATCCTTGCCCCATCACAGGAGCTATGATTGCGCTATTGAATTAGTGCCTGGTGGTAAATTTCCTAAAGGTCGCCTTTTTAACTTGTCTGTACCTGAACACGATGCTATGCGATCTTATATCGAGGAGTCATTGGAGAAGGGTCATATCAGACCATCCTCTTCACCCTTGGGCGCCGGTTTTTTCTTTGTGGCCAAAAAGGATGGTTCATTGAGTCCGTGTATTGATTATCGTCTCTTGAATAAGATCACTGTGAAGTATCAATATCCGTTACCCTTGATTTCTGACCTGTTTTCATGAGTGAAAAGTGCTAGTTGGTTTACCAAGCTTGACCTCAGGGGGGCGTATAACCTTATTCGCATTAAGCACGGGAATGAATGGAAGACGGCGTTTAATACCCCAGAGTGGCATTTTGAGTACTTAGTGATGCCCTTTGGGCTCACTAATGCTCCTTCCGTCTTCCAATACTTCATGAATGATATTTTCAGGGATTTTGTGGATAAATTTCTGATTGTTTATTTGGATGATATCTTGATTTTTTCCAATGACTGGGACTCTCGTGTGAAACATGTTCGGACTGTGTTCCAGATTTTGAGAGAGAATGCACTGTATGTTAAGGGATCAAAGTGTCTTTTTGGCGTACAGAAGGTCTCATTTCTGGGATTCATTTTGTCTCCTTCTATTATTGAAATGGACCCGGTCAAGGTTCAGGCCATCTGTGATTGGTCCAACCTACTTCATTAAAGGCTCTTCAGAGATTTTTGGGTTTTGCCAATTTTTATTGTAAATTTATTGGTAATTTCTCCGGTATTATTAAACCGTTGACTGATTTGACCAAAAAGGGTTCTGATGAGGTGAATTGGCCTCCTGAGGCAGTTTCTGCATTTCAGGAACTTAAGCAGAGATTCACTTCTGCTCCTGTTCTACGGCAGCCTGATTTTTCTCTACCGTTTCAGGTGGAGGTTGATGCCTCTGAAATTGGGGCAGGTGCCGTTTTGTCCCAAAGAGATCCAGAGACCTCTAAGAGTAACCCTTGTGCCTTTTTCTCTCGAAAATTTTCTCCAACTGAACGTAATTATGACGTGGGTAATCGGGAGTTATTGGCCATGAAGTGGGCCTTTGAAAAGTGGAGACATTGGCTGGAAGGAGCCAAACATCAGGTGGTGGTCCTCACGGACCATAAGAACCTGGTTTATCTCGAATCAGCCAAGCGACTTAATCCTAGACAGGCCAGGTGGGCCTTGTTTTTCACACGTTTTAATTTTGTGGTTTCTTTTCTTCCTGACACTAAGACTGTTAAGGCGGATGCCTTCTCGAGGAGTTTCTTTGCAGACTCTCCTGAGTTATCTGATCCTACTGTTATTTTGAAAGAGGGTGTAGTACTTTCCGCCATCTTGCTCAATTTGAGACTGGCTCTGGAGGGGTGTCAGGAGGATAAACCTGAGCGCTGCCCTATTGGGAAATTGTTTGTCCCAGACCAGTGGAAGAAGAGTGTGATGTCTGAGATTCATTGTTCCGCGTTGGCTGGTCATCCCGGGATTTTTGGTACCAGAGACTTGGTGAGTCGGTCCTTTTGGTGGCCTACTTTGTCTCGTGACGTCAGGGAATTTGTGCAGTCCTGTGGGATTTGCTCTCGCTCTAAGCCTTGCTCTCGCTCTAGTGGTTTGTTGAGGCCATTGCCTGTGCCCAAGAGGCCATGGACCCATATCTCTATGGATTTTATTTCCGACCTCCCTGTTTCTCAGAGAATGACCGTTATCTGGGTAATCTGTGATAGGTTTTCCAAGATGATACATCTTGTGCCATTACCTATGTTGCCCTCCTCCTCCGAATTGGTGCCTAGCATGGATGTCTAAGCAAAAACCCAAGAATTGTCCTCCTGACCATAACCTCTCCACTTAAGCAAATACTGGAGTTTCCATCTAGAAAAACGAGAATCCAATATTTTTTCAACCACATACTCCAGATTGCCCTCAACCAAAACAGGGTCAGGAGGCGCAGCCATAGGAACCACTGGCTCGACAAACCTCTTCAATAAGGACTTGTGGAACACGCTATGGATCTTAAATGTAACCCTCATAGCGATATTTCTTGAGGACAACCAAACCAAGTCCCCCACTTTAAACCAAGGACCATCGGTCCTATGCCGGTTGGCAAACCGTTGGGCCTTCTCCTGAGAGAGAGACCACCTCTCCACTACCTGGTCCAAAATCTGCTGCATTCGCTCCACAACAGAGTCAACACCCGGACAGACAGAAGCCTCTGCCTGTCCCGAAGAAAATCGAGGGTGAAATCCAAAATTGCAGAAAAATGGAGACATCAAGGTGGCAGAGCTAGCCCTATTATTAAGAGCAAACTCAGCCAAAGGCAAAAAAGAGACCCAGTCATCTTGATCAGCAGACACAAAACATCTCAAATAAGTCTCCAAGGTCTGGTTTGTTCTCTCGATTTGTCCATTGGTCTGAGGATGAAAAGCAGAGGATAAAGATAATTGAACACCAAGTTTAGAACAAAATGTCCTCCAAAATCTGGAAACAAACTGGACTCCTCTGTCAGACACAATGTTCTCCGAAATGCAATGTAACCGAACCACGTGCTGATGGAACAAAGGCACCAATTCGGAGGAGGAAGGTAACTTAGGTAATGGCACAAGATGTATCATTTTGGAAAACCTATCACAGATTACCAAGATAACGGTCATTCTCTGAGAAACAGGGAGGTTGGAAATAAAATCCATAGAGATATGGGTCCATGGCCTCTTGGGCACAGGTAATGGCATTAACAAACCACTAGAGCGAGAGCAAGGCTTGGAGCGAGAGCAAGTCCCACAGGATTGCACAAATTCCCTGACGTCACGAGACAAAGTAGGCCACCAAAAGGACCGACTCACCAAGTCTCTGGTACCAAAAATCCCGGGATGACCAGCCAACGCGGAACAATGAATCTCAGACATCACACTCTTCTTCCACTGGTCTGGGACAAACAATTTCCCAATAGGGCAGCGCTCAGGTTTATCCTCCTGACACCCTTCCAAGGCCAGTCTCAAATTAGGAGAGATGGCGGAAAGAACTACACCCTCTTTCAAAATAACAGTAGGATCAGATAACTCAGGAGAGTCCGCAAAGAAACTCCTCGAGTGGGCATCCGCCTTAACATTCTTAGTGGCAGGAAGAAAAGAAACCACAAAATTAAAACGTGTGAAAAACAAGGCCCACCTGGCCTGTCTAGGATTAAGTCGCTTGGCTGATTCGAGATAAACCAGATTCTTATGGTCCGTGAGGACCACCACCTGATGTTTAGCTCCTTCCAGCCAATGTCTCCACTCTTCAAAGGCCCACTTCATGGCCAATAACTCCCGATTACCCACGTCATAATTACGTTCAGTTGGAGAAAATTTTCGAGAGAAAAAGGCACAAGGGTTACTCTTAGAGGTCTCTGGATCTCTTTGGGACAAAACGGCACCTGCCCCAATTTCAGAGGCATCAACCTCCACCTGAAACGGTAGAGAAACATCAGGCTGCCGTAGAACAGGAGCAGAAGTGAATCTCTGCTTAAGTTCCTGAAGCGCAGAGACTGCCTCAGGAGGCCAATTCACCTCATCAGAACCTTTTTGGTCAAATCAGTCAATGGTTTAACAATATCTGAGAAATTACCAATAAATTTACGATAAAAATTGGCAAAACCCAAAAATCTCTGAAGAGCTTTTAATGAAGTAGGTTGGACCCAATCACAGATGGCCTGAACCTTGACCGGGTCCATTTCAATAACAGACGGAGACAAAATGAATCCCAGAAATGAGACCTTCTGTACGCCAAAAAGACACTTTGATCCCTTCACATACAGTGCATTCTCTCTCAAAATCTGGAACACAGTCCGAACATGTTTCACATGAGAGTCCCAGTCATTGGAAAAAATCAAGATATCATCCAAATAAACAATCAGAAATTTATCCACAAAATCCCTGAAAATATCATTCATGAAGGATTGGAAGACGGAAGGAGCATTAGTGAGCCCAAAGGGCATCACTAGGTATTCAAAATGCCCCTCTGGGGTATTAAACGCCGTATTCCATTCATCCCCGTGCTTAATACGAATAAGGTTATACGCCCCCCTGAGGTCAAGCTTTGTAAACCAACTAGCACTTTTCACCCTGGAAAACAGGTCAGAAATCAAGGGTAACGGATATTGATACTTCACAGTGATCTTATTCAAGAGACGATAATCAATATACGGCCTCAATGAACCATCATTTTTGGCCACAAAGAAACCCAAGGGTGAAGAGGATGGTCTGATATGACCCTTCTCCAAAGACTCCTTGATATAAGATCACATAGCATCGTGTTCAGGTACAGACAAGTTAAAAAGGCGACCTTTAGGAAATTTACCACCAGGCACTAATTCAATAGCGCAATCGTAGCTCCTGTGAGGGGGCAAAGATGCAGATTTACTTTCACTAAATACATCCGAAAAATCAGTCAAAAAGTCAGGAACATCCTGAGACTTGGGAGAGGCAAAAAAAAACAGGAGTGTCGGCATTAACACATTGGCAGCCCCAATTGGTCACAGACACAGATTTCCAATCGAAAACAGGATTATGAGACTGTAACCAAGGGAAACCTAGTACAATAATGTCATGCAGATTATACAGCACCAGAAATTTGCAACTCTCCTGATGATCTGGTTCAACCCTCATTATCACCTGAGTATAAAACTGGGGTTTATTCTCCACCAAAGGGGTAGAATCAATGCCCAGTAGGGGAATAGACTTCCGCAGGGGTATCATGGGAAACCCACAACGTTTGGCAAAGTCAAAATCCATCAGGTTAATAGCTGCTCCTGAATCAACAAAAGCCTGAGCAGAAAATGTGGACAGGGAGCAAATCAGGGTAACAGTCAACAGAAATTTAGTCTGAACACTACCCAAGACAACTGAGCGTGCAAAACGTCTTCCCCGCTTAGGGCAGACTGAAATAGCATGAGAGGCGTCACCACAGTAGAAACATAACCCATTGCGCTTTCGAAACTCATGACGCTGAGCCCCAGAAGTCACTCTATCACACTGCATGGGCTCAGAAGCTGGCTCACAAGGCAACACTATCTCATGCATACCTCTGCGCTCACGCAAATGTCTGTCAATTTGAATAGCCAATGACATAGAATCATTGAGATCAGAGGGAGCAGGGAATCCCACCATAACATCCTTTACATTCTCTGACAGCCCCTTCCGAAAAAGGGCTGCCAAAGCATCATCATTCCATTTGGTCAGGACTGCCCACTTTCGGAATTTCTGACAGTACAACTCAGCGTCTTCAAGACCCTGATTTAATGCCAACAAAGATTTTTCAGCTTGATCAGTGACATTAGGTTCATCGTACAATAACCCCAGAGCCAGAAAAAATGCATCAATATCATTCAAAACAGGATCCCCAGGTGTCAGGGAAAAAGCCCAATCCTGAGGATCGCCGCGCAGGAGAGAGATGACAATTTGAACCTGCTGTGCTGCGTTACCTGAAGACTTAGGCTTTAAGGCAAAAAACAACTTACAGTTATTTTTGAAATTCAGAAATTTAGCCCGATCCCCCAGAAACAAATCTGGCATGGGAGTCCTAGGTTCCACAACCGGCAACCCAGCAAGATAGGTAACAATACTCCGAACCTCAGTGTCAAGCTGATCCACATGGCCAGACAACTGTGCAAACTCCATTGAGAAAAAAAAAATCCTCCTCAGCACCCAGAGAAAAAGAGGGAAAAAATGCAACAGACAGAAAGAAAAAAAAAAATAAAAATCTCTGACAACTCTGACAACTTTTTTCTTTCCACACTATTTTTCCCTTCTGTGAGTACCATATAATTTTCAGTTATGGCCGGTGATACTGTTATGTTTCAGTAGCTGAGGAGGACAGGAACAACAGCAGGGCAGCAGAACACCTGAGATGTTGGTAACTGATGGGTTGCAGATTCCTAAACTAACAACACAACTAGAGGTAGCCGTGGAGCGTTCCTACGTTGATCCTAGACGCCTCGTCACAGCCTGAGAGATAACTACACCTAAAGGCAGAAAGATGAAAGCTATCTGCCCGGAGCAGATCCCCAAAGAAAATAGGAAGCCCCCAAACATACAATGGCGGCCAGACAAGATGAAAACACAAACACAGGCAGAAAACAGACTGAGCAAACGCTGGAGCCACAAGCTAAATAGGATAGGACAGGAGAGACTACCCTCTGCAACCCAGAAAACCCCACAAAAATCCAACAATTCCGATTACAAAAAATACTGAGATCACACGATCTCGCCACCCGCTAAATCAGATCTCAGTGTGAACAAAAACCAAGCCGCAGCCGCTGAAAAAACAGGAAAAAGCAAATGAGCAAATAACAGTGGCTGCAGAAAAACTGTGAGGAGCTCAGGCCCCAGGAGGGACCTGGCTGACCTCCACAAAAGTACAGAAAACAATGCAAAAAGCAAGCACAACAAGAAAAGCAAAAAATATCTTATCTGAAAGCAGGAGATGCAGGCAAGACTCCAGCAAACTTCCAAATGAACCAGGAACCACTATTGAGACAAGAACAATTGATCACCGGCCACCATCATGGGAGGGAACCTCCCTTATATCAGACCAGTCAGTGATTCCAGATTGCCACTCCTCGCTGAAAGGTTCAGTACTGTCTGTAACCACCAGAGGGAGCCTCTGCTCAGAAACCATCTCTAGCACATTCATAACAGATCTCTGACTGGATTGATATAAGGGAGGTTCCCTCCCATGATGGTTGCCGGTGATCAATTGTTCTTGTCTCAATTGTGGTTCCTGGTTCATTTGGAAGTTTGCTGAGTCTTGCCTGCATCTTCTGCTTTCAGATAAGATATTTTCTGCTTTTATTTTTGTGCTTGCTATTTGCATAGTTCTCTGCACTTTTGTGGAGGTCAGCCGGGTCCCCTCCTGGGGCTTGTGCTCCTCTCAGTTTATCTGAAGCCACTGTTATTTGTTCATTTGCTTTTTCCTGTTTTTTTTCAGTGGCTGTGGCTTACTTTTGTTACACCAGAGATCTGATTTAGGGGGTAGAGATCGTGTGATCTCAGGTGTTTTTGCAATCAGAAGAGTTGGTATTTTTTAGGGTTTTTTTTGGATTGCAGTAAGAATCCTTTCCTGTACTTTTCTTTCTAGACAGATTGGGCCCCAGCGTTTGCTCATTCTATTTTCTGTCTGTGTCCGTGCTTCTTCTTGTCTAACCGCCATTACATGTTTGGGGGCTTCCTATTTTCTTTGGGGATCTGCTCCGGGGCAGATAGCTTTCCTCTTTCTGCCTTTAGGTGTAATTATCTCTCAGGCTGTGACGAGGCATCTAGGATCAACGTAGGAATGCTCCACAGCTACCTCTAGTTGTGTGGTTAGTTCAGGTTACTGCAATCCAATAGGTTCCAGCCTCTCTGGTGTATTGCCGTTTTTGCTTTTTCTCCTCAGCTACCTAAACACAACAGTTTAGTAAAAGTGCATAATTGGATGCTGGAATTTTCAATAAAAAATTTTAAACCTAAAAAGTTAATAGCATCATTGCTTGTAGTGGTTGTGAATTTTAAAAAGAAGTTGTTTTTATTAATGTCCTCTAAAAACAAATTGAGGATTCGGGACCCCCTGACCAAATAAAAATCACATCATCTATGAATCTCGGCCAGAGGACCAGGTCCGCCCGCAACTTATCCTCATGGTAGATGGTGTGTTCCTCCCATCTGCCTACGTAGAGGTTAGCATAGCTGGGCGCGAACCTGGTCCCCATTGCAGTACCCCACTGCTGGGTGTAGTAGTGCATCCCATGTTTAAAATATTTGTGGTTTAAAATAAATAGCATAAATTCCATAAGGAAATCTATTTGTTCCAGTGGCAGGAGAGAGAATTTGTTCAAAAAATGTAAAGATGCATCACAGCCTTTCTAATGCTAGATTACCGTATAAAGTGATGTTATATCCAGAGTGCCTAGTATATAGTGGTCTTGCCATCGGATTTCTTCAAGTAGTTTGAGAATATGGATATGGGCACTGTCTTTAAGGTAGGTTGGTATGTGAGGTACCACCTTTTGCAAATGTAAATCCACATATCGTGACATATTCGTGAAGAGGCATTCAATTCCCGAAATTATAGATCGGCCTGGTGGATTTGTCACACTTTTGTGACAGATTGAATCTGATATTGGAACATTTCTTTACACTAAGTTTGCGGATGTCATCTGTGACATTCTTCTGAAATCCCTCTACTCTAGATAATGACCGCGCACCACGCATTCGCCGCCCACTTCAAGCACAGCATATTGTATGCACTTCTAGCCTTAGTTTAGGCACTATTAAGCAGGAGGTCCATGACGCTCTCACTACCAAGCCTCCCTTTGGTTTCAATTTCCACATATAACCGCGCTGTCCTGGGCTTTTCCCCCAGTCTCCTGCCATTACTATGATGTAAGGTCAGTGTGCTCAGCGCTTCTGGTGTCTATTATACTTTCTTCTAAATAGTGTCTCATATGTACTTTGCTCCATTCCTTCACGCCTCCTAATGGGACTCTATTACACCCTGCAACCTTTTTTTTCATCTGCTCTGAATTTCTACATAGGGTCAGTATTTACTGCCGTTTCTTACCCCCTTTTTTTGCTTCCACCACCCCTTTAATAGTATTTCATGATTTTGGTTTATATCCTAGTCGGACTACTCCCTCCTACTCTGCCATTTAAGTTTATATGGATAGTAAAGAAAAACCATTGTTATGAATTTATGGATTTTCAGTGATCCTCATATTGTCGCTGTTACACACTTGTAAATATTTTATAGCACCAAAAGGATTTTTCTGTATACATAATTTTTTTGTATATATAATTTTGTGTATATATTCTTGCTCTACTGTATGATTATGTTTACTATTTTAATTTACAATTTGTACATTTATTCTTTCCAGTATGGTTTGAGAAAGACCTGTGGTAACGTCAAAACGAAACCTCATACTTCTGGAATCTCTTATTTTTTCTTCAACTGCGGTGAAACATTATTTCGCTGACTGAAATAAATAATAAAAAATTTCTATGCAATAATATGCATCTGTGAGTGCGACTGTTTGTCCTCATGCTAGTAACTGCCACATGATGAGTAACCGCCCGTCTGTCCTGCCGTGTAGTTTCACTTTACTGGTAACTCCTCTACTTCTGCAGCTAAGGATATGCTGCTGGCCCTGCTGCTGTAACTTGACTGATTCTCCTATAGCTGCCTCACTGCTGTTTCCCCACGTTCTGAATGACTTGGCCCTCACTTCTTTACAAACATTGTGGGGTATGTATCGTGTTCGGGCCCAGAGGCCACCCGAGCTCTAAGGGCTCCCCGCCCTGACTGGCACTAACCAGGAAGCTCTGTCACTTTAAACTATGTGACCCCTCCTACAGTAACTATTTATATCCCAGCTAAACCTTAATTGAATAATATATGCTCTAATCCTCCATCTAGTGGCCATAACCCAGACTGCACTGTCCCTATAATACATATGGTGCAGTAACATGAAATATACATATTTTGACATAAAATTACGCAACAACGGTACAAATATATACATATATGTTAAACATAGCATCACAAAGCAACTATATATACACTACCGGTCAAAAGTTTAGGGTCACTTAGAAATTTCCTTATTTTTGAAAGAAAAGCAGTTTTTTTCCAATGAAGCTAACATTAAATGATTCAGAAATACACTCTATACAGTGTTAATGTGGTAAATGACTATTCTAGCGGCAAACGTCTAGTTTTTAATGCAATATCTTCATAGGTGTATAGAGGCCCATTTCCAACAACCATCACTCCAGTGTACTTATGGTATTTTGTGTTCGCTAACTGTGTAAGAAGGCTAATAGATGGTTAAAATACCCTTTAAAACCCTTGTGCAAGTATGTTAACACAGCTGAAAACCGTTTGGTTGATTAGAGAAGCTATAAACCTGACCTTCCTTTGAGCTTGTTGAGAATCTGGAGCATTACATTTGTTGGTTCCATTAAACTCTCAAAATGGCCAAAAAAAAAGAACTTTCTTGTGAAACTCGACAGTCTATTCTTGTTCTTAGAAATGAAGGCTATTCCATGCGAAAAATTACCAAGAAGCTGAAGAATTCATACAATGGTGTGTAGTACTCCCTTTAGAGGAGTGCACAAACAAGCTCTAACCAGAGAAGAAAGACAAGTGGGAGGCCCCGCTGCACATCTGAGCAACAAGACAAGTACATTAGAGTCTTTAGTTTGAAAAATTGACGCCTCACAGGTCCTCAACTGGCAGCTTCATTAAACAGTACACATTAAACGCCAGTGTCAACATCTACAGTGAAGAGGCGATTTGGGGATGCTGGCCTTCAGGGCAGATTGGCAAAACAAAAGCCAATATTCCTCTGTCCAATGTCTGTGTTCTTTTGCCCATATTAATCTTTTCCTTTCATTTAAGCCAGTCTTAAATATGGCTTTTGTTTTGCCAATCTGCCCTGAAAGCCAGCATCCCCAAATCGCCTCTTCACTGTAGATGTTGACACTGGCGTTTAATGTGTACTGTTTAATGAAGCTGCCAGTTGAGGACCTGTGAGGCGTCAATTTTTCAAACTAAAGACTCTAATGTACTTGTCTTGTTGCTCAGTTGTGCAGCGGGGCCTCCCACTTGTCTTTCTTCTCTGGTTAGAGCTTGTTTGTGCACTCCTCTAAAGGGAGTACTACACACCATTGTATGAATTCTTCAGTTTCTTGGTAATTTTTCGCATGGAATAGCCTTCATTTCTAAGAACAAGAATAGACTGTCGAGTTTCACAAGAAAGTTCTTTTTTTTTGGCCATTTTGAGAGTTTAATGGAACCAACAAATGTAATGCTCCAGATTCTCAACAAGCTCAAAGGAAGGTCAGGTTTATAGCTTCTCTAATCAACCAAACGGTTTTCAGCTGTGTTAACATACTTGCACAAGGGTTTTAAAGGGTATTTTAACCATCTATTAGCCTTCTTACACAGTTAGCGAACACAAAATACCATAAGTACACTGGAGTGATGGTTGTTGGAAATGGGCCTCTATACACCTATGAAGATATTGCATTACAAACTAGACGTTTGCGCTAGAATAGTCATTTACCACATTAACACTGTATAGAGTGTATTTCTGAATCATTTAATGTTAGCTTCATTGGAAAAAAACTGCTTTTCTTTCAAAAATAAGGAAATTTCTAAGTGACCCTAAACTTTTGACCGGTAGTGTATATATATGAATATCTACATTAGCAGCATGGAAGGCATAAAGGGGTTAAACCTACAACCCCTTACAGCTGTTTGCAGACATTTTGAGCTGAATATAGTTTTAAGATATCAAGAAGCGTATTTGACTTGAAAGAACTTTTTGTCTGTTTCATAATATTCTTGAATATCAAGCAACAATTGTAATAAGGGTTTATACAATACATGTCTCTCTACCATTACCTAATCCCATGCCTCGCTTATAACATATTTTTGTTCCTTTTTCATCCACTTTTGCAGCATAAATGTGCTGGATTTTTTTTCCACATTTCTCTATTTTTTACCATATTTCAGAGAGAGCATTTGCAATACATATTTTGAAATTTTGCTAACTATGAGAATATGGAAAGCAAAGGAAATAGCTCATCAAATGCAGTAAAATGTATGCAAGTGCTTATGTAAGCATCTTCACTATGAATTGTATTCTGTGGCATACTGCATATAGCTGCAGACCACGTGGCCGCTATGGGGCCCATGAGTTGGGGGGTAATAGTCCAGCACCAGACTCTCAGGCCTGGTATCGCACTTTCAACTGTATTGATACAGTTGAAAGTAAACGATGGAATAAGGATCCTTCACCTCCATCCTCCATCATTCTCACTCTGCGTCTGAGCCCTGACGTCTTTGCACAGTGGACACAGTGATGTCAGTACATCAAACCGTTGTGTCTGGCAGTGCAGAGCATCAGGACACACGCTTTGGAGACTGGAGCAGCAAAAGGACAAAAAGAGATGAGTATTTTTATTTATTTTTTTAAATCAATGAGTACTTTGTGAGGGCCCATTTTATTTTTTGAGTGCTATGTGGGTACCATTATACTGTTTGGAGGGCTATGTGGTGGGCCATCATACTGTATTTGAGCAATTATACAGTGTGGAGGTTTGTGTGGGGTCCATCATACTGTGTGGGATCCATCATACTGTATGGAGGGTTGTATGGGGGCCTTGATATTGTGTGGAGGGTTATGTGGGAGCCATCATCCTGTTAGGAGGGCTAGAGGGGGCCATTATACAGATGGAGGGTTGTGTTGGGGCCCATGATACTGTGTGGAGGATTTTGGAAATCATCACATTGTATGGAAGGTTGTTTTGGGGGTCACAGTTGGGGGATCATACTGCTTTGGTGTCACCATACATTGCCAAGAGAGGGGGTAACGTAGGGTCATCATACTTTGCGTGTGGATGGTACTGTGGGGGTATCATACTCTTTTTGGAGCACACTATTGTTGACATCATACTTTATGGGAACAATGAAAGGAAAATCTGGAACCTTCATAATAGGAAAATTACTTTGTAAAGGCTGCAAAGTTGTGAGATATGATCTTCTGTGATCCCGCCAAATATTATTATATTTTTTATTGTGGGGGCCCAATTAGAACTCCTGCTATGAGATCCTAGGATTTATATGTACACCCCTAATTAGATTTATAAAAAAATATGTGTTTTATAATGTACATATATTTGGGTTGGATTAAGATATCATGCCTGGCTCCACCTTGGACCATCAGGGATATAAATCCCTCCCGTAAAGCATACCAACAGGAATACTAATCTCTTCACCAGCCAGGCCACCAGGGATAATAAACTGCTGGCATGCCTAGAATAGCAGGGATAATAACCTTTTACCAGGAATATTACCCCTTACTCTAATCCTAGAACATCAATGATATGAACCCTTTACTGTACATCTTTACTGTATGAACCCTTGATTCACCTTCGACAATTAACATTACCCCCAAACAAACAAATATATTATAGCCATATACCGCAAAGTTTCCCGCCGTCAGAGAGAGTGCAGCAGGGTGAGCAGCGTGCTCCGCACCCAGCGCAGCAGAGCTGAGACAAGCAACGTCCAGACTTACCTGCATGATCTATCGGGACTGTGACTGAGGAGAGCGCCCTGCGCCCGAATAAGAGTCGGGCAGCGCTCATATGGAGAAGTGTGGGCTGGCTACAGGACACTGAGTTTCGGTTCCCTTTGCTGACTAGTGCACATCAGCCCACGCTTGGTACAGAGACTCCTGCAGCTTCCTTCACTTTGACTGCGCAGGCTTATGGACTAGGGGCTCAGCGAGTAAAACCGGAGACTATCCGCTGCCGCCAGAAGACGGATCGCTAATCTTGGACCCCATCGGAGGACTCTACACCGGCCGTTGCCGACACTACTACTCCCATCGGACTGTGGACTAAGGAGCACCAGCAGGAGTCAAGATAAGTGTTGTTTGAATCTCAGACTGTTGCACTCATTCTGACTATTCCATTTATTCTTGTTCTTCTATTGATTATTGTTTACTGTTTATTAACTCCCTGCGAGGAGATTACTTTCATCTTCACTGTTAAGTTAAATAATATTGTTATACCGTATTGCTCTGCAATCACTGCATACTGCATCTCAGCACCTACTTACATTTGGCGTAGTCGGCAGGATGCAATCCACAAATGCAGAGGCAGCAGACCAGATGGTCATGGGTGCCCCAAGGCCCAGCTTATCCCTGGGGTCCATGCTCAGCAATCTCCCAAAGTTTACAAGGAGTAATTCAATGCTATGGGACTGGACTGAGCTGGGTTAAAGGCATGTTGAGGATGCAAGCAGAGATTGCTGTGATGGCCCTGGGAGGCTAGATGTTCTGCAATGTTTCAGCCCCCTCATTAACAGGACATGTTGACCAAAGTGTTGCAAATTTTAGAAGAGATGCATGGGGATCCCACTGATATTGGAGAATTCCGGACGTGATTGTTTAGCTGTGTTCAGAGAGAGGGAGAATCGGTGACGCAATATATGAATGCGCTACAAGAGGTGCACGCGCCAATCGCCAAACTGGATAATGTGGGCGTGGGACCCCCTGATGTGATCTTGAGGGATCAACTAGTAGCGGGCCTAAGAGACACGTGCTTAAACAAGCTTTGCGTGACCGCCTGTGTGCAGATCCACGCATGACGTTACTAGAGATTGGGGCGGAAGCAAGTGTGCGAGTGCAAGAGCAGGGGACGGCAGCCTCGGCAGGGATAGTTCAGAGCAGTGGGGTACCCACCTCTCCAGTGGCTGAGCCAAGATGGGCCCAAGAGATTCATAAAGAAATACAGGAGATGTGGGAAGAATGGTCTGGCCTCAGAAGAGTCCCCTCAGTGGCTCCAAGTCCATGCAGAGACAGGAGTGACCCCAAGTCCCACTTGCCTGTTCCACCTCACCTGGAAAGAGGACAATCCCGAGCAGAGAGACATCTGACTTGTTTCAAGTGTGGGGACGTTGGACACTATGCCAGAGGCTGTGCGAGACGGGGCGGCCTCTTACTCGGCAGCCATTAAACTAGTGGGCTCCATGCCTGGGGGATGACGCCTGGAGCCTGAAAGGCAAAGGAAGAGATAAGGCAGTCCTGAAAGTTTAATTTCCGCGAGTCCCCTTGTATGGGCTGAAATGAATTGTCAAGTCGTCCGCTGCCTAGTTGATACCGATTACAGGTGACCACCATGCCAGAAGCATATTTCAGACGTCATTTTCCTGAGGTGAAGCGGCCGGAGTGGGGCCCAGTAATCAAGCTGACAGCAGCCAATCAGTTGCCCATCCCGGTCGCAGGGGTGGTCTTAATGCAAATTACATTGTGCGCAAAGATGTGGGCCAGAAAGAAGTCGTGCTGAACGCCAGAGAAAATAGCAATGGCCCCCCAGTTACTCTGGGGATAAATGTGCTGAAAGAACTCGGGACCCTCTTGATCAGCGAGTCCCTAGACTCTTTTCTGGACCGGTGGAGCCCACGAACCTCCCAGAGGAAGGTGTTTCAACAATTGATACAGATCGCCCAGGCCCAGGAAACGTCGAGTGAAGGGAAAGTTCTAGGAAAAGTGATAGTCCCTGCAGCTGATAAACTCGTCCTCCCACCTGGCCAGACTGTGCTCACGTTGCCCGTGCGAGTTTGTACACCCCTGGAAGGATTGGAAGTCCAGATAGAGCCAACCTTAATGGGGGGATACCCTCGGGACTCCTCGGTGCCCGGAAATTAGCCGTCGTCCACGATAGTAATGTTGTGGTGTGGTGCATCAACCTGGGGGATGATAATCTTACTCTCCCACCCAAGAGTGAAGTGGCACAGGTGCTGGGAGTGCCAGAAGTATTGATACAACTGGGAGCCATCTAGTTGGCAGTGAAACAGGGAGACCCATGGACTGTAGCCACCACAATGACCCCGAAGAACCCGCCTGGAACAACGAAGGAGGGGAGCCAAATCCTGGAGCAAATGCAGACGGAATTGTAAGGACTCTCACCGCAGCAGGTGAAACAGGTGGAAGCTGTACTGGAACATTATCAGGATGTCTTCGGCCATCATGAGGATGACTTTGGGTGCACTGCAGCCATAGCCCATGTAATATCCACAGGAAGTGCCACACCGATCCAGGAGAGATACTGACAGATACTGCCTCAAATGTACATAGAGGTGAAAGAAATGTTGGCACACATCTTCAGAGTGGAGTCATATGGGAGAGCCAGAGCCCGTGGGCAGCTCCCATTGTCCTAGTCCGGAAGAAAGATGAGACCCTGTGTTTTTGTGTTGACTATAGGTGACTGAATACTTGTACTCTTACCCTTTACCCGAATTGAAGAGTCGCTATCTGCCTTGGGAAAGGCAAAGTATTTCTTGTCCCTGGATCTGGCCAGCGGATACTGGCAGGTGCCCATGGCCAAACATGACCGGCCAAAGACAGCGTTCATACTGCCCATGGGATTGTTTGAATTTAATCAAATGGCCTTCGGCCTGACTAATGCTCCTGGGACATTACAGGGATTGATGGATAGGTGCTTGGGGGACCTGAATGTTGAGGAAATGCTTATCTATCTGGACGATATCATTGTGTATGCCGCCACCTTTGAAGAGCACCTCCGGCGGCTGGATCAAGAGTTGAGTCAACAACAGAAGCACGTCCTGAAGGTGAAGCCCCAAAAATGCACCCTTTTCCAGCAGATCGAGTACCTGGGACATGTTGTATCCGCTGAAGGAGTGAGACAGACACATAAGAAGATAGCAGCAGTGCAGGACTGGCCTACCCCGAAGACAGTGAAGGACGTTCTGGGGCTGACTGGGTACTACCAGAGGTTCGTGAAGAATTTCTCCCATATCGCTAATCCACTGCTTGAGCTACTAAAGGGAATGTCATCTGGTTCGAAGAATTGGATTATCCAGTGGGGAAGCAGCCAGGAAGAAGCCTTTTGAGTCTTGAAGATGGCCTTGACTGAGGCCCCAATTTTCCCCTACGTGGACTTCTCACAGCCCTTCATTCTTCACACCGATGGGAGTCTACATAGACTGGGGGCTTGTGCTGTCGCAGATACAGGCAGAAAAGAACAAGTGATCGCCTACGCGAGCCGGTCCATCCACGACTCGGAATGGAACCCAGACAATTGCAGCTCATTCAAGATGTAACTGCTGGCGTTAGTGTGGGAGATGGCCGAGAAGTTTGCTGAATATCTGTCTGTGTCCGAAGTCCTGGTGTGTACCGACAACAATCCCCTAGCGCACCTGGGAAATGCAAAACTGGGGGGGTTGGAGCAACGGTGGGTGGCCAAATACCAGTACAAGATTGTATATTGAGACGGAGCTGAAAACACGCATGCTGATGCTCTGTCGAGAGTGACCTATGAGCGACCTGGACACGACCGAGATGAAGAGTTGGAGGCAGAAGAGATTCCTGGATTCTGTGACCTCGCCAGGTCTTTGGTGGCAATGCAGGAACAGATTGGAGAGGCATCGGGGGAACAGGTGCTGGGACAACCCCGGGATGACTGTGTGTGGCTCCAGCAGGAACATAAGGAACTAGCTCAGCTGAGACAGTGGTTGACCATGAAGTGACTCCCCAGCCGATGCGAGAGAGACGCTCTGCCCGGAAACTCTGCAGATTATAAGTCAGTCAGAAAGACTCAAGCTGGAAGATGGCTTGCAGTATAAAAGAGTACAGTTGGCGCAGGAGTTAGGGGTCACCTGGCAAGTGATGCTTCCAGAGAAGCGGATCCAAGTAGTGGCTATGGAAGCCCATGAGAGGGGGGCTCACTTAGGTCCAGAGAAGACATTTCAATGGCTGCAGAAGCTGGTATATCACCCCCGATTGAAGGCTGCAGTAAAGGTGGCTTGCCAGTGATGTCAGAGCTGTGAAATAGCCAAACCTCCAGAGCAAAGAACCCCAACGCAGACCATCATGACTTTTGCCCCTTTAGAGCTGTTGATGATCGACTACTTGACCGTGGGCCCGGCTCATCTCGGGTATGAACATTGGTGATGACCGACCACTTCACCAAGTTTGCTGTGGTCACTCCAATTCGGGACCAAACTGCTGAGTCAGCAGCGCAGGCGATCTGCCGAGACTTCATCCGGGTGTACGGTTGCCAGAAGAGGATCCATTCTGACCAAGGCGCTTGTTTTCAGGGTCGAGTGATGGAAGAGCTGCATCACCTGCACCGGATCGAGAAGTCGAGGACGACGCCCTATCATCCTCAGGGGAATGGAGCCTGTAAACGCTTCAACTGGACACTGATTCAGATGCTACGAACATTGGAGGAAGATCGGAAAGTACAGTGGCCTGAATACATGGCTGGGTGTATAATATCCGAGTGCACAGCACAACAGGATACACTCCGTATACCCAACTTTTCAGGCGAAAAGGACAAGAAATTACAGAGCTGAAGCTGGATTCGGGAGAAGACTACCCACGGGGGTGTCTTCCTGGGTCCGAGAACATCGCCATTGGCTGCATACTCTTCATCGGCTGGTGCAGACTAAGTTTCGGGAACTCCAACACCATGAATTGATGCATCTTCGAGGGACAGCTCTCAATGCCAGAGATTGGGTGTTGGTCCGAGACAAACAGCCTTGGGGCAAGTTAGAATATCGATGGGAAAAGACTTCGTATTGGGTGAAATGATGAGTCGGATCTGGTGGACCAGTATATGAGGTTTAACCCAAAGGGGAAGAAGGAGTGCCTACTCGAATAGTCCACCGTAGTATGTTGTCCTCGCCTGTTATGGAATCCCAGAGAGTGCCAGACGCCACCGAAATGCTCACCCCCACGGTCCCCGACGGTGATGAGGAAGAACCACTTGACTCACTCTCTGACTTGGAAAGTTCACTGCCCGCCAGTCCAAGAGAAGTGCGTTGGCCTGAAATTCCAAAGGTGGCTGATCCATTTGACCCGGATGTGCTCCCAACTTCTACCACTCAACCTGAACTATGCCGTAATGAGCGGACGACAGCTGGAATACCTCCCACTTGTTATGACCAAAACCAGTTTATTTGGCAGCTAATTGTTCGAGAAATGGAAGAGTGTGAACGTCTGATGAGGGAGCTCTCACCAGTGGAATGGCGAGCTAAAGGAGAGGGGAGTGTAAGGTGGAAGACCGGGCTGCGGGTATCTGCATTGAGCCGGATCCGGAACTGTCGAGACTGTGTCCCATGTTGCATGGGGGAAGGAATGGGGGACCAGACAAACCCCATGATCTGGGAAGAGGAGGCATGTTTAAGGGGAACACAGAGCTGAAAGCGCGCAAAGCAAGGGGCAGTTTCCCACTGTCAGGGAGAGTGCAGCAGGGTGAGCAGTGCGCTCCACACCCAGTGCAGCCGTACGGAGAAACGCGGGCTGGCTACAGGACACTGAGGTGCGATTCCCTTTGCTGACTAGCGCACATCAGCCCACGCTTGGTATAGAGACTCCTGCAGCTTCCTTCACTTTGGCTGCGCAGGCTTATGGACTAGGTGCTCAGTGGGTAAAACCGGAGACCGCCCGCTGCCGCCAGAAGGGTCATTAATCTTGGACCCCATCGGAGGACTGTACACCAGTTGTTATAGCAACTACTACCCCCATCATACTGTGGACTAAGGAGCACTATCAGGAGCCAAGATAAGTGTTGTTTTCAGACTGTCGCACTCATTCTGACTATTCCATTTATTCTTGTTATTCTATTGATTCTTGTTTACTGTTTATTAACTCCCTGCGAGGAGATTACTTTCATCTTCACTTTATAAGACTGACTACTACTCTGGCAACCCCTTCTTATTGTTTTATTTCGCCATCAAAATAAAATCAACTTGGACTCACCTAGATTGATTTAGGGAAGTACTGAGCCAAGTCCAAGTTCAGGCAGTGGGACGCCATATTGCAATCTGGATTCTCTTGTCGCACTCGAGCCCAAGGTCTAGCAGAGGGGCTGCTTGGCACATCGTGTTCTCTAAATCCCGGATACACTGTCGAGCAGGAAGGGAGATTCCTGAGGCTAGCAGAACCAGTGGGCAAGGAGATGCTCAATGGTACGGCTCAACATGTGTTCTGCACAGGAAGTAAGGAATATGACATGTTGTGCCCTATCCCACATTCTCCACTATGATGAACTTCAACTGCTCAGTAAATGTTTGCTTGTTGCAATGAACTTGGTGTCCCCTGAGTTGTGTGCGGCGGTTCCTGAAGGAATTCTGGAGTCAGAGGAGGCCTGCGAAATTGGGTCCTACAAAATTTTTAAAAGCATTTGTTCACTTTTAGACCTCACAGAAATATTCAAAGACAAAGTAACACTGTATGTCTGAGAAATTGAGACCTACACAATTTTTTAAAAGATTTTTAGCAGATTGACAGATTACAGAAATGTTCACAGACCACGTGTCACTGTATGTCTAAAAAATGGAAGCCTTCAAAATTTTTAAAAGCTTTTTATCAGGTTTCCAGATCACAGAAATGTTCACAGACCACATTACACTGTATGTTTGAGAAATGGAAGCTTACGAAATTTGTAAAAGCTTTTGTTTACTTTTAGACCTCACAGAAATATTCACAGATACAGTAACACTGTATGTCTGTGCAACGGAGGCATGCAAAATTTTTGAAAGGTTATTAGCAGGTTTACAGGTCACAGAAATTTTCACAGACCACGTAACACTGTGTGTCTGAGAAATGGAAGTGTATAACATTTATAAAAGCTTTTGTTCCCTTTTAGACCTCACAGAAGTAACACTGTATGGCCGGGGTCACCTTAACGTATGGAAAACTGGTCCCAGTATCCCTGCTGAGAGTTGCACAGCTATTCTCCATATTGTCATCTGACAATGACCCTAAGCACACAGCTAAAATAACAAAGGAGTGGCTTCAAAACAACTCTGTGACCATTCTTGACAGGCCCAGACAGAGCCCTGACCTAAACCCAATTGAGCATCTCTGGAGAGACCTGAAAATGGCTGTCCACTAATGTTCACCATCCAACTTGACGGAACTGGAGAGGATCTGCAAGGAAGAATGGCAAGGAATCCCCAAATCCAGGTGTGAAAAACTTGTTGCATCATTCCCAAGAAGACTCATGGTTGTACTAGCTCAAAAGGGTGCGCCTACTCAATACTGAGCAAAGGGTCTGAATACTTATGACCATGTGATATTTCAGTTTTTCTTTTTAACAAATTTGCAAAAATTTCTACATTTCTGTTTTTTTTTCAGTCAAGATGGGGTGCAGAGTGTATATTAATGAGAAAAAATAGAACTTTTTTGAATTTACCAAATGGCTGCAATGAAACAAAGAGGTCTGAATACTTTCCATACCAACTGTATTTTATAACAATTATATGGGATCTCATGCTTCTTCCACTTTTTCCTCGTAACTTGTCCTTTTCGTTATCTTAGTTCCTTTTCTATATTGGACACGAGCGGGTGGCAGGTCAGGTTGTTTCTCACATTTGTTTCCAAAGTCTTTGAAGTGCAGTAAAAGAATCACACCGATCAATATAAGGATCAACGCCGATACAATATTTCGGATAGACATCAATATGTAAGAACCTAAAACAAGTAATAGCAATATTAACTGAATTATGGGCAGAAGTATTGTTTGCAAATTTACTTTATTACCTATATATTTATTATTGACTTAAAAACAAAAATGAAACTCACACATATGTTAGAAAAAACATCACATTTGTCCAAGGAAAACACAAGATACACGTTATATAAATACTAATGGAGGGTCTTAGAATATGATAAAAATTCCAAAATCTTTTAAAACTTATTGCATTCTTGCTCAGTTATTTCCATATTCTGCTTTATGTCATATATTTCAAACAATTTCATTTTCACATATATAACATAAAGGGAAAGGTAGAAGGAGACTAAGGCTATGTGCACAACATGTGTTGTATGACTGGTGCATACGTTCAGAAAACTGCCAACATACAGTACAGACCAAAAGTTTGGACACACCTTCTCATTCAAAGATTTTTCTGTATTTTCATGACTATGAAAATTGTAGAATCACACTGAAGGGATCAAAACTATGAATTAACACATGTGGAATTATACATTACACTTTACAAAAAAGTGTGAAACAACTGAAAATATGTCTTATATTCTAGGTTCTTCAAAGTAGCCACCTTTTGCTTTTATTACTGCTTTGCATGCAGAAAAGGTGAATAGATGAACTCTACATGCCTAGTTCCCACCGTGAAGCATGGAGGAGGTGGTGTGATGGTGTGGAGGTGCTTTGCTGGTGACACTGTTGGGGATTTATTCAAAATTGAAGCGGTGAGCGGTCCAGCTCACCCCAAACCATCTCGATTGGGTTCAGGTCTGGTGACTGTGGAGGCCAGGTCATCTGGTGTAGCACCCCAACACTTTCCTTCTTGGTCAAATAGCCCTTACACAGCCTGGAGGTGTGTTTGGGGTCATTGTCCTGTTGAAAAATAAATGATGGTCCAACTAAATGCAAACCGGATGGAATAGCATGCTGCTGCAAGATGCTGTGGTAGCCATGCTGGTTCAGTATGCCTTCAATTTTGAATAAATCCCCAACAGTGTCACCAGCAAAGCACTCCCACACCATCACACCTCCTCCTCCATGCTTCACGGTGGGAACCAGGCATGTAGAGTCCATCCGTTCACCTTTTCTGCGTGCAAAGCAGCAATCAAAATAAAAGGTGGCTACTTTGAAGAACCTAGAATATAAGACATATTTTCAGTTGTTTCACACTTTTTTGTAAAGTGTAATGTATAATTCCACATGTGTTAATTCATAGTTTTGATGCATTCAGTGTGATTCTACAATTTTCATAGTCATGAAAATACAGAGAAATCGTTGAATGAGAAGGTGTGTCCAAACTTTTGGTCTGTACTGTATATCCTAAATGTGTTCATTAGATTAAATTAGTCCAACAGAAGTCAAAGGGTGTCCTGTTGATTTTCATCTGGATAGAATACCATCTTGTTGGTTTCCATCTGTACCATCCTGTTGGTATACATCTGGATGGGATACTATCCTGTTGGTTTCCATTTGTACCATCCTGTTGATTTCCATCTGGATGGGAAACCATCCAGATGGAAGTCAACAGGACACATTTTTGGCTTCTATTGGACAAATTTGATAAATATGACATGAATATATTGAAATTAGAAAAAAAAACTGTAGAATAATAGACTATGATATTTCATGCAACAGTATCCAATAGAACCCTACATACACTGTATGTCACCTGTCATAGGATTCAGTTTAATATACAGTATATGCTGAAGTGTCTATGTTAAACAGAGACTATAACTGTGATGTGAACGGATGCTAAAAGACAATTTCTTGTACTGCTTACCTTCAATTTGCACAACGCAATAAAGTGAATCTGCGTAATCGTAGTCATATTTTACTCGATACAGACACTGATATCTCCTCGTGATGTACTTAGGTTTGGTAATTGAAAATATCACACTTTTTCCTGCTGCCCTGATGTCATCTTCAATGACTTTACTGCCATCTAGGAGTGTGAAGAAGAACTGATTGTATTTCTGGTTTTCGGGAACTGTGCAGTTGATTCTCACCATTGTGCTGTCACTAGGATTTTCTTCCCAGGTCATTGAAGGAGCCGGAAGCTCTACAAGAATATCAACAAACAGAATTAATTTATATTTATGAAATCAAATAATAACAGAAGAAACTTGGAAAACTTTTATATTGACGGGTTTGTCCCAAGATTTACAGTTATTACTAGGGTTGAGCATTCCGATACTGCAAATATCGGGTATCGGCCGATATTGGCTGTATCGGAATTCCGATTCCGAGTTCCGATATTTTCGTCTTATCGGATACCGGAATCGGGATTGTCACTGTCACTGTCAGTGTCCGTCGGTCGGGTCTTTCAGGAGTCAGCGGCACTTACCTGGCAGAAGATCTCCGGCGGTCACGGGCTGGACTGCTTCATGGCCGCCATCTTCTTTCCCCGGCGGTCACATGCAGTTTCTCGCGATAACTGCAGTGACTGCTGGGTAATCGCAGCCGTAAAGCAGTCAGTCCGATGACGTCACCGCCGGGGAAGCAGGTAATCAGCTGTGCTGCGCCGGGATGACAGGCTCTGCCTGTCATTGCGATGTAGCAGAGTTGGATCGTCGTGGGACTGTCGTTATGGACTGCGTCGGACAGGTGGTATACTGTTGGTTTTTTTTTTTTTTCTTTTTTACAGGAGATCGATGGCGTCGCAGGAATGAGAGTACAATAAAATTAATGAAAACTGTGTTGTCTCTTTTATTTCATTAAAATACTTTTTTCTTGCTGTGTCTTTTTTTTATGCATTTAATAACTTTGGGATTAATAATGGATCGGTGTCTTATTGACGCCTCTCCATTATTAACCGGGCTTATTGTCACCGTGCAATCAACGGTGACAATAACCCCTTATTACCCCGCTTGCCACCGCTACAGGGCAAGTGGGAAGAGCCGGGTAAAGTGCCACAATTGGCACATCTTTTGATGCGCCAAATGTGGGGCTGCTGTAGCCTGGTATTATCAGGCTGTTGAGGGCCAAAATCCATGGGCCTTGACAGTCTTTTAATACCAGGCCGCAGCAGTCTGCATTTTACTTGGCTGGTTAACAAAAATAGGGGGGATCCCCACGCCGTTTTTTTTTCGAGGGGATTCCCTATTTTTGTTAACCAGCCAAGCTAAGCAGACTGCTGTGGCCTGGTATTATCAGGCTGGCAAGGTCCATGGATATTGGATCCTTACCAGCCTGAAAAACCAGGCCTCAGCGGTCTGCTTCATCTGGCTGGTTAACAAAAATAGGGGGGACCCCACGCCAATTTTTTTCGAGGGGATCCCCTATTTTTGTTAATCAGCCAAGATATGCAGACTGCTGTGGCCTGGTATTATCAGGCTGGCAAGGTCCACGGATCTTGGCTCCTTAACAGCCTGAAAATCCAGGCCTCAGCGGTCTGCTTCATCTGGCTGGTTAACAAAAATAGGGGGGACCCCACGCCAATTTTTTTCGAGGGGATCCCCTATTTTTGTTAATCAGCCAAGATATGCAGACTGCTGTGGCCTAGTATTATCAGGCTGGCAAGGTCCATGGATCTTGGCTCCTTAACAGCCTGAAAATCCAGGCCTCAGCGGTCTGCTTCATCTGGCTGGTTAACAAAAATAGGGGGGACCCCACGCCATTTTTTTTTCGAAGGAACCCCTATTTTTGTTAATCAGTTCCCTCTGACGTCACTGATTGTGTCCCTGGCTGACCTGAAGTGAAAGTGGAAAGCAATCAATTAAGCTTTCCACTTAAGGGCCCGTCTCACATAGCGATATCGCTACCGAGATCGCTGCTGAGTCACTAGTTTTGTGACGCAGCAGCGAGCTCACCAGCGATATCGCTGTGTGTGACATTCAGCGACGATCAGCCCCCCTGCCGGGTATCGCTGATCGTCGCTGAAATGTCAGGACCTTTTTTTGATCGCTGGTTTCCCGCTGACAGGCACGCATCGCTGCGTGTGACAGGCGGGAGACCAGCGATCCGCTGGTAACCAAGGTACACAGCGGGTTTCCAGGCGCGGGGCTGTGCCTAGAAACCCGCTGTGTACCTTGGATACCAGCGCCCTGATGCAGGGAGCTGGTATCCAAGGTACACAGCGGGTTTCCAAGCGCTGCACGGTGCCTGGAAACCCGCTGTGTACCTTGGTTACCAGCGGATCGCTGGTCTCCCGCCTGTCACACGCAGCGATGCGTGCCTGTCAGAGGGAAACCAGCGATCAAAAAAAGGTCCTGACATTTCGCGACGATCAGCGATACCCGGCAGGGGGGCTGATCGTCGCTGAATGTCACACACAGCGATATCGCTGGTGAGCTCGCTGCTGCGTCACAAAACTTGTGACTCAGCAGCGATCTCGGTAGCGATATCGCTATGTGAGACGGGCCCTTAAGCGATGTTACCCGCAGTGTCGCTGTCCCAGATCGCTGCCTGAGCTGCCTGTTTGGCAGCTCAGCAGCGATCATGTAGCGATACACCAGCGATCCTGACAAGTGCATATCGTTGTCGGGATCGCTGGTGTATCGTAATGTGACACCCAGCCTTTACTCTCCTGTCAGGCAGGAGAGGAACTCTTTCATTTGGGGTTTACTGTGAGGCTGCAGCATTAGCTGCGGTCCCTGCAGTAAACATTAACCCTTTCTGAAGGATTACACCGTGGGACCTGACTGTGCATGGGATAGGTAAGAATAATTTTGCTTTTTTATTTTATTTTTTATTACAGGAAATGGTTTTTGCAGTAAAATAAAAGATGGTCAAAAACATGTGTCTTTATTTCATTAAAATGATTTTTAATTAAAGTGTGTGTGTTTTATTTTTATTTCATGCAATAGGATTAATAATTGATAGTTGTCTAATTGACAGCTCTCAATTATTAACCTGGCTTAAGGTCACCTTTCAATAGCAAGGTGGCTTTAACCCCATATTAACCCATTCGCCACCGCTACAGGGCAATGGGAATAGACGGGCAAAGTGCCAGAAAGGGCGAATCTAATTATAGATTTGTCTTTCCTGGGGTGTCTGGGGGCAGATGTTAGTAGCCGGGGGGGGGGCAAAAATAATGGTCCCTCTCTGGGCTATTATTATCTGCCCCCACTCACTGGCTTTGTCTGTCTGGTTGCGAAAATAGGGCGGGAGCCCACGCATTTTTTTTCAGCAATTTTACACCTCATATATATATATACATGTCATTGAATTTGTGACACATATATATATATATTTATATTTGTAGTTCATACACTTCTACATAGTATAATAGCCGCTAATTCAATTGCCGGCTTTTGTGAAAATGCAGAACCCGACATGAAATGACACTTGGTGTACATAGGGTTAACCATGTCTTTTCATGTCCTTTGCTATCTAATTTGCACAAACAATTAAATCAGACTATGTGTGCAAAATTTCACACCTGTAGGGGTTAATTAAAGGTGTAAATTCGTAGCAAAAAAGTCCGTTTTTTTTACAACGAATTTACACCTTTAATTAACCCCTACAGGTGTGAAATTTTGCACACATAGACTGATTTAATTGTTTGTGCAAATTAGATAGCAAAGGACATGAAAAGACATGGTTAACAATATGTACACCAAGTGTCATTTCATGTCGGGTGACCCGACATGAAATGACACTTGGTGTACATAGGGTTAACCATGTCGGGTGCTTCTGTCTTTTCACTGAAGCCGGCTTTACCCGGCAATTGAATTAGAGGATATTTTACTATGTAGAAGTGTATAAACTATACATATATGTATATATATATATGTCACAATGACATGTATATATATATATATGTATTCTATGTGTGTATATTTAGTGTTTACAAGGAAAGAATGGGGTTTTTTTAGTTGCGATATTTTGTTCCCATAGACTTACATGGGACTTCCGGTATCGGTATCGGGTATCGCCGATATTTTAGTGATATCGGCGATACCTTTCCGATTCCGATACTTTAGGATATCGGAAAGTATCGCTCAACTCTAGTTATTACCTATCCTAAAGATAACTGATAACTCATGTATTGGTAGAGCTCCAACTGCTATAACCCTCATTGTTATTAAGAATGGGACTTCAAAATGGAATAGAGCGGTGGTCGGGCATGCAAGCGAAATGAATTCTTTGAGTCTTCCAGAGATAACCGAGCATTGTATTCAGCTATCTCTGGCAGTTCCATAGAAAATAGAGATGAGCGGATCTTTTGAAATTTGAATTTGCTGATGTCACCAAACTTTGCTCCACTGGGTACTGACTGACCACTACTGTATAAGGTATGATAATCCATAAGATGTCACTGCTGAAGAGCATTATGGGAAAATCCTCGAATCAATGCAACATGACATTTTCCCATTCTCTGATGTATCAGCAGTGCAGGAAATGGTCCCAAGCAAGTTTTTTTTTTTTTGAGAACCGCAAATTGAATCTCAAAATGTTCGAATTTACGTGAAACTGCAAATTTCAGGAAATCCTCTGCAAATCAATCTGCTCATCTCTAATAGAGAATGAATAAACTAATGGAGTATATTCATGGCCACAGCTCCAATCTGACTGGGCAACCAAGAGACACAATCTCAGTGTTGGAGGAGGTCCCAGCAGTTAGACCTCCGTTAATCCACAAATTGTCACCTATCCTTTCAATAGGTAATAACTTTTAAATGTTGGAAATTACCCATTGATGTTCCACAAGTGCTCTATTTCTTTCTCTTCATCGAAGTTACAAGAAAATAACAGGATGCAACATCCTGACCGTTTAGGCAAACCCAATAAAGCCGTAGTAATTAAAGAACTTGCCATTATGGAAGCTAGACCACCTAACATACCTGGTGCTGCCCAATGTGAGTACAACATACCTGATATTTTTGTTAACCTGGAGATAACGCTTTCTCATCTTGCCAAAATAACCATTCACTCTTGGCGATGGCTAGTTTGCATGTTTAAATGGAGATCATTAAAATCAGATTTTGATCAAATTAGCATTTGGCCAACTGTGTATGGATGACCTAACTATCACAGTCAATAACTAATATTTCCAAATGAGAGTGAGCAAGACTGTATGACTTCACTCAATAAACCAGGCTCCATTTGTCACGCTGGTGACTCACACAGGTGGTAAGTAGAGTTGAGCAAAACAGTTCGGTCAGATTCATAAGTCGCCGACTTTCGCCAAAGTTGGGTTTTGCCGAGCGAAACCCGACCATAGCGTGAAATCGGCCATGCGTTCGGCAAAACAAGCGCCAAAGTCGGTTTTCCCATAATGCTTGCAGGCGCCTTTTTTCAGCCAATGAGCAAGGACGTACACTGGGAGCAATGAGATGACATGGGCAGCGTCCACCACCATCTTAGAGAAGGGCATTGCAGAGATTGGCTTGCTTTGGGGGGCATCATAGTGTCTATAAAAGCCCTGAGTGCTGACCTCCATTTTACTTCTGCCGATCTTAACAGTAGGGAGAGGTTGCTGACGCTGTTTATCAGTAGGGAGAGACCTCTGGCAGGAAAGAGAAGTTCTTCTGTGCTTGTGCTGATAGCAATTGTGCTGTACAGTAAGTGTGCAGTGACAGGGGAGGATTTAATTGTGTGCAGCAGCGCTGGTTATTAGGCTGCCTGATAGCTGTATTGCTGTGTGTACACTGCTGTGCAGACTGCTTTTTGCACAGCACTAATACTTTTATTCTTTTTTTCTGCACAGTTACCGAGCGTTCATGTTTTCCCACACCGTATAGAGCTGTACGCTCCTCACACACTACCATGTACCAGCTGGTATTACGGACAAATTCATGCTGACTATCTGTGTGTGACTCCGGAAATATATATGGAGATTTAAATTTTCCCCTTCACCGTATGCTTCTGATACAGTACCGTTTTTCGGCCTTTTGTATTACAGTCAAATCCAAACTGAGTGAGCGTCTGTGTGTGACTCCGGAAATATATACGGAGATTTACATTTTCCCCTTCACTGTATACAGCTGAACACTTCTGAAACAGTACCGTTTTTCTGCTTTTTGTATTCTGGTCTAATCCATACTGAGTGAGCGTCTGTGTGTGACTCTGGAAATATATACGGAGATTTAAATTTTCCCCTACACTGTATACAGCTGTTCGCTTCTGATACAGTACCATATATCTGCTGGTATTTTTGGTACATTTTCCCAAACATGAGGAAATATGGTGGAAGAGGCCGCGGACGTGGCCAGGGGGGCCAGCTGGTACTGATGGTGGTGGTGGTGCATCTGCTGGTAGTGCCAAAAGCACAATAGCACCTAAGGCAGGAGGTGTTGAGCCTGCGTCATTGTCTGGCTCCAGAAGGCCTGGAAGGCTCCCTTTTTTGGGAGTAGGTAAACCGCTTTTAAAGCCGGAGCATAAGGAACAGGTTTTGGCTTACATTGCCGAAATAGCCTCCAGCTCTATCGCCTCCTCTTCTGAAGTTTCAAAAAATGCAAGCACTGAGTCGTCAATGCAGGCTCTTGGTCAGGAACGACACCTTTCCTTGTGTCCTTCACCCCCACCAAAAGTGAAGGATGTGGCAGGCCACACTTCAGATTACTCCCTGGAGCTCTTTTCACATACCATGCCTGGGTTATCAAGTGAAATCCTGAATTCCCCAGTCCAAGATGAATATGACATGGAGTGCACTGATTCACAGCCACTGCTATATGATTCTGCTGGTACATTCACCCAGAGCACTGCATTGCCCTTGCAGTCTACTGAGCCAGATTCTGACCCTGATGAAACTCAGGTGCCCCTTCCCACATACTCTACCACCTTACACGGTGACATAGAGGAAGGTGCAGATGAAATTGAAGAGAGGTGATGAATGACCCAGTTGTTGACCCGGATTGGCATCGATTGGGGGAAGAGGGTGCCACTGGCAATAGCTCAGAAGAGGAGGAGGATCCGCAGCAGGCATCGACATCGCAGCTGCATTTATCTGGCAGGCCCGTAGCAGTTCAAAAATGTGTTAAAAAACAAAAACAGCAGGAAAGCTTGGCCAGACGGTCAAATTAGCACAGCGTGCAAGCCCTGAAAATGTATCCCATAGTAGGAAGAGTGCAATGTGGCACTTTTTTGACCAAAATCAATTGATGAGGCAAAGGTTATCTGTAAGAAGTGCGGAAGCAACTTAAGCCGAGGGAAAAATCTCCGAAATTTGAATACCAGTTGCATGCTTAGACATTTAAACACCATGCACTTGCAAGCGTGGACAGACTACAAAACCTCAGGTAGCACATGTGCACCTGCTCCGACTGAAGGCAGCCAGCAACGCTACATCGCTTCCCCCACTGTAAGACCACTGGTTAGCACACCACCAGCAAGAAATGTTGAGGTGTCATCGCAAGGCCAAAGCAGTCAGGAAATCACAATGTTTTTCCAACGAAAGACTGAATCTCGGCCATCACCACTACCATCACCAAACCCCTCTCAGTCCGCCATGTCCACCACTAGTGCAGTTCTCAAGTCCAGCTCACACTAGCAGATGAGTCGCCCTCCCAGGGGAGTGGGGTACTCGGCACCGAGCCCGTCAACTTCTATGGGGGATGTCACGGCAACACAGCTCGGTCCGTGGCCCTGGGCGCTCACCATAAATGGGGGATATTTACAGGGGAATAAATGTTTGTATGATGATTCGTGACGCCACCTGTAGTACCTGATCAGGGTGACCAGCGCTGCTGTGCAGATCCTCTGTAAGGGATGGTGTTATGCAGCTAGATGTTAGGCCCCCTACAGGTGAGGCTGTGTCCTTCCAGGGCAGGTAGATGTGTAGGGATGCAGGACGGAGGGGAACCCGGCAGGTTAGGGACAAGAAGGTGGACACACACTCAAGTCACTTTGGTACCTTTACTGAAGATGTTGCAGGCACATCCACTGTAGGGTGAAGGGTGCACATCCAGATTCTCCCACTAAGTAGGTTTAAGGCCTCCTCGTTCCTTGCCTTTCCGTAATGAGTTTCTGGCCTGCCTGCAGCTAGGCCTAACTTAATCTCTGTCCTGCACCCGGCTGACCTTGTGGTCGGACCTTCTCTTGAAGTACAGTGTCCCTGCTTGCCTGAACTCCGTCCTCCTGGCCCTGTTACGTATCAGCTCTGTGGTGCTCCTGGGACTTGTAGACCTCCAGGAATTCCGGCGTTCTCCTAATGGGTCGTGGAGATCCCTATAGGCTTGGACCCAGCGTCCGTGTATACTTGCTGGGGTGAGCTGGTTGGCTCTTCTGCCCCTTTGCTACTCTCCTATTGCCTTCGGTCTACTCGGGCCCTCACACGATTATACACACTGGCAGTTGGTGGGCTGCCTCTTCTGCCGCTCTCAGAGCGTCGGCACGCTGCTAGCTCTTTACTGAACTGAGCTGAACTCACTCTGCTGCAGACTGCAGCCTTTTGCCTTTTGCTCAACTCTGCTGAGCTGCACTGCTCTCAAGTCTGCTCTGAACTCCAGACTTCAGACTATCTGCCTAACTTCCTGCCTTCACCCTCTTTTATATTCCTATCAGGCTCCTTCTAGTGGACTGAGGAGAGTGGTGAAGGTGTGTGTATGTATAGTGAGACCTCTAGTGATACAATCCTTCATGCACCCTTCTGGATTTGCGGAACTGAGCGAAGCTGGGCTCCACATTCCCCCCTAGTACAACTCAGCACTCCGGGGCTGAAATACTTTTTCTACAAAACAAAACAGTAAACATTAGACAAACTATATCTTCCCTTTACGGGATGCGAAGCACTTGAACTGTTGCATAGACAAATAAATAACTACATACATAGGTACATGGTAAAAACAATTAGGGGATGAGCAGCCGAAAAGTCCGAGTCTCTTTTGGAAAGATTGCTCAAAGGGTAATGGAAAAACAAGTAAACAGTGTCCATTTCACCTGAATTGGCATTAAAAGCAAAAGACAAATTAATAAGCAACTGGGTAAGGCATAATAGAAATAGCAATATATTACAATTATGTACAATGGCTCTAGGGTAACTATCTACATTTATTAGGTGGTTGCCTAGTCTTTATACCTTGCAGGGAGTTGTCCTTCGTACTACGGGTCGACTTACGTAGTGCGGGGTTATGCGTGGTGTCAGTGTCCCTGTCTGTTCTACGTGATGGTAGGTTATAGAATTGCCTTAATCTCTCTAGAGGACTGGCAAGTATACTCTGGGCTGGGTTATCCGGTTCTGTCTCTGCAGGGGATCCTTCTTCCTGAGATTCTGCTTCTTGGGATTCTGCTTCTTGGGATTCTGCTGGAGCAGGTTCCTCTGGAACAGACTCTGCTGGGCCAACCAGCTCAACTTGATGTAGTGGTTCTCCTTGTTGTTGATAGAATTGGAGTACAGGGATGATAACGGCTTCTCCAATTCGGGGCCAATCCGCCGGGAAATCTCCCAATTCCGTATGTATGACTGCTTCGCCATGTTCCTCCTTATTGATGACAGGTTCTTCCTCTTGGAGTTTTAACAGATCCGGACACAACTTTAGGTGATCTCTGGATACAGTTGTAGTCGTTTTCCCTCCATCCTTACTGATTAAACACATTTTCCTGTTATCAAACCTTGAATTCAACACAGTGTAGGGCTCTCTTTCCCACTGATCGTCGAGTTTGTGCATCCTCCTCTTTCTATTCAACACGACTTCGCCAGGTGTGAAGGGTTCTGCTAGCGCACACTTGTTGTAGCGAGTCTCTTGCTTGTCTCTCACCCGATTGAGACTATCTTCATCGCATACCTGTGCTTTTCTGTACTGTTCCAGTTTGGTCATATCCCAGTCCTCGGTGGTCACATCTGCTTCGGGCTCTACAACACTAAGCTCCAAATCCATGGGCAACTTTCCTGGTCTTGGCCGCATGAGATAAGCTGGGGTGCAATTGGTGGAACTGGTATGTGATTGTTCAGATCTACCAGGTCAGGTAGTAGGTCTGGCCATTGATTTCTCTCCTCAAGCGGTAAGGTCTTCAGCAGGTCAATGACGATGTGATTCATCTTTTCACAGAGACCATTGGTTTGTGGGTGGTACGGTGTGGTTCTTATCTTCTTACATCCATACAGATGGCAGAACTCTTTGAACAATTCAGCCTCGAATGCTGGGCCTTGGTCAGTTAGCACCTGCTCAGGGTATCCATGGGTCTGCAGAAATACGCTTGGAACGTCTTTGCTGCTGTCTCTGCCGTCAGATCTTTGACAGGGGCGACCACCAGGAACCTGGAGTAGTGATCCACCATGGTCAGGGCATAGGAGTATCCTGACAGGCTGGGTGACAACTTAACATGGTCCAGAGCCACAATCTCTAAGGGTCGAGTCGTCATGATGGGTTGCAGGGGTGCCTTCTGGCTGCTGTAGTCTTTTCTTCTGAGGCCACAGGGTCCACAGTTTTTGCACCACTTCTCAATAGAGCTGCGCATTCCCACCCAGTAGAAACGACACTCAAACAGGGTCTCTAGCTTCTTCCAGCCAAAGTGCCCCACCTGATCGTGGTAGGCTTCCAACACCATCTGGATATCCGTCCTGGGGACTACTATCTGCTATACCATCCCATGGGTTTTTGGATTGACGTACCTCCGGCACAGCTTCTCACGGTAGATGAACAGCCGGCTTCTCTCATTCCACAGCTGCTTTGCTTGTGGAGACGCATCCTTCTCCAGAGAGGAACTTTCTTGAGTTATCAGCTCCTTGATACGACTGACAACTGGATCACTGTCCTGGGTATCCTTCCAGCTGTGGTGAGGTAAAGGATTCAACGTCTTACCACGCGGCCTCCTGCAGGCTCGTTGCTCATGGATCATCCCATTCCTGTGAAAGGCAGGTAGTTCAGTCTCCTCCAGGTCATCCACTTCCTCTTCTGTGTCTGACTCGTGAGGCATCCTGGACAGGGCATCAGTGTTGGCGTTCTTGCGGCCCGCCCAATATTTGATTGTGAATTGGTAGTTTGACAGCCGAGCCACCCAGCGTTGTTCCATGGCTCCCAGCTTGGCTGTTTCAAGATGCGTCAAGGGGTTATTATCAGTGTAGGCAGTGAACTTGCTGGAGGCTAGGTAATGCTTAAACCTTTCCGTGATGGCCCAGACCAGCGCTAGGAACTCCAACTTGAAGCTGCTATAGTTCTCGGGGTTCCTCTCGGTCGGGCGGAGCTTCCTGCTTGCATATGCGATGACTTTCTCTAGGCCATTTTGCTTCTGACTTACGACAGCTCCCAGTCCTTCATTGCTGGCATCAGCATACAGCAGGAACGGTTGGCTGTAGTCAGGGTAGGCTAGGATCTCATCTCCTGTCAGGATCTCCATATCTTTGAATGCTTCAGCCTGTTCTTTACCCCAGAGGAACAGGGAATTTCTGCTCTTGAGAGACTGTCCTACCAGGAGGTCTTGCAGAGGTGCTGCCTTCTTGGTGTAGTCTTTTACAAACCTCCGGTAGTATCCTGTCAGTCCCAGGAACTGATGCACCTCTTTGAGGTTCTTCAGCTCTGGCCACTTCTGAATGGCGGTGATCTTCTCGGGGTTCGGCGCTACTCCCTCTGAACTGACAATGTGTCCCAGGTACTGTACCTTTTGCTTGAGCAGGTGGCACTTTGAGGGCTTCAGTTTCATCCCATACTGGGACAGTGACTCAAATACTTCCGCCAGGTGTTTCAAGTGGTCTTCATACGTTTTTGAGTACACAATTACGTCGTTCAGATATAGCAGCACAGTCTCGAAGTTGAGGTGTCCCAGGCAGCACTCCATCACTCTCTGGAACGTTCCGGGAGCACTGCTGAGTCCAAACGGCATTCTGTCGTACTCACAGAGTCCCATCGGGGTGGTGAAAGCTGTCTTCTCCCGATCCTCCTCAGCCACAGCTACTTGCCAGCACCCACTAGTGAGTTCAAGGGTGGAAAACTAATTAGCAGACTTTAAGGCAGCTAGGGATTCCTCAATACGTGACAAAGGGTATGCTGTTATGAATGTGCTAGAGATGGTTTCTGAGCAGAGGCTCCCTCTGGTGGTTACAGACAGTACTGAACCTTTCAGTGAGGAATGGCAATCTGGGATCACTGACTGGTCTGATATAAGGGAGGTTCCCTCCCATGATGGTTGCTGGTGATCAATTGTTCTTGTCTCAATTGTGGTTCCTGGTTCATTTCGAAGTTTGCTGAGTCTTGCCTGCATCTTCTGCTTTCAGATAAGATATTTTCTGCTTTTATGTTTGTGCTTGCTTTTTGCATAGTTCCCTGCACTTCTGTGGAGGTCAGCCAGGTCCCCTCCTGGGGCTTGTGCTCCTCTCAGTTTATCTGAAGCCACTGTTATTTGTTCTTTTGCTTTTTCCTGTTTTTTTCAGTGGCTGCGGCTTAGTTTTGTTACACCAGAGATCTGATTTAGGTGGTAGAGATCGTGTGATCTCAGGTGTTTTTGCAATCAGAAGAGTTGGTATTTTTTAGGGTTTTTTGGATTGCAGTGAGAATCCTTTCCTGTACTTTTCTGTCTAGACAGATTGGGCCCCAGCGTTTGCTCATTCTATTTTCTGTCTGTGTCCGTGCTTCTTCTTGTCTAACCGCCATTACATGTTTGGGGGCTTCCTATTTTCTTTGGGGATCTGCTCCGGGGTAGATAGCTTTCCTCTTTTACCTTTAGGTGTAGTTATCTCTCAGGCTGTGACGAGGCGTCTATGATCAACGTAGGAACGCTCAACGGCTACCTCTAGTTGTGTGGTCAGTTCAGGTTACTGCAATTCAATAGGTTCCAGCCTCTCTGGTGTATTGCCGTATTTGTTTTTTCTCCTCAGCTACCAAAACACAACATTATCACCGCCCCAAACTGAAAATTATATGGTACTCACAGAAGGGAAAAATAGTGTGGAAAGAAAAAAAAAGTTGTCAGAGTTGTCAGAGATTTTTTTTCCTGTTTGTTGCATTTTTTCCCTCTTTCTCTCTGGGTGCTGAGGAGGATTTTTTTTTCTCTCAATGGAGCTTGCACAGTTGTCTGGCCGTGTGGATCAGCTTGACACTGAGGTTCGGAGTATTGCTACCTATCTTGCTAGGTTGTTGGTTGTGGAACCTAGGATTCCCATGCCAGATTTGTTTTTGGGGGATCGGGCTAAATTTCTGAATTTCAAAAATAACTGTAAGCTGTTTTTTGCCTTAAAGCCTAAGTCCTCAGGGAACGCAGCACAGCAGGTTCAAATTCTCATCTCTCTCCTGCGCGGCGACCCTCAGGATTGGGCTTTTTCCCTGACACCTGGGGATCCTGTTTTGAATGATATTGATGTATTTTTTCTGGCTCTGGGGTTATTGAACGATGAACCTAATGTCACTGATCAAGCTGAAAAAACCTTGTTGGCATTAAATCAGGGGCTTGAAGATGTTGAGCTGTACTGTCAGAAATTCCGAAAGTGGGCAGTCCTGACAAATTGAATGATGATGCTTTGGCAGCCCTTTTTCGGAAGGGGCTGTCAGAGAATGTAAAGGATGTTATGGTGGGATTCCCTGCTCCCTCTGGTCTCATTGATTCTATGTCATTGGCTATTCAAATTGACAGACGTTTGCGTGAGCGCAGAGGTATGCGTGAGATAGTGTTGCCTTGTGAGCCAGCTTCTGAGCCCATGCAGTGTGATAGAGTGACTTCTGGGGCACAGCGTCATGAGTTTCGAAAGCGCAATGGGTTATGTTTCTACTGTGGTGACGCCTCTCATGCTATTTCAGTCTGCCCTAAGGGGGGAAGACGTTTTGCACGCTCAGTTGTCTTGGGTAGTGTTCAGACTAAATTTCTGTTGACTGTTACCCTGATTTGCTCCCTGTCCACATTTTCTGCTCAGGATTTTGATTCAGGAGCAGCTATTAACCTGATGGATTTTGACTTTGCCAAACGTTGTGGGTTTCCCATGATACCCCTGCGGAAGTCTAATCCCCTACTGGGCATTGATTCTACCCCTTTGGCGGAGAATAAACCCCAGCTTTCTACTCAGGTGATAATGAGGGTTGAACCAGATCATCAGGAGAGTTGCAAATTTCTGGTGCTGCATAATCTGCATGACATTATTGTACTAGGTTTCCCTTGGTTACAGTCTCATAATCCTGTTTTGGATTGGAAATCTGTGTATGTGACCAGTTGGGGCTGCCAATGTGTTAATGCTGACACTCCTGTTTTTTCTGCCTCTCCCCAGTCTCAGGATGTTCCTGACTTTTTGACTGATTTTTCGGATGTATTTAGTAAAAGTAAATCTGCATCCTTGCCCCCTCACAGGAGCTATGATTGTGCTATTGAATTAGTGCCTGGTGGTTAATGTCCTAAAGGTCGCCTTTTTAACTTGTCTGTACCTGAACACGATGCTATGCGATCTTATATCAAGGAGTCATTGGAGAAGGGTCATATCAGACCATCCTCTTCACCCTTGGGTGCCGGTTTTTTCTTTGTGGCCAAAAAGGATGGTTCATTGAGGCCGTGTATTGATTATCGTCTCTTGAATAAGATCACTGTGAAGCATCAATATCAGTTACCCTTGATTTCTGACCTGTTTTCATGAGTGAAAAGTGCTAGTTGGTTTACCAAGCTTGACCTCAGGGGGGCGTATAACCTTATTCGCATTAAGCACGGGGATGAATGGAAGACGGCGTTTAATACCCCAGAGGGGCATTTTGAGTACCTAGTGATGCCTTTTGGGCTCACTAATGCTCCTTCCGTCTTCCAATCCTTCATGAATGATATTTTCAGGGATTTTGTGGATAAATTTATGATTGTTTATTTGGATGATATCTTGATTTTTTCCAATGACTGGGACTCTCATGTGAAACATGTTCGGACTGTGTTCCAGATTTTGAGAGAGAATGCACTGTATGTGAAGGGATCAAAGTGTCTTTTTGGCGTACAGAAGGTTTCATTTCTGGGATTCATTTTGTCTCCGTCTGTTATTGAAATGGACTCGGTCAAGGTTCAGGCCATCTGTGATTAGGTCCAACCTACTTCATTAAAGGCTCTTCAGTAGTGTTGAGCGATACTGCTCGATATCTAAAAATATCGTATCGGAATGGTATCGCCGATATCACTAAATATCGTCGATATCCGATTCCGATACCGGAAGTCCAATGCAAGTCTATGGGAACAAAAAATCGCAACAAAAAAAACCCTTTCTTTCGTTGTAAACACAAAATATACACACATAGAATACACATATATATATATATATATATATATATATATATACATGTCATTGTGACATATATATATATATATACATATATTTATAGTTTATACACTTCTACATAGTAAAATAGACTCTGATTCAATTGCCGGGTAAAGCCGTGACATACCCCATAGAAGTCGACGGGCTCGGTGCCGAGTACCCCCAAAACCTCTGGCTCTGTGCGACTCAACTTGGGCGTCACAAACAGGATTCTGTAGCTCGCTATAAGCGAGTCCTGTGTGCCTGAATTGAACTGGTTTTGTGCTTGAGAATTGCTAAAATCATCAGAGAATGTATTTGCCATTTTTCCGCCATATCTGCGTCACGACGAGGCACTGGTGAAGAAGAAGGGCATGCTCTTCGTGGGTGTACACTCACTCAGTGGCTCGAAAACGATGGCCGCCCACTCTAAATGGTACTGCAATGTAAGATCGTGCCCCACAGCTCTTGAGTTCCGCCTCCTCATCCTCCTCAGTGTGCAGAAACTAACGCGAAGGTCCCGCCTCCCTACAAAAGAGGGCCCTCTCCAGATGCTAATGACACATGTGACTTGGCAGAGATGGCTAATGGACACGAGCAGAAGTGTGAAGGGATGGAGCAGTCAGAGCTCTCCCCCCACGGAAGCGACCCGATCGCCACGGAACCACCGTTGGGCACCAGGCCTGGAAACCCTCCTACGCTGCAAGAAGCGGAGGATACCCTAAGAGGCCTGGCCCGGCACCGGGAGGAGGTCGCCAGGATGGAAGCCAGCTGGCGTGCCCTAAAACTAAACTTGGAGCGGCGCCAATCCCTCTTACCTGAAGTGTCTGTACCGGAAGGTGAGGCACTCGTTCTAGTAGAGGAGTCCGTGCGGGCATCCCAGCCCTTGCAATGTGATCCGGTTGACGTTGTCGCAGTGGAGGCACCCGTTCCTGCAAAAAACTCTGCACCGGCAGCACCCCAGATCCTGCTGTCTGCCCCCGTCGCTGAGACAGAAGAAGCGACACCCGTCCTCATGGAGGAGGCCGCGCAGGCACCAGAGGTCTACCTGTCTGTACCGGAGCCCCGACTGTCATCTGTTCCAGAGCCGGCTGCTTCCTCCGCAGGTGAGCGCCGCCAGGACTGGGGGGCGCCAGGAGAGCTGCCGCAAACCGGACATCATAAGCTGCAGTTTGATGGTGGAGACATGGAGCAGCTGGTGGAGGAGAATTACAACCGGCGTCAGGAGGAAGAGTGGAGACATTGGGAGCGGGAAGCAGAGCGACAAAGGGAGCAGCGAGAATCCCAAAAGCTTCGGCAACATAACCTGGAGAAGGACCGGGCAAATAAGGACCGGATGAGAAAAGATAAAGGAACCCTGTGGGAGCCGCGGCGTAAGGGTGCAGTACGGAGCTTTAAATTGAAAGGTGGTTGGGGCTTCATCCAGGAGCCTGGACTTTATTTAGAAGTTTTTGTGACCCGGCGGGACGTGGAGACTCACCTCCCAGAAGGACACCCGGGGAGGGACCTGTTGCCAGGAGACTTGGTGACTTACACCCGACACTGGGGTTACAATGGATGGTACGCCCTAAATGTTACCAGGTGCGACCCCTACTCCCCAGAGTGTCAGGAACCTGTGAGACCCTCGGAGCCTTCAGCCTCCCACATCCAGGCCTCTGCACAAGTGCCCACCCCACGCTGTAAATCTCCCCAGCCTCCCTCAGTGGTCTCCTCAGCAGCCCCAGCTATGGACATGATAAGTATAGCTGGCCCATACCCGGCGCCTGTTAGGCCCCCTGGGGTTCGTTCAGTCCGGGACATAGGGCTCCAGACCCGGAGGGAGATGAAAGAGGTGGCCACACAGACACAGATAGCGGGTCACGACTTGACTGTACAGGCCACACGACGTCATCAGGTCCTGGTGGTCCTTGGTGTCTCGGATGTTTGGCAAGCATCAGAAGAGTACCAGGTGGTACCTGGAACACCCCTGCCAAAGAATTATAAATAACCCGGACAGGGTCCCTGTATGTAAATAGTTAAATTGTTGATGTACCCGGATGGGTGAATGTTCATAAAAATTTTTTTTAATTTAATAAAAAACACAACACAGTTTTCATTACTTTTATTACAGTCTCATCCTGCGACGCCATCGATCTCCTGTAAAAAAACGAAAAAAAAAAACAGCAGTATACCACCTGTCCGACGCAGTCCATAGTAACGAGTGTCCCACGACGATCCAGCTCTGCTACATCAGAATGACAGGCAGAGCCTGTCATCCCGGCGCAGCACAGCTGATTACCTGCTTCCCCGGCGGTGACGTCATCGGACTGGTTTACGGCCGGGATTACCCTGCAGTCACTGCAGTTATCGCGAAAAACTGCATGTGACCGCCAGGGAGAAGATAATGGCGGCCATCAAGCAGTCCAGGACGTGACCGCCGGAGATCTTCTGCCAGGTAAGTGCCGCTGACTCCTGACAGACCCGACCGACGGACACTCACAGTGACAGTGACAAATCCGATTCCGGTATCCGATATGACGAAAATATCGGTACTCGGAATCGAAAGCCCGATACAGCTAATATCGGCCGATACCCGATATTTGCAGTATTGTATCGCTCAACACTACTCTTCAGAGATTTTTGGGTTTTGCCAATTTTTATCGTAAATTTATTGGCAATTTCTCCGGTATTGTTAAACCATTGACTGATTTGACCAAAAAGGGTTCTGATGTGGTGAATTGGCCTCCTGAGGCAGTTTCTGCGTTTCAGGAACTTAAGCAAAGATTCACTTCTGCTTCTGTTCTATGGCAGCCTGATGTTTCTCTATCGTTTCAGGTGGAGGTTGATGCCTCTGAAATTGGGGCAGGTGCCGTTTTGTCCCAAAGAGATCAAGAGACCTCTAAGAGTAACCCTTGTGCCTTTTTCTCTCAAAAATTTTCTCCAACTGAACGTAATTATGACGTGGGTAATGGAGAGTTATTGGCCATGAAGTGGGCCTTTGAAGAGTGGAGACATTGGCTGGAAGGAGCCAAACATCAGGTAGTGGTCCTCACGGACCATAAGAATCTGTTTTATCTCGAATCAGCCAAGCAACTTAATCCTAGACAGGCCAGGTGGGCCTTGTTTTTCACACGTTTTAATTTTGTGGTTTCTTTTCTTCCTGCCACTAAGAATGTTAAGGCGGATGCCCTCTCGAGGAGTTTCTTTGCGGACTCTCCTGAGTTATCTGATCCTACTGCTATTTTGAAAGAGGGTGTAGTTCTTTCCGCCATCTCGCCCAATTTGAGACTGGCTCTGGAAGGGTGTCAGGAGGATAAACCTGAGCGCTGCCCTATTGGGAAATTGTTTGTCCCAGACCAGTGGAAGAAGAGTGTGATGTCTGAGATTCATTGTTCCGCGTTGGCTGGTCATCCCGGGATTTTTGGTACCAGAGACTTGGTGAGTCAGTCCTTTTGGTGGCCTACTTTGTCTCGTGACGTCATGGAATTTGTGCAGTCCTGTGGGACTTGCTCCCGCTCCAAGCCTTGCTCTCGCTCTAGTGGTTTGTTAATGCCATTACCTGTGCCCAAGAGGCCATGGACCCATATCTCTATGGATTTTATTTCCGACCTCCCTGTTTCTCAGAGAATGACCGTTATCTGGGTAATCTGTGATAGGTTTTCCAAGATGATACATCTTGTGCCATTACCTAAGTTACCTTCCTCCTCCGAATTGGTGATTTGTTCCTTCAGCACGTGGTTCGGTTACATGGCATTCCAGAGAACATTGTGTCTGACAGAGGAGTCCAGTTTGTTTCCAGATTTTGGAGGACATTTTGTTCTAAACTTGGTGTTCAATTATCTTTCTCCTCTGCTTTTCATCCTCAGACCAATGGACAAATCGAGAGAACAAACCAGACCTTGGAGACTTATTTGAGATGTTTTGTGTCTGCTGATCAAGATGACTGGGTCTCTTTTTTGCCTTTGGCTGAGTTTGCTCTTAATAATAGGGCTAGCTCTGCCACCTTGATGTCTCCATTTTTCTGCAATTTTGGGTTTCACCCTCGATTTTCTTCGGCACAGGCGGAGGCTTCTGTCTGTCTGGGTTTTGACTCTGTTGTGGAGCGAATGCAGCAGATTTGGGACCAGGTAGTGGAGAGGTTGTCTCTCTCTCAGGAGAAGGCCCAGCGGTTTGCCAACCGGCATAGGACTGGTGGTCCTCGGTTTAAAGTGGGGGATTTGGTTTGGTTGTCTTCAAGAAATATCCTTATTGAAGAGATTTGTCGAGCCAGTTGTTCCTATGGTTGCGCCTCCTGACCCTGTTTTGGTTGAGGGCAATCTGGAGTATGTGGTTGAGAAAATATTGGATTCTCGTTTTTCTAGACAGAAACTCCAGTATTTGGTTAAGTGGAGAGGTTATGGTCAGGAGGACAATTCTTGGGTGTTTGCTTCGGACATCCATGCTAGGAGATTAATCCGTGCCTATTACCGAGCTCATCCTGATCGGCCTGGTTGCACAAGTGAGGGTTCGGTGACCCCTCCTCAAGGGGGGGTACTGTTATGAATGTGCTAGAGATGGTTTCTGAGCAGAGGCTCCCTCTGGTGGTTACAGACAGTACTGAACCTTTCAGCGAGGAATGGCAATCTGGGATCTCTGACTGGTCTGATATAAGGGAGGTTCCCTCCCATGATGGTTGCCGGTGATCAATTGTTCTTGTCTCAATTGTGGTTCCTGGTTCATTTCGAAGTTTGCTGAGTCTTGCCTGCATCTTCTGCTTTCAGATAAGATATTTTCTGCTTGTATATTTGTGCTTGCTTTTTGCATAGTTCCCTGCACTTCTGTGGAGGTCAGCCGGGTCCCCTCCTGGGGCTTGTGCTCCTCTCAGTTTATCTGAAGCCACTGTTATTTGTTCTTTTGCTTTTTCCTGTTTTTTCAGTGGCTGCGGCTTAGTTTTGTTACACCAGAGATCTGATTTAGGTGGTAGAGATCGTGTGATCTCAGGTGTTTTTGCAATCAGAAGAGTTGGTATGTTTTAGGGTTTTTTTGGATTGCAGTGAGAATCCTTTCCTGTACTTTTCTGTCTAGACAGATTGGGCCCCAGCGTTTGCTCATTCTATTTTCTGTCTGTGTCCGTGCTTCTTCTTGTTTAACCGCAATTACATGTTTGGGGGCTTCCTATTTTCTTTGGGGATCTGCTCCGGGGCAGATAGCTTTCTTCTTTCTGCCTTTAGGTGTAGTTATCTCTCAGGCTGTGATGAGGCGTCTAGGATCAACGTAGGAACGCTCCACGGCTACCTCTAGTTGTGTGGTTAGTTCAGGTTACTGCAATTCAATAGGTTCCAGCCTCTCTGGTGTATTGCCGTATTTGCTTTTTCTTCTCAGCTACCAAAACACAACAGTATGCATCTTTATGTGTAATGCGATTTACTTGTCTGTAATCTACACACATTCTCATGCTTCCATCCTTTTTTCTGACTAGAACTAGAGGAGCTGCCCAGGGACTACAACTATCCCTTATCACCCCTGCCTCTTTCATGTCACGCAACATCTCCTTGGCTTTCTGGTTGTGAGTTGGTGGTATAGGCCTGTACCGTTCCTTGATGGGAGGATGGTTACCTGTGGGGATATGGTGTTGAACTCCCTTAATCTTCCCAAAGTCAAGAGGGTGTTTGCTGAATACCTGTGCATATTCCTGGACTACCCGTTGTACCCCCTGTTTCTGGTGAGCTGGAGTGGTGTCTGTCCCAACATGGATCTGCTGACACCAATCTTCCACCTTGGTTGCCGGGCCGTTATCCTCCACTGGTTGTTGGGGAGTTAAGGGCTCCGTCGTGTGAATAGTTATTATCTACAGCATGTAACTTGGCAACAGTGGCATAACGTGGTAATTTAACTTCATCTTCCCCCCAGTTGAGAAGACGCACTGGCACCCTCCCATTGCGTACCTCCACTACCCCTCTGGCAGTTAAGAGTGTGGGTCTGTGTTGTGAACAAAGGGGTTCTACTACTGCTTGGTAGCTCTGTCCTCTCAGACCTATTGCTGCTCTACACCAAATAAGCATTTCACTCATTGGGGGTATCACAATGGGGTTCGGGTCTGTTACCCGTACATTACCAATCTCACCACTGGTCAGTTCCACTTGCTGCTGGCACATCAGGGCCCGGATATCCTTCTGGATCACTCTCTTTCGCCCTGGTCTGGCAACATCGGCGAGCTGTTGGAGTAAAAAACACAACCTCCTCCAAACAGTTACCAGTAATGTTAGTGCCTAAAACCACATTCAATCCATTTCCTCATTAACAGTCTTCACTACAAGAAGTCCCTGGTCCTTTAACTCCACCCTCCCCACTTTTACATCTACGTTTTTAGCCCCCAGTAAGTCAAGAGGGAGGCCGTTAGAGGCGTATACTGCAAAGTCAGGGTTTGGGGGTTGGAGACTGTCCATGGACCAGTAACGGTTATAAAGGATATCAGGTATGACGGTTACCTGAGATCCAGTGTCCAGCAGGCAGGTATTGCGATCCCGTACAGTATGATGGACAGGAATGGTCTTCCTCCCACAAACCTGCGGTTCCAATCAGAGGGGCCTGATGAGCCTATTCCTGGGTTCTGGCCCCTGGACCCAGGGTTTGCTCGTTTAAAGGACACTGTCGTGCGATGTGACCTTACTTCTGGCAGCGGTAGCAGACAATCGCTCGGTGAGGATGGCGCTAGTCGTTGGTCCTTCCTGGGGTGGTGTGATCCTCCTCGGGGGTGGTGACGTCCTCCTTCTCCTCCGGTTCATCCAGGGGACATCCTCTGGGCAGTCAGCTAGCAGGATCTTTCCTTCTGTTTCCGTCCGCAGTTGCAGGGCACTCATTACAGTGGCCAGGTTTTTGGTCAGCTGGCGCACTTCTGAGCGCAAACAGTCCAGCTCAGTAGGGGGCGCTGACTGCGCTTTGGCTTCAGCAACCAGCGGGGGAAAGGTGGATGCTGCTGGCGTTAGAGTGGCCTCCCCTGGGTGACGCTGGGTTGCCATCTTGGGCGTTTCCAGGGGTCGCAGTCCTATTATAGCCATATCCTTAAGAGCATCAAAGTAGCATCAGGATGATCCAAGGACCACCAACGCACAGTCCTGCTTTCCGCTTGGGACCTCATTCCCCGTGTGTAGCCCAGCTGTGACTGGAGCCACATGTTACCCTGGAAGATGCACGAAAGGTAAACCCACAACAACCCATAAGCACACAACTCTCCACATTTTCCTGGTGCCACCAGAGGGAGCCCTTGGAGACGACAGCAGGGAGATGAAGGCAGTCTAGCTGAGAGTTAGCTAGTCGTTGGTTTTACCTCAGAGTGTCAGTTTTTACCTCAGCAGAGGAGATTAGAGCAGACTGTGAGAGATTCTAGTCAGAACGGCAGTGACCTCAGACGAGCTGAGAGGGAAAGACTAGCCAGAAAGAGAAAGACTGAAGACTTCAGAAAACACTCAGTTTAGGAGTGGAGTCCAGTAGTAGTGGGAAAGATTACCACTTAGCCTGGTCAAAATTGAGTTTACTGAGAGACCTTCAGTGAGCGTTTTAGTGAGTAAGCGTGCCGACGCTTGGAGAGCAGTGAAGTTAAAGAAAGCTGACATCTGCTGCTAGCTTGTGCTTATGATAGTGGTGAGAGTAGGACAAAAGGCAGGTGGAAGAAAGAAGAGAGAGAGAGTGACAAAGGTTAACCAGCATATACATCTTACCTCTACTCTGCACCACGGACACCGGGTCTGCGCTTGCCAGCATCTGCACGACTGGTAGGAGACACCGGAGACCCTGCTGGACTACAGGTCGCAGGGGCCCAACAGTGCTGATACGTAACCGGGGTCAGGAAGAACAGGAGTTTGGCCTGATCATCCATATAGAGACTTAGTTCTGTCCACAAGAAGGCCTCACCACAAGGTCAGCCGGGCGTAGCTGAGAAGACGGAGTTAGGCTTTGTTTTATGCAAGTCATAAACTCACACACGTAAAGAAGTAAGGAGGCCCTACACCTACTCAGTGGGATTACTGGACGTGCAACCTCCACCCTGACAGCTTCCCGGGTCGTGCCTACAACTTCACCATCAGTAAAGGTACAGAAAGAGACTTTCTTGTGTGTGTCTGCCTTATTGCTCTTGCACCCCTATATTACACCGCCATATGCCCTGAGGGATCAGTCTCGCCTGTGGGAGACTTAACACCTTGCTGCCCAGTAACAACCCCTCAGAGGATCTACCCTGCAGCGCTGGTCACCCTGACCAGGAACCACAGGCGGCGTCACGAACATTTCTATATACTACAATCCCCTGTAAATATCCCCCTTTTTAGTGAGCGCCCAGGGCAACGGACCGAGTCGTGCTACCCGTGACATCCCCCAGTGAAGGGAACGGGCTCGGTGCCGAGTACCCCACAGCCCTGGCTATGTGCGACTCATCTTTGGCGTCATGAACAGAATCCGAAGCTCGCTATATGTGAGTCCTTTGTGCCTGACGTGGACTGTTTTTGTGCAAAGAGACTGTGTTGCTGTTGTTGTGATTTTTGGCGCCAATTGTCCGCCATTGCCCGCTAAATTGCAGCGCTACAGCGCGAAGAGAAGGGGCGTACCTGCAGAAAGCGCGCGGAGTCCCGGACACGCCCCCAACTCTGACGCGGCGGCAGGTCCTGTGGAGAGCTTTGGTGAACGCTCTGACATTAGAGCGCCGGGGACACAGGTCCTTCTACATCGCTGTGCCCTGCAGAGCAGCAGCCTTCAGAGAAGGTAGGCCACGCTTAACTAGTGGGGCGCAGACATGTCGCAGCCGCAAGCTGACAGCGCGGCCGAGGGCGATCGCTCCAATGACTTACCCGCCGGCGCTGCCGCGCAGGATGGAAACGCTGGCCCCTCACCAGGTCCGGTGGCCCCGATAGTACCGCTGACCCTGCCATACCTGCCTGGAGCAAAGTGGCTCCCTCAGTATAGCGGTAAGCCAGACACCCTGTCAGGGTTTAAGCGCAAAATATGCAGCATAATGGACATGTACCCTATGACAGAGAAACAAAGAGCTGCAGTAGTATTAGGACAATTGACTGGTGCTGCAGAGAGAGAAGTAGAGACTTGGACAGCTGCAGACCAGGAATCAGTGCTTTCAATATTCTTAAAGCTACAGACTATTTTTGAGGACCGCACTGAAACAGATCTCCGGATGAGGTTTTACCAATGCTCCCAGAGACCAGATGACAGTATTAGGGACTACGCCTGCCGACTACAGGGAGCCCTGCGAGCTCTCAAACAGGTCAACCCCATAAGTGCCATTAATGAAAGCAAAATGTTGAAGGAACAATTTGTACGGGGACTGAGGTCCCAAGCTGAAAGCAGAACTGTGCACTGGTGGTCCTTGGATCATCCGGACGCTACCTTTGATGCCCTAAAGGATATGGCTATAAAAGGACTGCGACCCCTGGAGAAGCCCGAGGTGGCAACCCAGTGTCACCCGGGTGAAGCCACTCTAAAGCCAGCAGCATCCACCTTTACCCCGCTGGTGGCGGAAGCCAAAACGCAGGTGGCGCCCCCTACTGAGTTGGACTGTCTGCGCTCAGAGGTGCACCAGCTGACTAAAAACCTGGCTGCTGTAATGAGTGCCCTGCAACTGCGGAAGGAGGAAGGAGGAAAGATCCTGCTAGCTGACTGCCCAGAGGATGTCCCTTGGATGAACCGGAGGAGAAGGAGGACGTCGTCCCATCGGAGGAGGACAACGCCACCCCCAAGAGCGACCCCTGATCAACACCATCCTCGACGAGAGATCATCTGCTACCATTGCAACAGAGAAGGTCATCTAGCCAGACAGTGTCCTTTAAACGAGCAGATCCTGGGTCCGAGGGCCAACACCCAGGAATAGACTCTTCAGGCCCCTCAGACTGGAACTGCAGGTTTGTAGGAGGAAGACCCTACCTGTTCATCATCCTGGACGGGATCGCAATCCCTGCCCTGCTGGACACTGGATCTCAGGTGACCATCATACCTGATGTCCTGTATAGTAAGTTTTGGTCCATGGACAGTCTCCAGCCCCCGAGCCCTGACTTTGCTGTGTACGCCTCTAATGGTCTCCCTGTTGATATACTCGGAGCCAAAAACGTGGACGTAAAGGTGGGCAGAGTGGAGCTGAAGGACCAGGGACTCTTAGTAGTAAAAACTGTAAATGAGGAAAATGGCTTAAATGTGGTTTTAGGTACAAACATTATCAGTAACTGTCTGGGAGAAGTTGTGTTTTTGCTCCAACAGCTCGCTGAAGTTGCCAGGCCAAAGCAAAAGGGAGTGATCCAGAGGGAGATCCGGGCCCTGATGTGCCAGCAGCAAGCGAAACTGACAGATGGTGAAATTGGTAATGTACGGGTAACAGACCCGAATCCCATTGTGATACCCCCAATGAGTGAAATGCTTATATGGTGTAGAGCAGCAATAGGTCTGAGAGGACAGAACTACCAAGCAGTAGTAGAGCCCCATTGTTCAGAGCACAGACCTACACTCTTGACTGCTAGAGGGGTAGTGGAAGTACGAAATGGGAGAGTACCAGTATGTCTTCTCAATTGGGGAGAAGATGAGGTGAATTTACCACGTTATGCTACTGTTGCTAAATTACATACTGTAGATAACAACTCCATTCTCACTATACGGAGTCTTTAGCCTCCCGCCAGCCAGCGGAGGATAATGACCCAGCAACCCAGGTGGAGGATTGGTGTCAGCAGCTCCATGTCGGGACAGACACCACTCCCGCCCACCAGAAACAGGGAGTACTACGAGTGGTACAGGAGTACACACAGGTATTTAGCAAACACCCACTTGACTTTGGGACAATCAAGGGAGTACAACATCATATCCCTACAGGCAGCCATCCTCCCATCAAAGAGCGATACAGGCCTATACCTCCAGCACACTACCAGAAAGTTAAGGAGATGTTGCGTGACATGAAGGAAGCAGGGGTGATAAGGGATAGTTGTAGTCCCTGGGCAGCACCTCTAGTCCTAGTTAGGAAGAAGGATGGAAGCATGAGAATGTGTGTAGATTACAGACAAGTGAATCGCATTACACATAAAGATGCATACCCTTTACCACGCATTGAGGAATCCTTAGCTGCCTTAAAAACTGCTAACTACTTTTCCACCCTTGACCTCACTAGTGGGTACTGGCAAGTAGCTGTGGCTGAGGAGGATCGGGAGAAGACGGCTTTCTGTGAGTTTGACAGGATGCCGTTTGGACTCAGCAGTGCCCTGGGAACGTTCCAGAGAGTGATGGAGAGTTGCCTGGGACATCTCAACTTTGAAACCGTGTTGCTGTACCTGGACGACGTAATTGTGTACTCCAAGACGTATGAGGATCATCTGAAGCACCAGGCAGAGGTATTCGAGTCACTGTCCAAGTACGGGATGAAACTGAAGCCTTCAAAGTGCCATCTGCTCAAACAAAAGCTACAGTACTTGGGATATATTGGGACTACAGTACTTGGGACATATTGTCAGCTCAGAAGGAGTAGCGCCAGACCCCGAGAAGTGGCCAGAACCAAGGAATCTCAAGGAGGTGCGCCAGTTCCTGGGACTGACAGGTTACTACCGGAGGTTTGTAAAGGACTACACCAAGAAAGCAGGACCTCCTGGTAGGACAATCCCTCAAGAGCAGAAATCCTCCATTCCACTGGGGTAAAGAACAAGCTGAGGCATTCAAGGAGATGAAGGAGATCCTGACAGGCGATGAGATCTTAGCCTACCCTGACTACAGTCAGCCGTTACAGCTGTACACTGATGCCAGCAACGAAGGATTGGGAGCTGTCCTCAGTCAGAAGCAAAATGGCCTTGAGAAAGTCATCGCATATGCAAGCAGGAAGCTCCGGCCGACCGAGAGAAACCCAGAGAACTATAGTAGCTTCAAGTTGGAGTTCCTGGCACTGGTCTGGGCCATTACAGAAAGATTTCAAGCATTACCTAGCCTCCAGCAAGTTCACTGCTTACACTGACAATAACCCTTGACACATCTTGAAACAGCTAAGCTGGGAGCCATGGAGCAACATTGGATGGCTCGGCTGTCGAACTATCAATTCACAATCAAGTACAGGGTGGGCCGTAAGAATGCCAACGCTGATGCCTTGTCCAGAATGCCGCATGAGTCTGACACGGAAGAGGAATTGGATGACCTAGAAGAAATTAAGAAATTGAGCTACCTGCATTCCACAGAAATGGGATTATCCACGAGCAACGAGCCTGCAGGAGGCAGCGTGGTAAGACGTTAAACCCTTTACCTCACCACAGCTGGAAGGAGACCCAGAACAGTGACCCGGTTGTCAGCCGTATCAAGGAGCTGATAACTCAGGAAGGTTCCTCCTTAGAGAAGGATGCGTCTCAGCCAGCAAAGCAGCTGTGGAATGAGAGAAGCCGGCTGTTTATCTACCGTGAGAAGCTGTGCCGAAGGTACGTCAACCCAAGAACCCATGAGATGGTATGGCAGATAGTACAGTCATGGCCAAAAGTTTTGAGAATGACACAAATATTATATTTTCACATGATCTGCTGCCCTCTGGTTTTTATGTGTGTTTTTGACATGTTTTTTTATCACAGACAGGAATATAATTGCAAACATATGAGTAACAAAAGCTTATATTGACAGTTAGAATGAGTTAATGCAGCAAGTCAATATTTGCAGTGTTGACCTTTCTTCTTCAGGACCTCTGCAATTCTCCCTGGCATGCTCTCAATCAACTTCTGGACCAAATCCTGACTGATAGCAGTCCATTCTTGCACAATCAATGCTTTCATTTTGTCAGAATTTTTAGGTTTTTGTTTGTCCACCTGTCTCTTGATGATTGACCACAAGTTCTCAATGGGATTAAGATCTGGGGAGTTTCCAGGCCATGGACCAAAAATCTCTATGTTTTGTTCCCTGAGCCATTTAGTTATCACCTTTGCTTTATGGCAAGGTGCTCCATCATGCTGGAAAAGGCATTGTTGATCGTCAAACTGCTCTTGGAGGGTTGGGAGAAGTTGCTCTTGGAGGACATTCTGGTACCATTCTTTATTCATGGATGTGTTTTTAGGCAAGACTGTGAGAGGGCGATTCCCTTGGCTGAGAAGCAACCCCACACATGAATGGTTTCAGGATGCTTAACAGTTGGCATGAGACAAGACTGGTGGTAGCGCTCACCTTGTCTTCTCCGAATGAGGCGTTTTCCTGATGTCCCAAACAATCGAAAAGGGGATTCATCAGAGAAAATAACTTTACCCCAGTCCTCAGCAGTCCACTGCCTGTACCTTTTGCAGAATATCAGTCTGTCCATGATGTTTTTTTTGGAGAGAAGTGGCTTCTTTGCTGCCCTCCTTGAGACCAGGCCTTGCTCCAAGAGTCTCCGCCTCACAGTGCGTGCAGATGCACTCAGACCTGCCTGCTGCCATTCCTGAGCAAGCTCTGCACTGCTGGTAGCCCGATCCCGCAGCTGAAACACTTTTAAGAGACGGGCCTGGCGCTTGCTGGTCTTTCTTGGGTGCCCTGGAGCCTTTTTGGCAACAATGGAACCTCTCTCCTTGAAGTTCTTGATGATGCGATAGATTGCTGACTGAGGTGCAATCTTTCTAGCTGCGATACTCTTCCCTGTTAGGCCATTTTTGTGCATTGCAATGATGACTGTACGTGTTTCTTTAGAGATAACCATGGTTAACAGAAGAGAAACAATGATGCCAAGCACCAGCCTCCTTTCAAAGTGTCCAGTGGTGTCATTCTTACTTAATCATGACAGATTGATCTCCAGCCATGTCCTCATCAACACCCACACCTGTGTTAATGGAGCAATCACTGAAAAGAGGTTAGCTGGTCCTTTTAAGGCAGGGCTGCAATGATGTTGAAATGTGTTTTGGGGGATAAAGTTCATTTTCTAGCCAAATATTGACTTTGCAAGTAATTGCTGTTAAGCTGATCACTCTTTAAAACATTCTGGAGTATATGCAAATTGCCATTAGAAAAAGTGAAGCAGTAGACTTTGTAAAAATTAATATTTGTGTCATTCTCAAAACTTTTGGCCATGACTGTGGTCCCCAGAACGGACATCCAGATGGTGTTGGAAGCCTACCACGATCGAGCGGGGCACTTTGGCTGGAAGAAGCTGGAAACCCTGCTGAAGTGTCGTTTCTACTGGGTGGGAATGCGCAGTTCCATCGAGAAATGGTGTAAAAACTGTGCGTCCTGTAGCCTCCGAAGAAAAGACTACAGTAGCCAGAAAGCACCCCTGCAACCCATCAAGACGACTCGTCCCTTGGAGATCGTGGCCTTGGACCATGTCAAGTTGTCACCCAGCAGGTCAGGATACTCATATGCCCTGACAATGGTGGATCACTACTCCAGGTTCCTGGTGGTCGCCCCTGTCAAAGATCTGACAGCAGAAACAGCAGCAAAGACGTTTCAAGCGTATTTCTGCAGACCCCATGGATATCCAGAGCAAGTGTTAACTGACCAGGGTCCTGCCTTTGAAGCCCAGTTTTTTAAAGAGTTCTGTCATTTGCACGGATGCAAGAAGATAAGAACCACACCGTACCACCCCCAAACAAATGGTCTCTGTGAAATGATGAATCACATAGTCATTGTTCTGCTGAAGATGGTACCACTTGAGGAGAGGAATCGGTGGCCAGACCTACTACCTGACCTGGTAGATCTGTACAATCACATACCTGTGAGTTCCACCAATTGCACCCCAGCCTACCTTATGCGAGCAAGACCAGGAAAGCTGCCCATGGATTTGGAACTTGGTGTTGTAGAACCAGAAGCTGATGTTACTACTGAAGATTGGGACACAAATCGACAGGAACAGTACAGGAGAGTACAAGCCTGTGTGGAAGATAGTCTCAATAAAGTAAGGGAAAAACAAGAGGAGAACTACAACCAAAGTGCGCCAGCTAAACCTTTTGCACCTGGAGAGATTGTGCTGAAGAGAAAAAGAAGAATGCACAAATTGGATGATCAGTGGGAAAAAGAGCCATATGTCGTGCAAAATTCCAAGTTTGACAACAGGAAGACCTGTACCATTAGCAAAGATGGAGGAAGGACGACCACAACCGTATCCAGAGACCATCTAAAACTGTGTCCAGGTATGTTAAAGTTTCACGAAGATGAACCTGTTATGGAAAAAGAGGAACCAGGTGAAGACATACACACGGACCTAGGAGATTTTCCTGCAGATTGGCCTTGTATCGGGAATGCTGTGATTATTCCAATACTTCAATTTTACCAACCACAAGAAGCGCTTCAACGTCCAGTTGAGCCAATTGCTGCAGCAGAAGAAATAGTTCAAGAGGAACCTGCTCCTGTAGCATCTCCAGAAGTAGAGTCTCGAGAAGTGGAACCTCAAGACGTGGAACTACCAGAAGAATCCCCTAGCGAAATAGAACCGCATCGCCCAGCCACAAGTATGCTTGCAAGATCCCTAGAGAGGTTAAGGCAGTATTACAGTTTGCCGGCACACAGGGCAGATAGGCCAGATGCTACTATACCTGACGCAACACCACGTAGGTCAATACGCACGACAAAAGGCAGGTTACCTGTTAGGTACCAAGAGTAGGCCTAGCAAATTAAGCCAGTGAACCAATATCCAAGTGTAAAAATGTAAATAAGATTTGTGTAAATAATTGTATATATGTTACTTGTATTATGAAACGTTCAAAGTGTCCTTACCTCCCGCAAGGGAAGAGTTATAATTGATGTTATTTGTTGATGTTATAAAAATTGTTTTCTTTTTCAGCCCGGGAGTGCTGATATTAACTAGGGGGGGATGTGTAGCCCAGCTGTGACTGGAGCCACATGTTACCCTGGAAGATGCACGAAAGGTAAACCCACAACAACCCATAAGCACACAACACTCCACATTTTCCTGGTGCCACCAGAGGGAGCCCTTGGAGACGGCAGCAGGGAGATGAAGGCAGTCTAGCTGAGAGTTAGCTAGTCATTGGTTTTACCTCAGAGTGTCAGTTTTTACCTCAGCAGAGGAGATTAGAGCAGACTGTGAGAGATTCTAGTCAGAACGGCAGTGACCTCAGACGAGCTGAGAGGGAAAGACTAGCCAGAAAAGAAAGCCTGAAGACTTCAGCAAACACTCAGTTTAGGAGTGGAGTCCAGTAGTAGTGGGAAAGATTACCACTTAGCCTGGTCAAAATTGAGTTTTCTGAGAGACCTTCAGTGAGCGTTTTAGTGAGTAAGCGTGCCGAGAGAGAGCGAGAGAGAGCGGTGAAGTTAAAGAAAGCTGACATATGCTGCTAGCTTGTGCTTATGATAGTGGTGAGAGTAGGACAAAAGGCAGGTGGAAGAAAGAAGAGAGAGAGAGTGACAGAGGTTAACCAGCAAATACAGCTTACCTCTACTCTGCACCACCGGACACCGGGTCTGCGCTCGCCAGCATCTGCATGACTGGTAGGAGACACCGGAGACCCTGCTGGACTACAGGTCGCAGGGGCCCAACAGTGCTGATACGTAACTGGGGTCAGGAAGAACAGGAGTCTGGCCTGATCAGCAATATAGAGACTTAGTTCTGTCCACAAGAAGGCCTCACCACAAGGTCAGCCGGGCGTAGCTGAGAAGACGGAGTTAGGCTTTGTTTTATGCAAGTCAGAAACTCACACACGTAAAAAAGTAAGGAGGCCCTACACCTACTCAGTGGGATTACTGGACGTGCATCCTCCACCCTGACAGCTTCCCGGGTCGTGCCTACAACTTCACCATCAGTAAAGGTACAGAAAGAGACTTTCTTGTGTGTGTCTGCCTTATTGCTCCTGCACCCCTATATTACACCGCCATATACCCTGAGGGATCAGTCTCGCCTGTGGGAGACTTAACACCTTGCTGCCCAGTAACAACCCCTCAGAGGATCTATCCTGCAGCGCTGGTCACCCTGACCAGAAACCACAGGTGGCGTCACGAACATTTCTATATACTACAATCCCCTGTAAATATCCCCCTTTTTAGTGAGCGCCCAGGGCAACAGGACCGAGTCGTGCTACCCGTGACATTCCCCAGTGAAGTGAATGGGCTCGGTGCCGAGTACCCACAGCCCTGGCTATGTGCGACTCACCTGTACAAATTGTTCTTTGAGCATTTTATTCTCATTGGTGACGCTCATGGAATTAACCTGTCTGATAGCTCGCAGGGCCCCTTGTAGTCCACAGGCGTAGTCCTGAATGCTGTCCTCCGGCCTTTGAGAACATTGGTAAACCTCATCCGGAGGTTTGTTTCGGTGCAGTCCTCAAATGCAGTCTGTAACTTTAGGAAAATTGCGGGCACTGATTCTGGTCTGCAGCCGACCACGTTTCTGCTTCTCTCTCCGCAGCACCAGTAAATTGTCCCACTACCACTGCAGCTTTCTGCTTCTCTGACATTGACTACATGTCCAGTATACTGCATATTTTTCGCTTGAATCCTGGGTGTCTGGTTTGCCGCTGTACTGGGGAAGCCACTTTGCACCAGGCATATATGGCAGTGTCAGCGGTACTATCATGGCCACAGTCCCCGGTGAGGAGGCAGCGGTTCCAGCCTGCGCGGCAGCGCCCGTGGGTAAGTTATTAGGCTGTCGGCCTGGGCCGCGCCGTCGGCCTCCTGCTGTGACATTTCTGCGCCCCCTAGTGAAACGTGGCCTACTTTCTTCTGTAGGCTGCAGCTCCGCAGGGTACACTCACTCACTCACTGGAGCTCCCTGCCAGGACCTGCCGCTGCATCAGCGCGTTGGGGGTGTCCAGAACTCAGCGCGCTTTTACAGCTACGCCTCCTAGTTTTCGCGCGGTAACGCTGTAAATGGCTGGGAATTCTTCACCACTATACGATATACAGTCTTTTACTAAGGCACACAATACCCGGTGGCAACTGGCACAAGTTACTCTGTTCGTGACACCAGATAGATGAGTCGCCCTCCCAGGGCAGTGAGGTACTCAGCACCGAGCCCGTCGACTTCTATGGGGGATGTCACGGCAACACAGCTCGGTCCATGGCCCTGGGCGCTCACCATAAATGGGGATATTTACAGGGGAATAAATGTTTGTATGATGATTCGTGACGCCACCTGTAGTACCTGGTCAGGGTGACCAGCGCTGCTGTGCAGATCCTCTGGAAGGTATGGTGTTGTGCAGCTAGATGTTAGGCCCCCTACAGGTGAGGCTGTGTCCTTCCAGGGCAGGTAGATGTGTAGGGATGCAGGACGGAGGGGAACCCGGCAGGTTAGGGACAAGAAGGTGGACACTGTTATGAATGTGCTAGAGATGGTTTCTGAGCAGAGACTCCCTCTGGTGGTTACAGACAGTACTGAACCTTTCAGCGAGGAGTGGCAATCTGGAATCACGAACTGGTCTGATATAAGGGAGATTCCCTCCCATGATGGTGGCCGGTGATCAATTGTTCTTGTCTCAATTGTGGTTCCTGGTTCATTTGGAAGTTTGCTGGAGTCTTGCCTGCATCTCCTGCTTTCAGATAAGATATTTTTTGCTTTTCTTTTTGTGCTTGCTTTTTGCATTGTTTTCTGCACTTTTGGGGAAGGATTCACTTTGGTACCTTTACTGAAGATGTTGCAGGCACATCCCGGAGCACTGTAGGGTGAAGGGTGCACATCCAGATTTTCCCACTAAGTAGGTTTAAGGCCTCCTTGTTCCTTGCCTTTCCGTAATGAGTTTCTGGCCTGCCTGCAGCTAGGCCTAACTTAATCTCTGTCCTGCACTCGGCTGACCTTGTGGTCGGACCTTCTCTTGAAGTACAGTGTCCCTGCTTGCAGGGCCCTGCTTGCCTGAACTCCGTCCTCCTGGCCCTGTTACGTGTCAGCTCTGTGGTGCTCCTGGGACTTGTAGTACTCCAGGAATTCCGGTATTCTCCTAATGGGTCGTGGAGATCCCTATAGGCTCGGACCCAGTGTCCATGTATACTTGCTGGGGTAAGCTGGTTGGCTCTTCTGCCCCTTTGCTACTCTCCTATTGCCTTCGGCCTACTCGGGCCCTCACACGATTATACACACTGGCAGTTGGTGGGCTGCCTCTTCTGCCGCTCTCAGAGCGTCGGCACCCTCCTAGCTCTTTACTGAACTGAGCTGAACTCACTCTGCTGCAGACTGCAGCCTTCTGCCTTTTGCCCAACTCTGCTGAGCTGCACTGCTCTCAAGTCTGCTCTGAACTCCAGACTTCAGACTATCTGCCTGACTTCCTGCCTTCACCCTCGTTTATTTTCCTATCAGGCTCCCTCTAGTGGACTGAGGAGAGGGGTGAAGGTGTGTGTATGTATAGTGAGACCTCTAGTGGTACAATACTTCATGCACCCTTCTGGATTTGTGGAACTGAGCGAAGCTGGGCTCCACACAGACACTCTGAGTAGGACAAGAAAGTACTCATCCTCTCATCCGCGTACACTGGCTTTGAACGCCTACATTGCCAAACTGATCACATTAGAGATGATGCCCTTCCGTTTGGTTGAAAGCGCAGCGTTCCGAGTGCTCATGGCCTACGCTGTCCCACGCTATGACCTACCCAGTTGGCACTTCTTTGCTAGAAAAGCCATCCCTGCCCTCCACCTGCATGTGAAAGACCGCATTGTCCATGCACTCAAAAAATCAGTGAGTGTAAAGGTGCACCTCACAACAGATGCATGGGCCAGTAGGCATGGCCAGGGCCGTTACGTGTCCATCACTGCGCACTAGGTTAATGTGGTGGATGCAGGGTCCACAGGGGACAGCGGCGGTGGGACAGTGCTGCCTAGCCCATGGTGTAGGCAACAGTTGACTGTAGGCGTTCGAACCTCCTCCTCCTCCAGAAGTGAAAGCTCGTCAACAGAGTGCAGTCGCACAAGCCCTCCATCCGCAGCTGCCAGTGTTGCACACGAGGTGTCACACTATCGAACAGCTAGTGGTAAGTGTCAGCAGGCTGTTTTAAAGATGATGTCTTTGGGCAACAACAGACACACCGCGGAGGTACTGGCCGACTACTTGCAGCGAGAAACTGAGTCATGGCTGGGCAGTCTACATCATGAGCCAAGCAAGGTAGTCAGTGATAATGGCCATAATTTTGTGGCGGCCATAGCCCTGGCAAAACTCAGACACATACCTTGCCTGGCTCACACCTTGAACCTGGTGGTGCAGTGCTTCATAAATAATTATCCAGAGTTACCAGCCCTGCTCCATTAGGTGCGAAGACTGTGCTCGCACATCCGTTGCTCGCCCGTAGACTCCAGTCGTATGCAGAGGCGCAGCGATCGCTCCACCTCCCCAAGCACCGCCTAATTATAGACATTGCAACAAGGTGGAACTCTACCATGCACATGGTTTAGAGGCTGTGCGAACAGAGGCAGGTTGTAATGAATTTGTGGGAGGATACACGGGCAGGCAGTTTGAGGGCAGACATCGAGTTGTCGGGTGTGCAGTGGTCAAAGCTGAAAGACCTCTGTAAAGTCCTTCAGTGTTTTGAGGAATGCACATGGCTGGCAAGCGCAGACGACGCCATCATAAGCATGAGCATCCCACTTATGCGTCTGCTCATACAAACTTTGATGCACATTAAGGATCAGGCGTATGCAGCGGCGGAGGAGGAGGGAAGCCTTGATGACAGTCAGGCATTGTCTGCTCAGGGAACTGTCCTGGATGAGGTGGAGGAAGAAGAGGAAGAGGAGGAGGAGGAGGGGGATGATTATTTTGGGGAGGAGGATGCTTCTCAGGGGGCAAGAGAAAATGTTGGCTTGCCAAGGTCAGGTACAGGTTTTGTGCGTGAGTGGAGGGATGTGGATTTGGCAGAAAGTGCTCCTTCACCCACCACTGGCAGTGCATTATTGACGCCTGGAACATTGGCCGACATGTGTGATTATGTCATGCGGATCCTAAAAAGGGACCCCCGCATTGCCAAAATTATGAAGGATGATGACTACTGATTGGCCAGCATCCTCAATAGACGCTATAAAGGCGAATTACAGAACATCATGCCACAGGAGAACCTAGAGCTAATATTGGCGAACACACAAGCAACTCTGGTAAACCGTTTGTTAGAGGCATTGCCAGCACACAGCAGCGGTGCAGTTTCTACCACGAGCCGTACTGGGCAACATGGAAGAGGTGTTCGTGGTGCACACAGCCGAAGTGGCGTTGGAAACAGGGGTTTCATGACCATGTTGTGGACTGATTTCTCGAGTACTGCTCACAATACGGGTAATACTGAATCGTTTGCAACAGACAGGAGACAGCAGTTGTCAACTATGGTTCAAAATTACCTCTCCTCCCCTATCGATGTTCTTCCTCACAGTTCATTCCCCTTTGACTACTAGGCCTGTAAACTGGACACCTGGCCTGAATTGGCACAATATGCCTTACAGGAGCTCGCTTGCCCTGCTGGTAGTGTGCTATCAGAAACAGTCTTCAGTGCTGCTGGATCAATCATGACAGAAAGAAGGACCCGGCTGTCGACCCAAAATGTTGGTGACCTCACCTTCATTAAAATGAACCATGCCTGGGTTTCAAAGGATTTTGTACCACCTTCCCCGATGACACATAGGTTGCCAGCAAAATGGCTCGCTTTGTCCTCCTCTTCCTCCGAGTTCTCCAATTCCTCCATTTGCAGCTGCTGAACTTCCAGCCTACACCTCAACATATGCCAGTTTTTCCACCTCCCTTACTGGGCTGTCCCCCCCCAGGGCCGGTCACAGCACGTGGCGCACCCTAAGCAGGTGGGGGGCCCACTCGCCGTCAGAGACACCGGCGTACTATGAGGGGCCCTGTGCCAGTGTCGGCGCCCAAGAGTGGGCCCCCCTGCTTGCTCAGGGCCCCAGCATTTGCAATACTTACCTCTCCCTGCTCCACCGCTGTGACGTCTTCCGTGTTTCCTGACAGTGATATTCAGGTCAGAGAGCGCGATGACGTCACGTCTGTGCGCCCCCTGCCTGAACAGTCACAGTGCAGAGAGCTGGAAGATGGCTACGCTGAGGAGTCCAGAGTAGAGCAGTGCCCAGCGAGGAGAGGTATTTCATTTTTTTTAATGTTTGGAGCAATATATGGGGAGCATTATACACTTTAGAATTATATATGGGGCCCATCATACACTGGAGCATTAATAATTGGGCCCATCATACACTGGAGCATCATATACGGGGCCCATTATACACTGGATCATCATTTGGGGCCCATTATATATGGGGACCATTATATTTTGAGTATTATATGGGGCTCATCATACACTGGAGCATCAAATATGGGGCCCATCATATACTAGAGCATCATATGGGGTTCATTATTTATGGGGCATCATATAGGGCCCTTTATATATGGAGCATCATATGGAGCAAATATGGGGCTTATTCTGTATGGAGCATTATATGGAGCCGATTCTGTATGGATCAATATATGGGGCTCATTATTCTGTATGGCGCACTATGTGGTGCTCATAATACTGTATGGAGGACTATACTGTCCGGTTTTTGAGCTATTGTAGAATTTACAATAGATATCACTCATGTAAGGTAAGAAGTGAAGTATTTGGCATTGTACTATACCTATATTTCTCTGCCGTATCGGAGCAACATGAATTGTGGTATGTGTTAAAGGGGCCCACTGAGACTCTTTTGCCCGGGACACACGAAAACCTGGAGCCAGCCCTGCGCCCCCCCCCCACAACTTTAGCCAAATAACCACCAGTTTTAAATGCGTTACTATTATTATAAAGTAAATTAAGGTTGACAAGCTTAAGTAATAAGAATTGATATCGTTGGCATTGAAATGGGCACTGTAGGTGTGTTTACTGTCCTCCACTCCCTGCCGACTTTTATTCCCCATTGACTTGCATTGGGGTCGGTTCTCCGACTGTTGATGAAACCTGGCTGATAGTCGGCCGACATCGTTCGACTTGACTTTTGGAAAAGTCGAGCCGACCGAAACCCGACTCAACCCTTCCGGAGGCAAAGTCGCTCATCTCTAGTTACTATTATTATAAAGTAAATTAAGGTTGACAAGCTTAAGTAATAAGAATTGATGCCGTTGGCATTGAAATGGGCACTGTAGATGTGTTTACTGTCCTCCACTCCCTGCCGACTTTTCTTCCCCATTGACTTGCATTGGGGTCGGGTCGAGTTTCAGTCGGACCTTCGACTTTTTCCTTAGTCGGCCGATTTCGTTCAACTCGACTTTTGGGAGAGTCGGGTGGTCCTAAACCCGACTCGACCCTCCAGGAGGCAAAGTCGCTCATCTCTACTGGTAAACACTGCCCTACTTACTGCAGTCATGGTGAGTGTCCACCTGGCTATAGGGAGGCGACCTCAGATTCTGCAGGAACTTAACCCCACTGTGTCCTGCACAGATTAGCTTCCCTGGCCTTTTCCCAAGCAGTAGGGGTTTTATTAGGCTGTTCCTTCCACCACTACTCACCTGAGCTACGGTTTTAGTTCAGTTTTTTTCTAGTTTCCTGAAAGGTTCTCTCTTGCATTGTCTCTCCTGTTTTCTGACCCGACTGGCCTACTCGTTTATGTTGATTTCTCCGCTCCTGACCTCAGCTACGTATATTGAACCTATGCCGCATGCATTGATCTCAAATTGTATGAGCACATCTTTATCTTCATACACTTGTACATCGTACCCATGTCTCTGACCCTCCGGTCAGCTGCAGACATGGGGACTGCTTTGGAGTGGTGACTGGTGACTACCTGGGGCCAAGCCTATCCTCACCATCAGAGGCTCTAGTGAATACCAGTTATTCAATTTAGTTATGCCCCTCAAGGGTAAGCCCGGTTCTTGGCTCCGTGTTCCCACACCCACCAGTATTACCGTTAGATCAGGCCATGGACCCTGGTAACAAACTAGGACCCAGAGATTCCAAGTCAAATGTAGAAGTAATGTACAAGGAGGTGTGCTCTCAGTGTGAGCATCAGGACCAGATGATGCAGGCTATCAATGTGGTGGCTACCCAGCTGCAGGATTTGTCAGCCAAAATGTCTGCCCTGCCTTCCGACTCTTCCATGTCTGGCCAACCCTCCCCAGAACTGTCAGGCTCCCAGAGGGAGCTGCCTAGGGCCTCAGTTTCTAGTGGAACTGCTAAGCTCAAATTTCTGCTCTGGTGGAACTGCTAGGTTCCAGCATCCACTTCCGTCCCGCTATGATGGAGACCATAAGGAGAGCCGCAGCTTCATTAATTAGTGTCAGATCTACTTCACACTCAATGCTCATCTTTTCCCTTCAGACCAGTCCAAGATAGCATTTATGGTCTCTCTGCTGTCTAGACAAGCCATGGATTGGGTAAATACCATTTGGGAGTGTGGTGATTCTGAGACCTGCAATTATGGTAAATTCCTGGAGATGTTCTGAACTGTAATCAAGGTTCCAGACCGCTCCTCATCATCTGCTTCGTCCCTTTTGTCTCTAATGCAGAGCATTGACACAGTGGCCTAATATGCCTTACTCTTCCATACCAGAGTTGGCTTAGAATAAAGAAGCCCTGGTGGAGACCTTCTGACAGGACCTGACCGATCATATAAAGGATGAGTTGGAAGGCAGAGATCTACCATCCTTGCTAGATGCCCTTATACACCTGGCCACTCAGATAGATCTCCACTTCCATGGGCCCGCCCTGGAACAATCTTCAGTGTCTCCTCATGCTAGAAGACTTTCTACTGGAAGTCGCACTGCCAGCCACTGAACTGATGAAGGTTGAGAGTGCCAAACTTAATGTGCAGGAATGACAGCAGTGGTAGAGAGAGAGAACATATGCATATACTGTGGAGGCTAGGGACATTTTGTTCGCCAATGCCTTGTGAAACCAGGAAACTCCAGCTCCTAGGGTTGGCCTAGGTGAGAGTAATTGCTCTCCAAAGCTATTGACCAAAGTTACCCTGCCCTAGCAGAAGAGGTCTCTCTCTGAAGCTGCCCATCTGGTTTCCGGCCCAGCAGACAACTTCATTCATCAGAATTTGTCCGTCGACTTCAGTTACCTAAGCAACTGCTGGATCATCCCCTGTCTATGGTCTCCATTGACAGACCTAGCAGAGCCTATTCGATTCGTTATGGTGTGGATTGGGGTCCTTATTTCTATGAAAAAAATGCTTTTTACCTGCTACCTAAATCCATGAATTTTGTTCTTCTTGTTCTTTCATGGCTGCGTCTACACGTGCCAATGTCATGGTTATGGATGAGGTTCCACCCCTGCCATCATGGGGTTAATGTTGTGTGCCTCTTTTTGGATCTGGGAGGGACATATATAACTCTTCCTGGCTAAGATTCTCTGTCATTTATACTGTTGTTCTGACTGTGTGTCTGACCCCCTGGTGTGCGTGTGTACTGCATTGCTTGATTGCCTCCCATGTATGACCTGATCTGTCTGCTCACTCTGTTCTGTCTCACGTTTTGGTACTATTGTCTTCTTCGGTTCCGACCTTCTGGCTTGGCTATTGTTACTCCATTACAGTTTCTCCCTATTGTACCGCACTGCTCACTGCTTTTTGACCTCTGGCTTCGACTTGACTAACCCTGTGTCTCAGTCCATGGTACCTCCCGTATCTCTCAGTTTTGACCTTGGCACGCATTGACTTGTCTCTGGTTTTCTTTGTACCCGCTGGCCATTGATGCCTGGCTCCACCCCCGGCCACTCCCCCGCAGTCACGTGGGAGAGGTCCTGTACACAGACTAGTAAGTTCACCTATGTTCCCAAGTTACCTCTCCTATTTCAGTGTGCAGCCCCCTGCGGTAGGTTGCGCAGGGGGGTCGTTACAGCCAATTGTTGACTGGTCCACTGGTCAGGTGCTTCCAAATGCCTTGCCAAGGTCAGTCCCAAGACTCTGCCTTCTGTGCCTTTGAACCTTGCTTCTATTCCCAACCACTCTAATGCCTTTGCATACTGTATGTCTTCTGTAAAAAGAAGGCAAAGGCTTTGCGACCCCACATACCTTATGACTGTCCTGTCGACCTTCTACCTGATACTACAACACCCTGGGGTTGGGTATCCTCTATCTCTGCCTGAGCATCGTGCCATGTCTCAATACATTTAAGAAAACTTTGCCAAGGAATTCATCCATAAACCCTCTTCTCTTCCTGCTGGTGCCGGCTTCTTCTTCGGGTCTAAGAAGGATGGGTCCCTATGTCCCTCTTTTAATTATCGAGGGCTTAACAAAATCACCATTAAAAACAAGTATCCCCTGCCTTTGATTTCTAAACTGTTTGACAGAATCTGTGGAGCAAAGCTCTTTTCCAAACTGGATCTGCAAGTGGCTTACAAACTGATTCGTATCCGTACTTGTGACCAAGCCTATCCTCACCATCAGATGCTCTAGTGAATACCAGGTATCACTTAGTTACATCCCTCCAGGGTAAGCCCAGCTTCTGATGCAGTGGTTCACACCCACTTGCGTTACACCTTTAGGCTGGAGTCACACTAGCGAGAAATACGGACTAGTGCTATGCGAGAAAAAATCGCATTGCACTCGGACCAATGGGGGACCTGACTGAACGGCGTAGAGGTATGGATATTGTTGCTTTTTTATTTTTTTTTGTTACAGGAGAACAAGGGATTCAGATGGATTGGCAGCATAATAAATTTGGTCAAAAACTTTGTGTAATTATTTCATTAAAATAATTTTTAACTAATGTGTGTCTTTTTTAACCCTTTAATACTATAGGATTAATAATGGATAGTTGTCTTTGACACCTCTCCATTATTAACCCGGATTAATGCCACCTTTCAATAGCAAGGTGACATTAACCCCTTATTAACCCATGAGCCACCGCTAAAGGCAATGGGAAGAGAGAGGCTAAGTGCCAGAAAAGGCACATCTAATAATAGATGTGCCTTTTCTGGGGTGGCTGGGGCCAGATGTTTGTAGCCAGGGGGGGCCCAAAAACAATGGTCCCTCTCTAGCCTATAAATATCTGTCCTCAGTCACTGGCTTTCCCTCTCCGGCGGAGAAAATACCACGGGAGCCCACACATTTTTTTACAACGAATATACCCGTTAAATTAACACCTACATGTCCCAAATTTTGCACACATACACTAATCTAATTATTAGTCAAAATCATATATAAAATTAAATTAAATGAAATGGTTTACTGTATGTTAACCATGTGTCATTTCATGTCGGGTTCTGTAATGATTTTACAGAAGCCGGCAATTGATTTAGCGGCTATTCTGCTATGTAGAACTGTATGAACTATAAATATATATATATGTGTGTCTCAATGACATGATAATATATATATAAGGTCTTCTCAAAAATTCATATAGTGCAAAATATCATATTTTCCTAAGTTATGATTTAAATTAAACCTTTCATAATTTAGTGATACCATCAATATGTCAGGTTTTTATTGTTAATCGTGATTGGCAACAACTCTGATACCCAACAATGAAAACTGTCTCAAAAATTAGATCAGAAAAGTTCATCTAATCGACCTATACCAATTTCTGAATCAACTAATTATCTAAACATGCAAAGATTCTGAGGCTTGTAAAAACGCCCTGCATGTTTTACTCAAACCCTATGGGTGACTAGCCTTATGATGTCAAGAAGATCATTCACCTCAAGCAGAGGTAAGCTTTGAAGGAAATCTTCTCAACAAATAGCTGCTCCTTATGTCATATCAAGGCACCTCAATGGGAAGTCTGTTGGAAGGAAACAATGTGGCAGAAAACGCTGTACAACGAGAAGAGGTGACCGACCCTGAGGAAGATTGTGGAGAAGGACCGATTCCAGACCTTGGGGGACCTAAGGAAGCAGAGGACTGAGTCTGGTGTAGAAACATCCAGAGCCACCGTGCACAGGCGTGTGCAGGAAATGGGCTACAGGTGCCGCATTCCCCAGGTAAAGCCACTTTTGAACCATAAACAGCGGCAGAAGCGCCTGACCTGGCTACAGAGAAGCAGCACTGGACTGTTGCTAAGTGGTCCCAAGTACTTTTTTCTGATGAAAGCAAATTTTGCATGTCATTCGGAAATCAAGGTGCCAGAGTCTGGAGGAAGACTGGGGAGAAGGAAATGCCAAAATGCCTGAAGTCCAGTGTCAAGTACCCACAGTCAGTGATGGTGTTGGGTGCCATGTCAGCTGCTGGTGTTGGTCCACTGTGTTTCATCAAGGGCAGGGTCAATGCAGCTAGCTACCAGGAGATTTTGGAGCACTTCATGCTTCCATCGGCTGAAATGCTTTATGGAGATGAAGATTTCATTTTTCAGCACGACCTGGCACCTGCTCACAGTGCCAAAACCACTGGTAAATGGTTTACTGACCATGGTATTACTGTGCTCAATTGGCCTGCCAACTCTCCTGACCTGAACCCCATAGAGAATCTGTGGGATATTGTGAAGAGAAAGTTGAGAGACGCAAGACCCAACACTCTGGATGAGCTTAAGGCCGCTATCGAAGCATCCTGGGCCTCCATAACACCTCAGCAGTGTCACAGGCTGATTGCCTCCATGCCACCGCATTGAAGCAGCATTTCTGCAAAAGGATTTCCGATCAAATATTGATGTGCTTTTTAACTGAACTTTATTAATTGATGGCTTTTTTGTTATTATTAAAAATCACTTTTATTTTTATTGGCACGGTGTATGAGAAAGTTTAATGTTTTTGGAGACAGTTTTTTGTGGTTTTCAGGATTGTTGTATGCTCCAAAATACACATATTAAAACAATAAAATAACCTGATACAAATTTCAGTTTGTGTAATGATTTAAAATATAATGAAAGTTTAATTGTAATCATGTTCATTATGGGAAAAAAATTGAAATTTTGCATTATATGCTATATTTTATGAGAAGGGACCTGTATGTATTCTATGTGTATATATCTATTTTTACGTTTCTGTTTTAAAACCTGTCATTGGGATCCATCATATGTCGGTTTTGAAATCCGGTGAGAAAATCTCGCCATACAGATGCAAAATTGATGTCACACGGATGCTTAGATGCGAGAAAATTACAATCAGATGACATACAGATTACTGTTCAGGGAACATTTCTGAGTATTACGACCGTGAAAAACGGACCATATTTTTATACGTTGTGTGTGACTCCAGCCTTATGCATAGTCTTTCTAGTTCCGGGCTAAGTTTGGAGGACATCTTCTTCTACTGCTGCTCCTTTATGTCATATTAGCCAAACTATGCATCTATATAATAATACACTGAGTACTTTGTAAAACAAATTGTCCAGTATAGGCACAAAAGCTGACTCGTGATGTACACTGGCTTTGTCTGTACAGTATATAGCGAACAAATTGTAAACTTATGAGCCCCTGATGGGCTCAGGGGCCCATCAGGGGATTCCCTTGCTCTCCAGTGGGTCAGTCTGAGCCACTCTATGATCTATTTCATGAAAGTGCTATAAATCAATGATGAATCACTCAGCAATCATAACAGTTTTTTTTACCCAGTACTGAGATCTTCATAGCATTGCTTCTCCCAGATTGCATGCCGCTGCTTCTGCTTCTGAACTTGCATGAATAGTAACCCATGTTGTTTTTGTTGGCATTGCTTATCATGTGTGAAAACTGATTTCTACCACTCGATCCATTTGTGATAATCACACCATTTTTTAGAAGGCAAAATTCAACATTGGAATAGGGAGTTTGGCAACTGATTGTGATTGTTGCTCCTGGTTGGACAACTCTACGTGGACTGACATTAATAACTGGTCTTGGGAATGTATCTGTGAATAAAGCAAAATATGACACTCTTAATATTACAATATAGTATAACATTACAGGATGTACTGTACGTTTTAACTGTTAGGTTAAGAGCAGGTAGTACAAATCTTTAAATTGTCCCATCGGACAGGTGAAATTTGGATATTGAGTTGTCACTGCAAAATTGTAATTATGTTTTCCATTAACAAGGACAAGAATTAAGATTGCAGCCTTAACTCTTGTTTAAATACCTTTGGTCAAGGCAGAATGGCTTGTTGGTGCCTTTATGGTAAGTCAATCGAAGTGGTAGTGTGTAGCCCAGCTGCGCTTGGTGCCACATGTTACCCTGGAGGATGCATGGAAGGTAATTCACAATCACCTGATATTCATTCAACTTCACATTTTCCTGGTGCCACCAGAGGGAGCCCTTTAGATTACACAGCTATATAAGGGTGTGGAGAGACGCAGAAGTAGTCATTCTGTCATTCAGTGATTCTAGCTGAGACAGTCTAGCTGAACGTTAGCTAGTTGTTGGTTGTACCTCAGAGAGACGAGCTGAGAGGAAAGTTACCTCAGAACGTGCAGATTGTAGTTCCCTGGGGAAGTGGAAAGTGACTCTCGAAGTGAGCATAAAATCAGTCTGACGGAAGGTCCTGATAGCTACTTTGGACAGAGCCTAAGAAGGAAGTGAAGGAAAGGGAACTGCAGTATTTGTAAGACCGAGTCAACTGAGGTATTGTTAGAGAGCGAGCGTGCTGACGTTTGGAGAGCGGTGAAGAGAAGGAAGCTGACATCTACTGCTGCCTGTGCTTATGTTAAAGGTGTGAGTAGGACGACAGGCAAGTGGAAAATAGAAAGAAAGAGTGACTGAGGATGAATAGCAATGATGGCTTACCTCCACTCTGCACTACCGGACACCGGGTCCGAGCTTGCTAGTACCTTCACGGCTAGTGGGAAAAACCGGAGACCCTGCTGGACTTCAGGTCACAGAGGGGCCCAACAGTGCTGATACGTAACCGGGGTCAGGAAGAACAGGAGTCTGGTCAGCGCAACCATTGGAGACTTAGTTCTGTCCAAAAGAAGGCTCTACCACAATGTCAGCCGGGCGTAGCTGTTTCACACGGAGTTAAACTTTGTTTTATGCAAGTTAGAAACTCACACACATAAAGAAGGAAGGAGGCCCTACACCTACTCAGTGGATTACTGGACGTGCATCCTCCACCCTGACGGCCTCCCGGGACGTGCCTGCAACTTCATCACCAGTAAAGGTACAGAAAGAGACTGTCTTGTGTGTGTCTGCATTATTGCTCCTTCATCCCTGCACCGCCATATACCTCGAGGGATCAGTCTCGCCTGTGGGAGACTTAACACCTTGCTGCCCAAACCCTCAGAGGATCTACCCTGCAGCGCTGGTCACCCTGACCAGGAACCACAGGTGGCGTCACGAACATTTCTATCATCCCCTGTAAATATCCCCTTTTAGTGAGCGCCCAGGGCCACGGACCGAGCTGCGCTACCTGTGACATCCCCCAGTGAAGTGAACGGGCTTGGTGCCGAGTACCCCAAAGCCCTGGTACGTGCGACTCATCTAACTTGGCGTCACGAACAGGATCCGAAGCTCGCTAAATGCGAGTCCTGTGTGCCTAAATGGACTGTTTTGTGCAAAAAGACTGTGTGCAGTTTTTGTGATTTTTGGCTCCATTTTCCACCATTTTGCCGCCATATTCGCGCCCTGAGGCGCTGGTGAAGAAGGAGGGCGTGCATTCGTGGGCGTGCCCCCCTGTGGCGCGAAAGTGATGGGCGCCCTGTCTAAATGTTATTACAATGTCCGAGCCTGCCCCACTGCAAGGGAGATCCGCCTCCTCTTCATCCTCTATGCTAAGAAGAGAAAGCGAAAGTCCCGCCTCCACGGAAAAGACCAGATTGTTCCAGAAGGGAAGCACAGTCTGGCCTGGAGTGAGATGGCGGAAGGACAGGAGTCACTGTGTGGGGGAATGGCGGTGCGCAGACCCCGTTCCCCTGAAGAGTTGCAGCCTGTGCCAGAACCGTCCCCAGGTCGGGAAAACGACCAAACGATGCATCGTGTGGACGAGGTGGATGCGGCGCTGAGGGATATGGCCCGACACCGCGCAGAGATGGAGGCAATGGAGCGAAGCTGGCGTGCCCTGAAACAGCGGCTGCTGTGGGACGCGATGCTCTCCCCCTGGATGCACAACCGTCACCTGCGCCACCACTGGAACCAGCGGCTGAGGAAAAACCGGAGGCCGGCACCAAAAGAGCTGTACCTGACCCCGCAGAAGACGCGGCTGGAAGAGAGGAGGCTGAGGAGGCCCTGCCCGGACCGGAACGCCAGCCAGGCCTGGAACCAGAGGCCGCAGAGGAATGCAGTCCCCCGGTAGGGACGACGACAGAAGACACCCAGCCACAAGCGATGGAGATTTACTGGGAGGAGATGGAGTACCTGGATGACGTGGAACACGCCGCCCAGAAAGAGAATGAGTGGCGACGCCGTGAACAGGAGCAGCGGCAGCAGCAGGAGCAGCGAGAGGCGCAGCAGCTTCGCCAGAGGTACCAGGAGAAAGATCTTGCTGACAAAGAGAACGTCAGGCGAGACAAAGGTACGCTCCGGGAAACGCGGCGCCAGGGGGCCATTAGAGACTTCAAACTCCAGGAAGGTTGGGGGTTCATCCACGAACCAGGCCTGTACCAGGAGGTCTTTGTTAATTGCAGGGATGTGGAGTCTCACCTGCCAGAGGGGCACCCGGGACGGGATCTGCTTATTGGGGATGTTGTCACCTACACGCGGCAATGGGGTCTTAAGGGGTGGTATGCCCTGAATGCCTCCCGAGTCAGCGACCCAGTCCCTGAAGCCGGAAACGTACCCCGTGTCTCAGCGTCCCAAGCCCCAGCCACATCAGCGTCTGGCCGCGCACCTGCATCCTATCCTGCGTCCTATTCTGTAACGCAACAGAGTGCAACGATTGCTAGTGCGTCCCCAACTGAGCCACTGCGTGCATCTGCGTCCCAATTGGAAACGCTGCAGAGCGTAGCGACTGCAACAGCGACCCCTATTGAGCCAAACCTGTACTTAGAAAAGGCACCTGTCAGGCCTCAAGGAAGTCGCAAAATAAAAATTGAAAAAAGGACTGTAGCTACCCAGACACAGGTAGCAGGACACGATCTTCTGGTGATGAGTTCCAGAGCGCACCGTATACTTCCAGCCCCAGGTGTGGAAGGTGCCACTATATTTGAAGAAGACCAGTAGGACCCAGACAGGGTTTACTGAACTGTACAAAGTTATGAAGAGAATTGCACTTTATTGAGAATGTTATATGATGATAATGTTTACATGCTGAAGTAGCATACCCCAGTTGGGTAATGTGTCGTATAATATGTGAAATGCTCTTTTAAAGGACTGCGTGGCTGAGGACTTTGCCAGCCCAAAAACTGTGTTGTAAATAGTTGGCACTCAGTGCCCCATCTAGGTTTTACGTAAGCCATACTACCTCAGAAGAAAAACCCGTATGGTGTGGCCTTGAGTGAGGTTTGCAGCAAAGAAGTCCTGCAGCCCACCCAGGACCACCGTGGGAGGTTTGGTGCGGGTCCTCCACAAGAATCCTGTATTTATAGTGTGAAAGCATTTGATATTTTTCTATTTGCTAATTTGAACACATTGTAACGTTTGAAGCATTCTTACCTCCCGCAAGGGATGAGTTATGTTATTGTTGATGTTATAAAAATTGTTTTCTTTTTCAGCCCGGGAGTGCTGATATTAACTAGGGGGGGATGTGTGGCCCAGCTGCGCTTGGTGCCACATGTTACCCTGGAGGATGCATGGAAGGTAATTCACAATCACCTAATATTCATTCACACTTCACATTTTCCTGGTGCCACCAGAGGGAGCCCTTTAGATTACGCAGCTACATAAGGGTGTGGAGAGACGCAGCAGTAGTCATTCTGTCATTCAGTGATTCTAGCTGAGACAGTCTAGCTGAACGTTAGCTAGTTGTTGGTTGTACCTCAGAGAGATGAGCTGAGAGGAAAGTTACCTCAGAACGTGCAGATTGTAGTTCCCTGGGGAAGTGGAAAGTGACTCTCGAAGTGAGCATAAAATCAGTCTGACGGAAGGTCCTGATAGCTACTTTGGACAGAGCCTAAGAAGGAAGTGAAGGAAAGGGAACTGCAGTATTTGTAAGACCGAGTCAACTGAGGTATTGTTAGAGAGCGAGCGTGCCGACGCTTGGAGAGCGGTGAAGAGAAGGAAGTGACATCTACTGCTGCCTGTGCTTATGTTAAAGGTGTGAGTAGGACGACAGGCAAGTGGAAAAGAGAAAGAGAGAGTGACTGAGGAGAAATAGCAACGATAGCTTACCTCCACTCTGCACTACCGGACACAGGGTCCGAGCTTGCTAGTACCTTCACGGCTAGTGGGAAAAACCGGAGACCCTGCTGGACTTCAGGTCACAGAGGGGCCCAACAGTGCTGATACGTAACCGGGTCAGGAAGAACAGGAGTCTGGTCAGCGCAACCATTGGAGACTTAGTTCTGTCCAAAAGAAGGCTCTACCACAATGTCAGCCGGGCGTAGCTGTTTCACACGGAGTTAAACTTTGTTTTATGCAAGTTAGAAACTCACACACATAAAGAAGGAAGGAGGCCCTACACCTACTCAGTGGATTACTGGGCGTGCATCCTCCACCCTGACGGCCTCCCGGGACGTGCCTGCAACTTCATCACCAGTAAAGGTACAGAAAGAGACTGTCTTGTGTGTGTCTGCATTATTGCTCCTTCATCCCTGCACCGCCATATACCTCGAGGGATCAGTCTCACCTGTGGGAGACTTAACACCTTGCTGCCCAAACCCTCAGAGGATCTACCCTGCAGCGCTGGTCACCCTGACCAGGAACCACAGGTGGCGTCACGAACATTTCTATCATCCCCTGTAAATATCCCCTTTTAGTGAGCGCCCAGGGCCATGGACCGAGCTGCGCTACCCGTGACATCCCCCAGTGAAGTGAACGGGCTCGGTGCCGAGTACCCAAAGCCCTGGTACGTGCGACTCAGTAGGCTTATAGGTTATTTTTATTTATTCTAGCAGAGGAGTGAAATAGTAATGCACCGACATATAAACTGGAAACACTGCAAGTATTATTTTGCAAAGAGACATGAGCTTAGAAGTTACAATCAAAGGCACAAAGCTTGGCAGTTACATACAGGAGTTCATGCATGATGGTTACAATTCTAGGAGGCAGTACTGTACTGTACTATTAGACGAGATCTCTGCTGTCAGTGGTCATCTCCACTGTTACCCCAGGAACAGCTGTTAGGCCCTTCCCAGGCCTTTTTTTAGTGGTAGCTTCCACATTGTCTGGAACTAGTTTATGGCTAGCTCGACTCAGAAATGACTTCCTGATCTAACTTCAATTCAATCAGAATCAACAACTTTGCTTGCATTAATGTTCATTTAAATAACATGATAACCGGTGAATTAGTGTTTGTAAAAATGGTTATTCCCAATTATCTGTCCACATACACATGCTGCTGCTCAGTAGCTGAATGAGCAGGATGCTAAGTTGTTTATCTTTTACAGTTGTGCTCAAAAGTTTACATATCCCGGCAAAATTTTTGCTTTCTTGGCCTTTTTTCAGAGAATATGAATGATAACACCAGAACTTTTTCTCCACTCATGGTTTGTGGTTGGGTGAAGCCATTTATTCTCAAACTACTGTGTTTTCTCTTTTAAATCATAACGACAACCCAAAACATCCAAATGACCTTAATTAAAGTTCACATACCCAATTTCTTAATACCGGGTATTGCCCCCTCTAACATCAATGACAGCTTGAGTCTTTTGTGGTAGTTGTGGATGAGGTTCTTTATTTTCTCAGATGGTAAAACTGCCCACTCTTCTTGGCAAAAAGCCTCCAGTTCCTGTAAATTCCTGGGCTGTCTAGCATGAACTGCTTGCTTGAGTGGCTCAATGATATTGATGTCAGGACACTGATATGACCACTCCAGAACCTTCTCTTTGTTCTGCTGTAGCCAATGACAGGTCGACTTGGCCTTGTGTTTTGAATCGTTGTCATGTTGAAACATCCAAGTACGTCCCATGCGCAGCTTCCGGGCTGATAATTGCAAATTTGCCTCAAGTATTTGCTGATAACAGTGCTGCATTTATCTTTCCTTCAACTTTGACCAAGTTTCCTGTTGCCTTTGTAGCTCACACATCCCCAAAACATCAGCGACCCACCTGCGTGCTTTACAGTAGGAATGGTGTTTCCTTTCATCAGAGGCCTTGTTAACCTCTCTCCAAATGTAACGTTTATGGCTGTGGCCAAAAAGTTCTATTTTGGTCTCATCACTCCAAATTACCTTGTTCCAGAAGTTTTGAGACTTGTCTCTGTGCTGTTTCTTCATATTGTAGGCGAGATACTTTGTGGCATTTGCACAGTAATGGCTTTCTTCTGGTGACTCGACCATGCAGCCCATTTATCTTCAAGTGCCTCCTTATTGTGCATCTTGAAACAGCCACACCACTAGCTTTCAGAGAGTCCAGTATTTCAGCTGATGTTATTTGTGGGTTTTTCTTTGCATCCCGAACAATTTTCCTGGCAGTTGCGGCCAAAGTTTTTGCTGGTCTACCTGACAGTGGTTTTGTTTTGACAGAGCCCCTGATTTTCCACTTGTTAATCACAGTTTGAACACAGCTGCCTGGCATTATCAATTTCTTGGATATCTTTTTGTATCCCTTCCCTGTTTTATGTGTTTAAACTGTTTTTATTATTATTGTACGGAAATAAAAGGCTACAGATAAGGTAAATGCATGTACATAACCATAGAAAAGCATTTTCATCAATGAATCAACAACCACAAACATAGAATTTTTTTTTTTTTTAACACTTAAGCAATACCATCAATACTATTAGTCACAACAAATGTCGAATCGTACATGACCCACACCCACCGTAAGCCATGTACCCCCGACTGAGCATTGGGGCCCAAGTGGTCCCATGCTCGTGGCGTCACTGGGGGACACATTAACGTCATGTGTCTCGCCAGGACACAGAATGTATTTCCAGAGTACACTCTGGGTTCATAACAGCTTCCTCAAGCATGTTAGCTATAAGTCACATAACCTGGGAAACCAAAAACAATAGGTTCATAAGACGCCTAACGTCCTACAGAAGCATAGAGAAACGTACAGCGTCACTCAAACTTTCAATGCGTACTCAAGAGAAGCAAAAAGAGAAAAGTAGAGGGGGAGGGGGGTGAATTAGATTAAGAGAAAGACAAGGGGGGGGAGGGGGGTAGGAAGAGGGGAGTGAAGGTATGTATCCCACGATTAAACACCTGTTCAAAGTCTTCGCGGCCATGGAGACCAAGTCATCAGAAACTTAGGTTGACATATGTCAGCCTTACATTGTAATTCTTCAAAAGACCTTATGCTCTCCACTTTGGTGCGCCATGTAGTGGTGGTAGGGCACGTAGCAGACAGCCAGTAATTGGGAATAACTGCATTGGCCGCAATCAAGAGCTGTGTAGCTAAATTGAAACTGTGCGGCTAGTATGTGTGATTAGGTATGTGAAGCACCGCCTGCTGGAAGGACCCTAAAACACCAGAATCCCAGCCCATTACCGCTCTGATCTCTGATAGAACCCCTTGCCAAAATGGCTGGATATCTCTGCAGGACCACCAGATATGGAATAGAGAACCTGTTGCAGCGCTACATCTCCAGCATAACGCCGAAGGAGCTAGGCCGTAAGCAAACAGTTTCTCTGGGGTCTCCCTTCCCTGTTTTATACAGTTCAACTACCTGTTCCCGTAGATCCGTTGACAGTTCTTTTGCTTTCCCCATGACTCACAATTCGGAAATGTCAGTGGTTGGATGAAAGATGCAAGAGTCTGTCTGAATCCCAGAAACTCACTTAGCTTTTATGCACACACACTGATTACAAGCAAACAGGTCACAGGTGAGGATGTTACCTTCAGTAGCCAGTCAATCCTATCTGTGTCAACTTCTGTGCATGTTATCAGGCCAAAATCATCAGGGTATGTGAACTTTTGATCAAGGTCATTTGGATGTTTTGGGTTGTCATTATGATTTAAAAATAGAAACACAGTAGTTTGACAATAAATGGCTTCACCCAACCACTAACCATGAGTGGAGAAAAAGTTTTGCTGTTATCATTCATATTCTCTGAAAAAAGGCCAAGAAAGCAAAAATTCTGATGGGTTATGTAAACTTTTGAGCATAACTGTATACTGGCATGAAACTCATTGATGTTGCTAGAACACTGCCTTGTGTATACAGATTATGCATAGGCAGTGACAAGATACTGAGTGGGGACTGAATGGGCATATTCTGTCCCCTTAGAGTTTGTATCGACTTGTGTGAATGGGCCAGTAAAGTCTATCCACTTACCCATATTCAATCGGCAATTGTTTATTGGTAGAAACATGCCTGTCTAAATGTAGCTTTATACAAGCAATTTCCAATGTCTCAGTACAATGTGACAAACCACAACCACTTTGTCACCAACATTTATACCAAGAATTCCTATCCAGTCACGCCATGGTACAACATTCAGCACCACACATCTAATAAAAAATACAGGTGGCACATTACTATCATCAGACTTGATGAAAACCAAAGTAGTGCCCTAAGTGTCATCTTGACTTTGCAATAATAAAGAGAGCATGTGTATGAAACCATTGGAAAATGGCAAAGTGCTCACTTTAGGGACATTGTTTGGACCTACCCTACACCCCCTAAACTAAAGACTCATCACCTACAGTTATTCCCCTGCCCCAGAATTCAGATTTTTTTTTACCATTTATTTTTTCCACAATTGCACACACACAGTGTTGAGTGATTGCCGAAACACTGTAAGGTCAGGTTTGGACCTCTGCAGAACCTACACAGGAAAAAGAATAGAAAAGGTTCACGATTGCACAACTTACCTTGGACGAAAATATTTAAAGGTGAGCTGAGCTCTGAATAGGATTCCTGATAGTATTTGCAAAAGTAGTCCCCATTGTTTTCGCTCTGAATGTTCACAAAGAGAAATTCGCCACTGCTGCTGCCATTTAGGGTCTCGTTCTTTCCATTTGGTTTTTCACGCACAAAGTAAAACAAGTTTGCCTTCGCTGATGCATTTGTACATTTCAATGTTATGTTGTCACCTTTCATAATGTTGTTTGTAGGATCTTTTGTAACTATTTTGAGAATTGGCTTTGGGAGAGCGCCTAGATTAGAAAAGAGGTGATTTTTACATATTAAATCATAAAATATAATTGCAAAAAAAAAATTCAGGATAATTTGTTAGAAATCTTAATGTGCATGAGATTTAATATCGACAGAGCAATGTTATATCTAATCTGCTTGTTTTAGATGAAGGAGTGGCGCTGCGTTCTCTTAGCCAGTTAGATATTTTATCCATACTGCACCCTCCAACCTACAGGTTTCAACTAGATAGATTCTTGAGGTGACTGCTGACATTTCGAAGCATGTAACTCCGTATATACCGCAGTTCATGGTATTTACTGGCTTCCTGCGTAGAGACTCAAACTCTTTGGGCGCCCAATCCGAAGGATACAAGATGCACGTCAGATTCTACTTTTCATTGTGGTAACATAAACATCATACTTAATAACAATCCCCACTTTGCAGGGACAGTCTTGGAAACTGGACCACAAATAGGGCAGTGATTGGTGAAACCATGTCCAAAAGCTACGCAAAACTGCAACACCAAGAAGAAAATACTGAGAAATTATGGAAATTACAGGATGGAGACAGGTTACTAATCTGCAAATGATGATGAAATGGAAACAAAATTTTTAAAACATCTCGATTTATTTAGTCTGGAGTATGAAGGCCACATGCAGAAATTCCTGCACTTACAGCATTGTCTACTATCAGCGAGGTTAGGCGATAGAGGTAACCAAAGAGGTTACGCCCTTTCCGACATCGGGAGTAATAATATGCTGATGTTGGACACCCTCCCTTTGATGTGGGCTCCGGCGCTAAGCCCACATTTTTCCGGCAAATGTTAGCTGTTTTGAACAGCTGACATGTGCCTCTAACAGCCACAAGTGGAATTGCAATCCACCTGTGGTTATTAACCCATTAAATGCCGCTGTCAAACTCTGACAGAGGCATCTAACACGCGCTTCCAGGAAGTGTGCCGGAAATCCCGCCCATCGGCGACCCCATCACGTGATCTCGGGTCACCGATGGGTTGGCATGACAATCAGAGGTCTCCAGCAAACTGCTATGGTTGTCATAGCCAGATTGCTATGAGCACCACCCGATGGTCGGCGCTCATAGCAAGTCAGAAATTCTGCTACATACAGGCGATCTGATCATCGCCTGTATGTAACAGAGCCGATTGGATAAGTGCAGTTTATAGTCTCCCATGGAGACTATTGAAACATGCCAAAAATAAAAAAAAAAGTTTTTTAAAAAAATATAAAAGTCCAAATCACCCCTCCTTTCACCCCATTCAAAATAAAACAATAAAAAAAATCGAACATACACATATTTGGTATTCCCGTATTCAGAATCGCCCAATCTATCAATATAAAAAAAGATTTAAACCAATCGCTAAACAGATTAAAGAGAAAAAAAAGTCAAAACGCAACATTGCATTAAAATCCAATAATGGGTGATCAAAAGATCGTATCTGCACCAAAATGGTATCATTAAAAACACCCAACCCGAGATCACAAAAAATGGAGATGCTACGGGTATCGGAAAATGGCGCAATTTTTTATTTTTTTTTTACCAACCTTTGGATTTTTTTTCACCACTTAGATAAAAAAAGAACCTACACATGTTTGGTGACTATGAACTCGTAATATATAGAAAAACAGTGTGCACAGCTGAGAAAAATGGTGCCAAGGTAGGTTCCCAAACTGTAGCTAATCATTCAAGAAAAACCCGGCACTCAACCTTGTAATGATTTACAGAATATTTATTCAATCCCAGACAGTGATGTAGTACAACAAAACGTTTCGGTCCGAAAGGGACCTTCATCAGTTGCGTACTGATAATAAGACGAATGAGAATAGCCAGAAGTATAAGATCGAGGTGAATACCCTTGAGCGGTAAATCGAAGTGATACTCAGTCTGGGAAGAGAGTATAGGTGGATGCAGCCAAAGAGGCGATGCTGCAGACGCGGCGTCCACTGCTGGTCTGGAGCATGTGGCTGTGACGGCATGAGTATAAGGGCAAGATGGGGGGCGGGTACTTCACTCACCGAATCGTTTTGTCGTACTGTATCACTGTCTGGGATTGAATAAATATTCTGTAAATAATTACAAAGTTGAGTGCCAGGTTTTTCTTGTATGAACTCGCAATGACCTGGAGAATTATAATGCAGGTCAATTTTAGCATATAGTGAACATAGTAAAAAAGTAAAACAAAAAATAATTGTGGAATTGCACTCTTTTTGCAATTTCACCCCACTTGGAATTTTTTTCCCATTTTCCAGTGCATGATATGTTAAAACTAATAGTTTAGTTCAAAAGTATAACTCGTCCCGCAAAAAAGAAGCCCTCACATGGCCATTTTGACAGAAAAATAAACATTATGGCTCTGGGAGGAAGGGGAGCAAAAAGTAAAAATGCAAAAACGAAAATACCTCCGTCATGAAGGGTTTAATGGTCATCTGAGGGATACTCTACCTCGCTCAATGAACCTGGGCAAATCATCAAGATGCACTGCTGACAGCTCCTGAGTAATCACTGACCAATAACGTACCAGATATGCTCAGTGAGAGTCAAGTCCGGAGACCCTAAAGCCATGGTAGCACTTTTAGGACAATATGGCTGCTCACAGTAGCATGAGCAATATGCAGCCTGGCGTTCTGTTCAAAAACAGCTCCTGGGACACTTTTCTTGTGCAGGCCTCTTCATGGTGTTACCAACATTCTCTCCAGATCAATGTTTATTTTATAACAAAGTATTTCTTCAGATATTTTGTTATATCATGCCTGAGGAAGGGACCTAAGAAGTCCTGAAAGCTTGCTTCGTAAAATCATTTACTTTATTTTTGTTAGCCATTAAAAGGTATCATAACTACAAGATTATCTTGTTTTTCACACTGAGAGCATTATTATACACTGTTTGCATAATTATTAGTCAAGTTGTATTTGAGAGGATTCTATTTATTATTGAACAACAACTATGTTCTCAATCAACCCAAAAGACTCATAAATATCAAAGCTTAATACTTTTGGAAGTTGGAGTGGTTTTTTTTTTAGATTTGCTATCTTAGGAGGATATCTGTTTGTGCTGGTAACTATTACTGTGCAGAATTATTAGGCAACTTAATAAAAACCAAATATATACCCATCTCACTTGTTTATTTTCACCAGGTAAACCAATATAACAACAGAAAATTTAGAAATAAACATTTCTGTCATTCAAAAACAAACAAAAAAAAATCAGTGACCAACATAGCCACCTTTCTTTACAATGACACTCAGAAGCCTTCCATCCATAGATTCTGTCAGTTACTTGATCTGTTTACGATCAACATTGCGTGCAGCAGCCACCAAGCCTCCCAGACACTGTTCCGAGAGGTGGACTGTTTTCCCTCCCTGTAGATCTCACATTTTATGAGAGACCACAGGTTCTCTATGGGGTTCAGATCAGGTGAACAAGGGGGCCATGTCATTATTTTTTCTTCTTTTAGACCTTTACTGGGCAGCCACGCTGTGGAGTATTTGGATGCATGTGATGGAGCATTGTCCTGCATGAAAATCATGTTTTTCTTCAACGATATCGACTTCTTCCTGTACCACTGCTTGAAGAAGGTGTCTTCCAGAAACTGGCAGTAGGTCTGGGAATTGAGCTTCACTCCATCCTCAACCCGAAAAGGTCCCACAAGTTCATCTTTGATGATACCAGCCCACACCAATACCCCACCTCGACCTTGCTGGCATCTGAGTCGGAGTGGAGCTCTCTGCCCTTTACTGATCCAGCCTCGGGCCAATCCATCTTGCCCATCAAGAGTCACTCTCATTTCATCAGTCCATAAAACCTTACAAAAATCAGTCTTAACATATTTCTTGGCCCAGTCTTGACGTTTTATCTTATGTTTCTTGTTCAAAGGTGTTGGTTTTTCAGCCTTCCTTACCTTGGCCATGTCCCTGAGTATGGCACACCTTGTGCTTTTTGATACTCCAGTAACGTTGCAGCTCTGAAATATGGCAAAACTGTTGGCAAATGGCATCTTGGCAGCTTCACGCTTGATTTTCCTCAATTCATGGGCAGTAATTTTGACCTTTTTTTTATCAACACCTTCTTGGACCCTGTTGGCTATTTGCCATAAAACGCTTGATTGTTCAGTGATCACGCTTGAAAAGTTTGGCATTTTCAAGACTGCTGCATCCCTCTGCAAGACATCTCACAATTTTTGACTTTTCAGAGTCCGTCAAATCTCTCTTCTGACCCATTTTGCCAAAAGGAAAGAAAGTTGCCTAATAATTAAGCACACCTTATATAGGGTGTTGATGTCATTAGACCACACCCCTCCTCATTAGAGATGCAAATCACATGATTTACATAATTAGCAGTTGGCTTTCAAGGATATACAGCTTGGAGTAGGACAACATGTATAAAAAGGATGATGTGATCAAAATACTCATTTGCCTAATAATTCTGCACACAGTGTACTGTATGGAACACTATGTGGGGTGGAATTATACTGTATGAAGCACTATGTGGTATCATTATTCTGTATGGAATCCTATGTGGGCCATTATATTGTATGGAGCACTATGTGGGGCATTATACTGTATGGAGCACTATGTGAGGCTTGTTATATTTTATAAAGCGAAGGAAAGGAATTCCAGTGAGGCAGCAGATTAGGTAAATAAAATTCACAATCTATTTTTAAAATTCCATTAAAAAAGTGCTTGTAGCATCCGACATACTGTAATGTCTCCTGATGCGACTTTTTAGGGGGACAATAGTGCACCCAAAATATTGAATATGACAAAGTGTGCAATCTGTAAGATAAATAGCCCCTGTGATATTACAATTAATAAAATGTTTGAAGTTGAAAGTCTGACCCGTAGATGATGATGTAAACTGTTTAGATTTGTGTGTGTGCTCACTAGAGATGCATTTGGTTTTGCCACATCTTAAAAAACTTTTTAATGAAAGCCACGTGTCTGTGGATTTTCTAGTATTTTGTTGAAATAGACTATGGGACAATAATGACCCCATTTTGGCTACATATCTGAAATTGATATTTTGTAAAATATTAGAAAGTTTTGTATCATTGTCCAAAATGGGTAAATATTTCCTGATAATCTGAATAATGTCCTGATACTGAGAGCTGTATTTAGTTGAAAAAGTAATAAGATCATCATTTTTCTTGGCACAATTGGCATTTTTTAAGGCTTATATTTTTGTTTTTCAAGTTTTTATTCAAATGTGTATTATATTTTAAGGAGCACTATGTGAGGCCATTATACTGTATGGAGCACTATGTGAGGCTATTATACTGTATGGAGCACTATGTGAGGCTATTATACTGTATGAACACTATGTGAGGCATTTATACTGTATGGAGCACTATGTGGGGGCCATTATACTGTATGGAGCACTATGTGGGGACTATTATATTTTATGGAGCACTATATGGGGCCCATTATAATGTATAGAGCGCTATATGGGGCCCACTATATACTGTGTGGAGCTCTTTGTGGAGACCTTCACATCTGTTTAGAGCATTGTGTGGGGCCCATTATATACTGTAAGGAGCGCTGTATGTGGCCCATTATATACTGTATAGAGCTCTGTATGAGGTGCACTATATACTTTATGGAGCTCTTTGTGGGACCCATTATATGCTGCAAAGAACGCTGTGTGATGCCTACTATATACTGTAAAGAGCGCATTTTGGGGCCAATTATACTGTGTGGAGCACTATGTAGGGCCCTTTATATTGTGTAGTGCATTATGTGGGCCTGTTATATTATATAGAGTACTATGTGGGACCCTTTATACTGTGTAGAGCACTATGTGGGCTTATTATACTGTATGGAGCACTAAGTTGGGCAATTAAACTACATGGAGGACTATGTGGGGCCATTATACTGCATGAAACACTGTGTGGAGCCATTGTACTGTATGGAGAACTATGTGGGGCCATTATACTCTATGGAGCACTATGTGGGGACTATTATATTTTATGGAGCACTATGTGTGTGGACCATTATATGCTCTGTGGGGATTACAATTGGAGAATCATAGTGTGATGTTGGTCACCATTCTTTCTCGAGGGGATTGAGGGAGGGTGGGTACAGTAGGGTCATCATACCGTGCGTGTGGAGGGTACTGTGGAGGAGTTCACGGTGGTGGATTATGCTGTGTTTTGGGGCACTTTTGTTTGCATCACACTTTATTATCTGTATTATTCGAGGTTTTTTCTTTGTTATTATATATTTAAATTAGGCCATTGGGACATATGCTTGCTTTTTACTGCTCTTACATAACATATATTAATCCAATATGCTAATATATTAATTAAAATGTACTTTGTTCGTGGGACAACTCCTTTAAGTTTGTTTTCATATGAAAAACGTCATCGATATATTTGATGATAAGGAAAAACTTCCTCAATTGTACATTTTTTAAAATAAATATCAAAGTTGCCTTTGCCTTTGTCCAAGCTTTTAATTTTGTCCCTCTGTTTATTTGAGTTTGACATACCTGATCTAGGGGTATGGTAAGCATTTTGATTCTACATGTCTATAATGCTGGGACATGTAAACGAAAAATTACATTTTTGTACCCAAAAATGTTGTTTGAGCCCCATATTTTTCATTTTTCATAAGGAGTAATAGGTAAAATTGGACCCACAATTAGTTTATACCTTCTCCTTAATGTGACAATGCCCGTATGTGGTCAGAAACTACTGTTTGGGCACATGACAAGGCTCTGTGCTGAGGGTAAGAGCACTATTTGACATCTTGAATGCCCATTTTCCTTTAATAGTTTTCATTTGCAGAGCATCAGAGGTGCCAGAAGATCAGAAACAGACATAAGAGAACCAATTTTGGAAATTACATACCTCTGGGATTCTGCGGGAGTAGTGACTATTTTAACATCAAGGTTGTTTTATAGAAATAAGCATACAATGGATGTTGCAAAGTGAAAATTACAAATATGACTGCTTAAAAGTATTGTGCCTAGCTTTTGCTTTTGTAGACATGCATCCCATAAATTGTTAACTTGGGTCTCCCCAGTACTGCAGTGCCAAACATGTGGATGCTAAGTGCAATTTGGACACACTGTGGGGCTCAGAAAAAGGGGGACATATTTTTGGCGAATATACTGTACATTGCTTTCCAAAGCATCTGAACTACCAGTTATATGGAAACCCATTAAAAATCCATGTTTTTGTGGGATGATTTTACATTTTTTATTGGTAGCATTGTGGGTACATTACATTTTGGGTCACATTTAAGACTCAGCTCAAATTTATGCTATGCTCCACAATGAGCACTTACATCGTTGTTTCTGTCTAATCTAATACATGAGCCCTGAAGGACCGTTCACTGTAATGAGCCAGACAGAGTCAATTCGCCTTTGTTCCTGTGGTGTCCATTTTTTTGGAGGTCATAAAAGCGACCCCAACTGCACTTTTCTGCATGCCAAAAATACGAGCTACCGCCAGAACAGAGGCCAGAATCTATAGTGACTCCGCTCATTACAGTGAATTGTTCAATCAGAGATTTTGACTAAAACTTGTTTTTTTTTTCTTTACACATGCCTTTTTAACGAGAGTCTTACTAAGGTAATATGCATTGGATGGCATAAAGCTTTAATTCTAACACTTTGTGTGTCTTATTTTAAGCCACTTTTTTAAGTGACATCTTTCCTTAATTCTGTGGGTTGCTATGATTACTTAATACTGCATTTATGTTTTACAATTTTTACACATTTCATCCAAAAAGAATAATTTTTCTTGTGCCTGGTCATTACCATAGTATTTTTTCCATAGATGTAGCTGTATTTTTTTATTTTTTATTTTTTGCAGTAAGGGGTTAGTTAAAGGCGTAGAGATGAGCGAATTTGTTCAGATTCGGTTCCGAATACAATCGGAATCAAATATTGTATTTGCAATATTCGTCGAACACAGCCAAACGTCATTAGAGTCAATGGGAGTAAATATTACAGAATATGTTCAAATGTTCGGAACCGATCATAAGACATACATTCGGCACGAATAGTGTTTGAATATGGCCCAAATATGTCAAAATCAGATTTGGGGTAAAAATCCAAACAAATTAGCTCATCTCTAGTTAAGAGCGAAATCCAGTAAAGTAATCTTCTAACAAGACATCGATGTTGTGCTATTTTGTCTCAGTAGTTTTCGTTGAATGAATGGTTTTGAAAAATCATGTACCATCAGCAAAATGATCAGAATTTTATTGGGGTGGAATTTTCTTCTTAGGCTTCAATAACATAAGTCTTATATTTTTCACTCTTATCTTATGTTGTACTTACTGGCTGATAACCATTGTGTGTTCATCATCAGGAGCCAGCCTGAAACAAATAATAATGGATTAGGCTCACGGAAAATAACTACTTCTGTTGTATTAGTACCTAGCGGGAGCAAGGCTTACGTGCAGGGCCGCCATCACGGCATTACAACCCTTACAACTGTATGGGGCCCGGTGATTAGGGGGGCCCGAGCACGCTGACAGCCTGGTCCGCGCTCGGGCCCCCCGATCTGCGCTCGGGCCCCTTGACATTTTGTTCAGGCTTTGCTGCGCATCATAACCCAGCATGCCGGGCCCCCCGGGCCCTCCCCCACTAGTGCACCATGGTCCAGCCAGCGCCGCCCTCACCTGACGTCACACGCTGCTCTGCTCCACTTCCTCATTCCGGAGCAGAGCAGTGTGCGGTGTGTGCACGCTACGTGGGACTGGCAGCAGTTGCAGAAGACGGTGGACGCCGGCGGCAGGACGGCAGGCAGGCACAATCACGAGGTAGAGGCAAGCAAACAGGTTGGGTCTGACTCCGACTTCTCCGGTGGCTTGGCGGCTGCGCTGATGATGGGGACAAATCTCCAGCGTCCATAGCTGTATGCAGGCAGTCAGAAGACGTTTCTATATTAGTCAGCACAGTACCACATGATACTCCCCTTTTATTAGTATTCCTTCTTAGTGAGCAGCTGGCAGTAGCCAGCATGTGACTGTCTCCCCCTTAGATTTACTGTTCCTCATTTAGTGAGCACAGTTCCAGCATGCTGACTGTCTCCCGGAGATAGTCAGTGCTGAATGTCTCCATAAAAGGGGAGACAGTAATTAACATCTAGGGAGACAGTAGCTAATCTCCCGGGGAGACAGTCAGCATTAGCATAGGGGAAACTGTGTGCTCACTTAAAAGGAGGAGACAGTAATTAAATCTAAGGGGGAGACAGTAGCTAAATCTCCTGGGGAGACAGTCAGCATGCTGGAACTGTGCTCACTAAAAGGAGGAGACAGTAAATTAAAGGGACATAAGGGGAAGGCCACTAAGCTAAATCTCCGGGGAGACAGTCAGCATGCTGGAACTGTGCTCACTAAAAGGAGGAGACAGTCTAAATCTAAGGGGGAGACAGTCAGCATGCTGGAACTGTGCTCACTAAAAGGAGGAGACAGCTAAATCTAAGGGGAGACAGTCAGCATGCTGGAACTGTGCTCACTAAAAGGAGGAGACAGTAAATCTAAGGGGAGACAGTCAGCATGCTGGAACTGTGCTCACTAAAAGGAGGAGACAGCTAAATCTAAGGGGGAGACAGTCAGCATGCTGGAACTGTGCTCACTAAAAGGAGGAGACAGCTAAATCTAAGGGGGAGACAGTCAGCATGCTGGAACTGTGCTCACTAAAAGGAGGAGACAGCTAAATCTAAGGGGGAGACAGTCAGCATGCTGGAACTGTGCTCACTAAAAGGAGGAGACAGCTAAATCTAAGGGGGAGACAGTCAGCATGCTGGAACTGTGCTCACTAAAAGGAGGAGACAGCTAAATCTAAGGGGGAGACAGTCAGCATGCTGGAACTGTGCTCACTAAAAGGAGGAGACGATAAATCTAAGGGGGAGACAGTCAGCATGCTGGAACTGTGCTCACTAAAAGGAGGAGACAGCTAAATCTAAGGGGGATGACAGTCAGCATGCTGGAACTGTGCTCACTAAAAGGAGGAGACAGCTAAATCTAAGGGGGAGACAGTCAGCATGCTGGAACTGTGCTCACTAAAAGGAGGAGACAGATAAATCTAAGGGGGAGACAGTCAGCATGCTGGAACTGTGCTCACTAAAAGGAGGAGATAGCTAAATCTAAGGGGGTGACAGTCAGCATGCTGGAACTGTGCTCACTAAAAGGAGGAGACAGATAAATCTAAGGGGGAGACAGTCAGCATGCTGGAACTGTGCTCACCAAAAGGAGGAGACAGATAAATCTAAGGGGGAGACAGTCAGCATGCTGGCACTGGGCAGCTGCGCTCACTTAAGAAGAGGACATACTAAATCTAAGGGGGAGACTCTCCCCTTAGATTTAGTTATGTCCTCTTCTTAGTGAGCTCAGTGCCAGCATGCTGACTGTCTCCTCCTTTTAGTGGGACTTCATGTTTTTGCAGCACATCGCACCCTGTTCTGCCTGTGACCCGGGAGGGTCTGCGTCTTATGACCATGTCAGATATCAGTGGGGTCTTGGTTGCCCCGGGGTCCGGCTGCTCTACAACAATGTTATGTCTGTTCCTGCCGATAGCTGCGAGATGTCCCTGAGTCTTGGGAGGACCCCGCTCCTCATTTGGGGGGGCTACATTATGGCGGATATACGGGGTCATCACAGCCCCATACATAATGTATGTGACCCCCACCACACCGATCAGCTGACTGCAGGCCCCTTCACTATAGCGCCATACAGGCACCGTGGTCATGTCTGGTACTGCAGCTCCTCACTATCCTGACCCATAGCAGTGGGAGACTGAGCTGCAGTACCAGACATGTCCACAACCAAGAGTATGGCACTATGCGGGTACATAGTAAGGGTCAGGACTGCCGCTGATCTCGGGTGGACCCCTCCAAGGAGCCAATAACAAGGGGACTCTGAGCTGGGGTCCGCTGTGGGTGGCAGTGGCACTATATAAGGGGTGCACTGAAGATGGCACTGTATAAGGGGTACACTGAGGATGGCAATGTATAAGGGGTGCACTGACGATGACACTATATAAGGGGTGCAGCAGGGCTATCAAACTGTTTGTGGGGGTTGGTCCCCATAGTGTGTTGGCATTGTGGGGGCCATTATACTGAATGGAGGGCTGCAGGGGCCATCATATTGTGTGTGGAATTCCTGATATCGTGTAGGGACCCTCAAATTACAGTTAGGGTTGTATGGGACATTTATTGTGTGAGCCTGGGTGAGCTCTCATATTTTAGTGGGGCTCTGGGTGACATTATAGTGTGTGGGGACCCTCACACTGCTTTTGGAATCTGTGTAGGTCATCAAAAAAGTTACCAAATGTTTAATGGGTTAGTGTAGAGTAGGTCCCTGCCAATAGAGTCTACCTTGTCATGGTGGCGGCTTAAAAAATCTTTTGGCCAAAGCAAAAGCTGATGGCTTTGTATGTGATATGGTGTTAGGCCCCGTGCACACGTTGCGGATTCACTTGCGGATTTTGCTAAAATCGCAGGTAAACCGCACTGCGGTTTTAGCGCGGATTTACTGTGGTTTTGGCGTGGTTTTTGGTGCGGATTTGCCCTGCGGTTTTACACCTATAATGAAATAGGTGTAAAACCGCAGCGGAATCCGCACAAAGAATTGACATGCTTCGGTTTGGAAACCGCACCCAATTCGCGCGGAAAATTCTGCAGCGTGTGCACAGCTTTTTTTTTCCGCCTTCACTAACATTGTACTGTACATGGCGTCCGGCTCTGCAGCGCAAAAAACCGCTGCGGAACCGCAGCAGAAACCGCAAAGTGTGCACAGGCCCTTAATGTGTGATTGGTGAGGGTGTGGTGCAGAAGTGGAGTTTTTCCAAGAAAGGGTGGAGGGATTTTGGAAGGTTCGCGTGGTGGAGTAGGAGCTAGGGTAGAGGCGCAACTGGGGGTGGAGCCTGGGCGGAGTCTCAAGGGGGGGCTCCATAAATTTTGCCAGTATGGGGCCCCGAAATTCCTAGTGGCAGCCCTGCTAACGTGTTATACAAAAGAGTTGTACATTGGAGGAACAGTTATAACCATTGTCCATAAACGTTAAAGGGAACCTGATGATTTTGGCAAACTGTTCTACATGCATAAATGTGCAGTAGTACCCAGCAATGAATTGGAAGTTTCATGATATGTAGACTCCCTCCGACCTCCAGTTGCTGATTGACCAATTTTGGCTTACCAATGTACATAGGGAAACATTTATAAATCAGTGGTTGAAGGGTAGATTAACCATGCATAGCATGAACACAATGGACATCTCTCTGGCAGCACATAGCAATGATTAAAGGTCTTCATGCATATTAGTCTAATGTAGTCCAAACCCTCCCACATGGACCAGTTTGGCCAATAGTCTTACATGTATGGGGTCAACGACAGAGATGTTGGGGGAGTTAAAGTGGTTGTCCCACGAACAAAGTTAATTTTAATCAATAAATCTTGGAATAATAACAATTTCCACAATTGGATGTGTTTAAAAAATGTTCCTGTGCTGAGATAATCTTATTTGGCAGTCAGAAATCAGACATGCCAGATCCTTAACCCCTTTATGACAATGGACTTAATAATCCGTCCATGTGACCTGGGCCTATTTGACCATGGACGGATTATTACGTCCTCATGATGACCCAAGCACATGGGTGGTGTGCGGGCAATCACCGCCGGGTGTCAGATGATTCTGACAGCTGATGCCTGGCAAAAGTGCCAGGAGCAGTCATACACAGCTCCCGGAACTTTAACCCCTGAAATGCTGAGTTCGAACACGATAGCAGCAGTCCGGGAGCAGACAGAGGCCCTCTGCCTTAGAACCGGAGAACCCGCGGCGTGACGCAGGGTCCCGATCGTTGCCATGATGACCAGATGTCATCATGACAACATCAGGGTCACCAGAGCTAGGAAACTTGCTGATCATGCGTAGTGCATGATCAGCAACTTTCCTTGTCAGTGTCAGTGCTGACAGTTTGTACAGTATGGGGATGCTGCTGCTGCTTTACAAATCAAGTTTAATTAAACACAGCTGTACTTCAATGAAGGAGTAGAGCCATCTCAAGGAGGATCACAAGGAAAGAGACAGCATGTGACTTAAATATGAGTGCCTGAGCAAATGGTCTGAATACTTATGACCATGTGATATTTCAGGTTTTCTTTTTAAATAAATTTGCAAAAATTTCTACATTTCTGTTTTTTTCAGTCAGGATGGGGTGCAGAGTGTACATTAATGAGAAAAAACAAACTTTTTTGAATTTCCCAAATGGCTGCAATGAAACAAAGAGTGAAAAATTTAAAGGGGTCTGAATAATTTCCGTACCCACTGTATATATGACAATAGTCAATTTCTGGAACAAAAATATTTTGTGAACTGTACCAGGCCAAGCGTTTTTTAAACTTTTAACAAACCGTAATTTTACAAAAAAAAATACATTACACTGTACGAATGACTAATTGAATCCAGAAAAAAATTGAACTTTTTTTGAGTTTTGGATAGCACCATAATGTAACAATAACTGGGTTAAAATGAATGGCCAACTAATTGAATCCAGAAAAAAATGTTGAACGTAAATATTTTGAAAGTGTAGTTAATGTACACTGGTGTGCTAGCCAACTGCTAATTCATCCCAAACCAGAGAGACAAACAAAAATTAATAATCCAAGGAATCCCAAACCAGCTCCCACAATTCCTTTCGCCTGATCCTCTACTCAGTCCTATAAATTTAGTAGCATTCTAAGGGGTGCACGTGTGTGGGGTGGATGCACGTGTCCTGCAGCAAAGTATAACTGCAGCTAAGTATACAGAAGCTGCAGTTATTTCAACCTCAGTTAGTCACGACAGGAGTCAGGTAACACACACTATGTATCTGTCTTTTGACTATGTCTGCCGAGTAAGCACTTCTTATTACTTGGACTTAGCTTTTCTTTAAACCCATTCTCATTCAACATGTTTACATATGCCCTTACAGTGTTTGCTCCACTAATCCTCACTCTCATTCACTGTCCCCAAACTCCTGCACCCTCTAACCAAATAATCAATTCCCCTCCCTCTTACCTACCCACCTGACCTCCTCTGCCGACCTGCTCCTCAACCTCAGATCTCTCCTAATAAAACATAAAACAAGCCAGTCACTCTCTTTCTCCCATCTGCTCTTCCTCTCTCTGCTTCTCCTCATTGCTGGCGACATATCTCCCAATCCTGGACCCTCACAGCTAATATTTCCCATTACTACCCCCTCCTACCGCTCCCTATCTAATATAAACTTGCAATCTCTCCAACGTAAAACCCGTGCCCTTGACGCCCCACCCCCTGCTCCCTCTCTCTGGAGCACTCTGGAATGCCCGCTCTATCTGCAATAAGCTTCATGTGATTCATGACCTCTTTATCTCTCGCAATCTTGTCTTCCTCGGCCACACAAGCATGGCTGACACCTTCTGACACCGCCTCCCCTGCTGCGCTGTGTTCCGGCGGCCTCCATTTCACCAACACTCCTCTCCCCGCCAACAGACACGGTGGAGGAGTGGATTTTCTACTTTCTTATAACTGCACCTTTAACCCAATCCCATCTCTTCCCTCCATTATCCTCCCCTCTTTTGAAGTCCACTCTGTCCCCATCTACTCTCCCTCCAATCTCCAAGTAGCTGTCATATACCGACCTCGGGGCCCGGCCACTGCACTGACTTTATTGACCAATTCTCTACCTGGATTCTTCACTTCTTTCCACTGACATTAACACTATCATCATGGGTGACTTCAACATCCCTACCGATACTCTTCACTCAACAGTCTCCAAACTCCTGTCCCTTACTTCATCTTTTGGACTTGCTCAGTGGTCCTCCTCAGCCACCCACACAGATGGACATACATTATAGACCTGGTCTTCACCCGCCTCTGCTCTCTATCTAACTTCACCACCTCCCCTCTCCCTCTATCCGACCACCACCTACTCACTTTCTCATCCCTGTCCTCCTCATCTGTCACCCATGTCCAGCAACATGTGCACACCCACAGAAACCTCGCACACTTAGACACCCACACGCTCTCTGATTCTATTCTACCACTGGCATCCATATCCTCAGTACATGACACAGACGGTGCCACTGCTTTCTACAATGCCACTCTCGCATTAGCTATTGACGCGGTCGCCGCTCTCATTTATGGCAGAGTGCGATGTATCAACAGAGAACCTTGGCACAATAACACCACTAAAAAGCTTCGGCAAGTGTCCAGGCTTGCAGAGCGGCGTTGGAAGAAAACAGATTCACAAGATGATTTCACTGCATTCAAACAGGCAACACTTGCTTTCAAATCTGCCCTCACCTCTGCTAAACAGGCCTACTTCACAACCATCGTATCTTCCCAATTCTACGACCCCAAACAGTTACTCAAAACTTTTAACTCCCGGCTCTGCCCACCACTGCCCCCTCCAACCTGTCTCATCTCTGCTGAGGACTTTGCCACACACTTCAAAAATAAGATCGAACAAACAAGGCAGGTCTTCATTGTTCAACCACCACAACCTCTTGTATACCAGACCAATACCCAAACCCCATAACCTCCCTCTCCAACATCACTGAAGGGGAGCTTAATTGTCTCTTCTCCAAATCACACCTCAAGTCACCACCTGTGCACTCGACCCCATCCCACCCCACCTCCTCGCCAACCTCACCACTACTTTTATCCCATTCCTAACCCACCTCTTCAACCTATCACTAACTTCTGATACCTTCCCTTTTGCTTTCAAACATGCCACAATCACGCCTATCCTTAAAAAGCCAACCCTCGGCCCAACCGCTATATCCAGCTATCGCCCAATATCGCTGCTCCCATTCGCTTCCAAACTCCTTGAGCAGCACGTCCACGCTGAACTTTCCTCCCATCTCTCATCTAACTTGCTCTTTGACAATCTACAATCTGGTTTACTCCCCCATCACTACACTGCGACAGCCCTGACCAAAATTACTAATGACCTACTTACAGCCAAAGCTAACGGACAATACTCTATACTTCCCCATATAGACCTGTCCTCTGCTTTCATCACAGTTGACCACTGCCTCCTACTACAGAACCTCTCCTCCTTTGCCATCAAAGACCTTGTGCTATCCTGGATCTCCTCATACCTTTACAACCGCACATTCAGCGTCTCCAACTCACACACTACCTCCTCATTCCACCCTCTCTCTGTTGGAGTCCCCCAAGGCTCTGTTCTAGGACCCCTACTCTTCTCAATCTATACACTTGGCCTGGGTCAACTCATAAAATCACATGGATTCCACCTTTATGCTGATGACACTCAGATCTACCTCTCTGGCCAAGATGTCACCTCTCTGCTATCCAGAATCCCGGAGTGTCTATCAGCCATATCCTCCTTCTTCTCTTCTCGCTTCCTCAAACTCAATGTGGACAAATCTGAACTCATCATCTTTCCTCCATCTCACAGATCTTCCTTACCTGACCTATCTATCACAATTAATGACATCACGCTTTCCTCCGAACTGGAAGTCCGCTGCCTCGGAGTAACTCTTGACTCTGCCCTGTCCTTCAAACCTCACATCCAAGCTCTTTCCACCTCCTGTCGCCTCCAGTTCAAAAATATTTCCAGAATTCGTCCTTTCCTCAACCCTCAATCTACTAAAATGCTTGTGCATGCCCTCATCATCTCCCGCCTCGACTACTACAACATTCTCCTCTGTGGCCTCCTTGCTAACACCCTCGCACCTCTCCTGTCCATCCTTATCTCTGCTGCCCGACTAATTCATCTCTCTCCTCACTACTCCTCCGTTTTTACCCACTGCAAATCTCTTCACTGGCTCCCATTCCCTAAGCGTATCCAGTTCAAATTACTAATACTGACCTACAAGGGCATCTATAACTTGTCTCTTTCATATATCACTGAACTAATCTTCCGATATCTTCCCTCACGTAATCTTCGGTCCTCCCAAGACCTCCTTCTCTCCTCCACACTTATTCGCTCCCCACCCAATCGCCTCCAAGACTTCTCCCGAATATCCCCCATCTTCTGGAATTCTTTGCCCCAACACGTCCGACTATCAACCACATTCGGATCCTTCAGATGGAACCTGAAAACCCACCTCTTCAGGAAAGCTTAAAGCCTGCAAAGACCCGCTGCCTCCTCACCAATACCAGAGTTACCGCCTCACGAACACCGGAGCTGCTACAATCCCCCAACCTACTGTCTCCTTCCCCATCATTCTGTAGAATGTAAGCCTGCAAGGGCAGGGTCCTCTCCCTATCAGTCTGTGATTGTAAGTTTGTTTACTGTAAGTGATATCTGTAATTTGTATGTAACCCTTTCTCATGTACAGCACGTGGAATCAATGGTGCTATATAAATAAATAATAGTAATAATGTACTCTACACTCATAAATGCTTTGTAGAAAGTGTAATGCCTGGAAATTATCATAAGAAGGGTAACACAATAATCCTCTTAGGTATCCACTTATTCTTCTCCATCCTCAGGGGACTGGGGGACTGCCTCCACCTGCTTCCTGGGCTGTAAGTGACCCGGCTTTGGTTAGTGCTGGAGCCCCCGACATGTAGAAATGTGAGACAGTCCCCTTTGTCACACCCACCGCACACCAACAATGTTGACCTTCTGTTTGATTTACGTGACTTTGGTTCCAGCTGTCAGCTCTTGCAGCTTTCAAGGCAAATGTTCCATCTCTACTGCCCATGGTTGAATGGGATGTGATGACGGGTCTCAAACTCTTCTATGACCCCTATTTCCACTGCCTCCCCACGGGATTCCAACTGTTGGTACCTTGTGGCTAGCAGGTCTGCTAGCATTTCTTCATCACTGGTCCTGGCTAGCCTCCTTTTCTCGTGTGACCAGCCTAGGCCCGGCAATCCGATCACTAGTTGCTGGATTCTGGCTCTCCTGATTGCAGTCCGCAAAAACTCCAGAGGTGAAGACTGAGGCCTGGGTTCGGGCCTTGGTGGTTCTGGTAAAGCGGCTGGTTGTGGACCACTGGCTATTGCCACCTCCTCTGTCGCGCCGGCTTGGTCTGGCTCCGATATTCCTCTATTCGCTCCCTAAGGAGTCTAGCAGGATTCTGCCATTTTTATCGCCTTGTCACGCACTAAGCACGTTAAACTGTATGGATTACTAATTCAGTCCAGTTTTACATACCACCATAATGTACCCCATAGCATGTAATAGTATGTGGATGAGTAATTGAATAAGGAAACATTTTTAAATACTTTTTTGGCATGTTATATTCCACAAAAATGTACGCCAGAGCATGGAGAATTGAGTAATTGAATATTGAAACATTTTTTAATGTTTTTTTGAGGGTTAGATACCAACGAAGTGTAAGAGAAAGCACATAATACTCTATGGATGAGTAATGGAATCCAGAAAAAAATGTGATGCTTTTTTGGAGTGTTATAAGGTGAAGAAATATACCCCAGAGCATGGAATACTCTATGGTGAGTAAGTGAATACGGAAAAAAATGTAAACGCTTTTTTGGCTTGTTATATACCAATGAAATGTAACAGAAAGAACATAATACTCTATGGATGAGTAATTGAATCTAGATACATTTTTTAACTCTTTTTTTGAGTTTTACATACCACTGTAATGTACCCCAGGGCACGTAATAGTATATGGATGAGTAATTGAACACAGAAAAAGTTTTAAATGCTTTTTTGGAGTGCAACAGAAATGTACCCCAGAGCATGGAATACTCTATTGATGAGAAATTGATTACAAAAAAAATTTTGAATGCTTTTTTGCAGGATTAGATACCAATGAAATGTAACAGAAAACATGTAATACCCTATGGATGAGTAATTGAACCCAGATAAATTTTTGAAAGCTTTTTTTGGAGGGTTATATACCACTGAAATTTAGCCTCAGATGACATAATACTCTATGGATGAGTAATTCAATGCTGAAACTTTTTTTAAGGCTTTTTTCGGAGGGTTATATGCTACAGAAATGTACTCCAGAGCACGTAATACTCTATGGATGAGTAATAGAATACAGAAAAATGTTTCAACACTTTTTTGGATTTTTATATGCCACAGAACTGTACCCCAGAGCACGGATTACTCTATGGATGAGCAAGTGAATCCATACAAAATTTTAGTGCTCTTCTTGAGTGTTATATGCCACAGAAATGTACCCCAGAGTGTGGAATACTCTATAGATGAGTAAGTTAATGCAGTAAAAAATTTCAATGCTTTTTTTGGAGTG
>JARQOD010000003.1:451698735-451756542 GCA_033576555.1 Oophaga sylvatica | reverse complement strand
TTCTGATGCTTGCCAAACATCCGAGACACCAAGGACCACCAGGACCTGATGACGTTGTGTGGCCTGTACAGTCAAGTCGTGACCCGCTATCTGTGTCTGTGTGGCCACCTCTTTCATCTCCCTCCGGGTCTGGAGCCCTGTGTCCCGGACTGAACGAATCCCAGGGGGCCTAACAGGCGCCGGGTACGGGCCAGCTATAGTTATCATGTCCATAGCTGGGGCTGCTGAGGAGACCACTGAGGGAGGCTGGGGAGATTTACGGCGTGGGGTGGGCACTTGTGCAGAGGCCTGGATGTGGGAGGCTGAAGGCTCCAAGGGTCTCACAGGTTCCTGACACTCTGGGGAGTAGGGGTCGCACCTGGTAACATTTAGGGCGTACCATCCATTGTAACCCCAGTGTCGGGTGTAAGTCACCAAGTCTCCTGGCAACAGGTCCCTCCCCGGGTGTCCTTCTGGGAGGTGAGTCTCCACGTCCCGCCGGGTCACAAACACTTCTAAATAAAGTCCAGGCTCCTGGATGAAGCCCCAACCACCTTTCAATTTAAAGCTCCGTACTGCACCCTTACGCCGCGGCTCCCACAGGGTTCCTTTATCTTTTCTCATCCGGTCCTTATCTGCCCGATCCTTCTCGATGTGACGTTGGCGAAGCTTCTGGGATTCGCGCTGCTCCCTTTGTCGCTCTGCTTCCCGCTCCCAACGTCTCCACTCTTCCTCCTGACGCCGGTTGAAATTCTCCTCCACCAGCATCTCCATGTCTCCACCATCAAACTGCAGCTTACGATGTCCGGTTTGCGGCAGCTCTCCTGGCGCCCCCCAGTCCTGGCGGCGCTCACCTGCGGAGGAAGCAGCCGGCTCTGGAACAGATGACAGTCGGGGCTCCGGTACAGGCAGGTAGTGCTCTGGTGCCTGCGCGGCCTCCTCCATGAGGACGGGTGTCGCTTCTTCTGTCTCAGCGATGGGGGCAGACAGCGGAATCTGGGGTGCTGCCGGTGCAGAGTTTTTTGCAGGAACGGGTGCCTCCACTGCGACAACGTCAACCGGATCACATTGCAAGGGCTGGGATGCCCGCACGGACTCCTCTACTAGAACGGGTGCCTCACCTTCCGGTACAGACACTTCAGGTAAGAGGGATTGGCGCCGCTCCAAGTTTAGTTTTAGGGCACGCCAGCTGGCTTCCATCCTGGCGACCTCCTCCCGGTGCCGGGCCAGGCCTCTTAGGGTATCCTCTGCTTCTTGCAGCGTAGGAGGGTTTCCAGGCCGGGTGCCCAACGGTGGTTCCGTGGCGATCGGGTCGCTTCCGTGGGGGGAGAGCTCTGACTGCTCCATCCCTTCACACTTCTGCTCGTGTCCATTAGCCATCTCTGCCAAGTCACATGTGTCATTAGCATCTGGAGAGGGCCCCTCTTTTGTAGTGAGGCGGGACCTTCGTGTTAGTTTCCGCACACTGAGGAGGATGAGGAGGCGGAACTGAAGAGCTGTGGGGCACGATCTTACATTGCAGTACCATTTAGAGTGGTCGGCCATCGTTTTTGCGCCACTGAGTGAGTGTACACCCACGAAGAGCACGCCCTTCTTCTTCACCAGTGCCTCGTCGTGATGCAGATATGGCGGAAAAATGGCAAATACATTCTCTGATGATTTTAGCAATTCTCAAGCACAAAACCAGTTCAATTCAGGCACACAGGACTCGCTTATAGCGAGCTACAGAATCCTGTTCGTGACGCCCAAGTTGAGTCGCACAGAGCCAGAGGTTTTGGGGGTACTCGGCACCGAGCCCGTCGACTTCTATGGGGTATGTCACGGCTTTACCCGGCAATTGAATCAGAGTCTATTTTACTATGTAGAAGTGTATAAACTATAAATATATGTATATATATATGTCACAATGACATGTATATATATATATATATATATATGTATTCTATGTGTGTATATTTTGTGTTTACAACGAAAGAAAGGGTTTTTTTTGTTGCAATATTTTGTTCCCATAGACTTACATGGGACTTCCGGTATCGGAATCGGATATCGACGATATTTAGTGATATCGGCGATACCATTCCGATACGATATTTTTAGATATCGAGCAGTATCGCTCAACACACTAGTGATGAGCTTAACAGCAATTACTTGCAAAGTCAATATTTGGCTAGAAAATAAACTTTATCCCCAAAACACATTTCAACATCATTGCAGCCCTGCCTTAAAAGGACCAGCTAACCTCTTTTCAATGATTGCTCCATTAACACAGGTGTGGGTGTTGATGAGGACATGGCTGGAGATCAATCTGTCATGATTAAGTAAGAATGACACCACTGGATACTTTAAAAGGAGGCTGGTGCTTGGCATCATTGTTTCTCTTCTGTTAACCATGGTTATCTCTAAAGAAACACGTGCAGTCATCATTGCAATGCACAAAAATGGCCTAACAGGGAAGAGTATCGCAGCTAGAAAGATTGCACCTCAGTCAACAATCTATCGCATCATCAAGAACTTCAAGGAGAGAGGTTCCATTGTTGCCAAAAAGGCTTCAGGGCGCCCAAGAAAGACCAGCAAGCGCCAGGACCGTCTCTTAAAAGTGTTTCAGCTGCGGGATCGGGCTACCAGCAGTGCAGAGCTTGCTCAGGAATGGCATCAGGCAGGTGTGAGTGCATCTGCACGCACTGTGAGGCAGAGACTCTTGGAGCAAGGCCTGGCCTCAAGGAGGGCAGCAAAGAAGCCAATCTCTCTAGAAAAAACATCATGGACAGACTGATATTCTGCAAAAGGTACAGGCAGTGGACTGCTGAGGACTGGAGTAAAGTTATTTTCTCTGATGAATCCCCTTTTCGATTGTTTGGGACATCAGGAAAACGCCTCATTCGGAGAAGACAAGGTGAGCGCTACCACTAGTCTTGTCTCATGCCAACTGTTAAGCATCCTGAAACCATTCATGTGGTGGGTTGCTTCTCAGCCAAGGGAATTGGCTCTCTCACAGTCTTGCCTAAAAACACAGCCATGAATAAAGAATGGTACCAGAATGTCCTCCAAGAGCAACTTCTCTGTAACGCTGGTATTATCTGTACTTTGTTTTCCAGCGTTACTCTGCATGTCTTTTGCATTAACCCTTTTGCTCCTTTCCCCCTAACCAGCTGGGATACTGTTGTCTGTTACCTATATGGATGCTGCTCAGTTCCCGGCTCTGCTGCGTACCCGTACTTGCGTGAGTGGCTCCGCTGCTTTGCATGACCGCCCGCATGTGCGGTTCCTGACCTGCTGTGAAAGCCGTCCGTAGCTTGCAAAGTCCTCTGCAGTGGTGCATGACTTACTACGTGTGTGGCAGCAGCTTCTGTCAGGCGCCTGGCCTGCTGTGAAGACCATCCGTAGGTTGCAAAGTCCTCTGCAATGGTGCATGATTTACTACGTGTGTGGCAGCAGCCACTGTCAGGCGTTCCTCTGTGATGAGTTGTCTGGCTCTGCATAGGGGGCGCGGCCCACACCTGTCCTGCTTTTATGAGGATTGGGTGTGTATTAGAATTACTGCTCCAGCCTATTGCTGTGAAGCAGCTCATATATAAAGTTCCTCAGCCCTAGTGGGCGTTGCCAGAGCTTCACATTGAATCCACACTGAATCCCTGAACCTAGCCGTATGTGGTTGTGTGTTCAGCTCCTGCTCTGAATTTGATCAGCTCTGGAGAGCTGATTCCCTGTTCCTGCTGTTTCTTGTTTCCTGATCCTGGATCTAACCCGGTACCTGAATGTCTGAACTGTGTCTTGTGTTTCCGCCTATGCTGGGGGCTGATTACCCAGATCGCCGTTCCTGGAGGCTGTATATCCAGGCCTGTTCCTGCTGTGTCTAATTACCTGAACCCCTGATCCTGGATCGCATCCTGTACCTGAATGTCTGAACTGTGTCTTGTGTTTCCGCCTATGCTGGGGGCTGATTACCCAGATTACCGTTCCTGGAGGCTGTATATCCAGGCCTGTTCCTTCTGTGTCTAATTACCTGAACCCCTGATCCTGGATCGCATCCTGTACCTGACTGTCTGAACTGTGTCCTGTGTTATGTTCCTGAAATCCTGCTGTGTCCAGAATCCTGTGCCAGTGACTGTGAATCCTTGCTATATAACCTGAGTTCATCTTGGAAGGAGGAGTCCGGTGTGTGCTGAGTTTCTGTTACTCTGTGCTCAGCTTCTGTGCAATCCCCGGCCAGCTCCCGTTGTGCTAGGCGGGGCTTGCACCAGACCGCTGGGGTTCCTTTTCAGGTCGCTGCCAGATGTCCGGATCCTATCCCTGATGACCATTGCCTGATATCCGATGTCCGATGACCATTGCCTGATATCCGATGTCCGATGACCACTTCCAGATGTCCGGATCCTATCCATCTCTACCTGATGTCCGGAGCCTGCTGATCGGTACCAGATGTCCGGAGTCCGATGCCTGTGTTCCAGTCCGTGTCCCTGAGACCCAGTCCGTGTTCCTGTCTGTGTTCCTGACTCTCTGAGATCCAATCCGTGTTCCTGTTGTTCCTGTGCAGTCTAACTCTGTTTCAGCCATCAGCTCCTGATTCCAGTTACCTGTCTGTTACCTGTCGGCTTGCCTGTCTGCCATCCGTCTGCAGTTCCTTCCAGAGGTTCGGACGTCATCTGCAGAGATCCCCGGCTCTTGCCTGCTCATCTAGGAGCGATCATCTGCCATCCGACTGCAGCTCCATCCGGAAGTTCGGACATCATCTGCAGAGATCCCCGGCTCTTGCCTGCTCACCTGGGAGCGATCATCTGCCATCCGACTGCAGCCTACCTGGAGGCTCCACCATATCAGGTCGTATATACCTGCCTGTCCCAGAGACTGCCTGGTCACTTGCCGTGACAACCTGCCTATCCCCGAGACTGCCCTGGTCACTTTCCGTGACAACCTGCCTGTCCCAGAGACTGCCTGGTCACTTGCCGTGACAACTGCCTGCCCTGGTCACTTGCCGTGACAACCTGCCTGTCCCAGAGATTGCCCTGGTCACTTTCCGTGACAACCTGCCTGTCCCAGAGACTGCCTGGTCACTTGCCGTGACAACCTGCCTGCCCTGGTCACTTGCCGTGACAACCTGCCTGTCCCAGAGACTGCCTTGGTCACTTGCCGTGACAACCTGCCTGCCCAGAGACTTCCTTGGTCACTTGCTGTGACAAACCTGCCTGTCCAGAAACTACCTATATCCCCTGCCGTGATTCCCTGCCCTTTTCCCAGGTGCCACCCGCTCTCTTGTCCTGCCGGTTCCTTCTTGGTCTACCCTGTGATGACGTCTGTCCTGGGTCGGTGTCTGATGTTCTCCTGCTGAGCCTGTGCTACGCCTGAGGCCTGAGAGAGAGGCCGTCCTAGTATGCCTGTGCCAGAATACCCTGGACTTCATCAACCCGTGATGACCCCGCCATCGTCTGACGTTCGTCCTGGGCCGGTGTCTGATGTTCTCCTGCTGAGCCTGTGCTACGCCTGAGGCCTGAGAGTGAGGCCATACTAGTATGCCCGTGCCAGATGATCCTGGACTGCATCTACCCGTGATGACCCCGCCATCGTCTGAAGTCTGTCTGAGGTCGGTGTCTGATGTTCTCCTGCTGAGCCTGTGCTACGCCTAGGGCCTGAGAGAGAGGCCGCCCAAGTATGCCCGTGCCAGATAACCCTGGTCTGCATCTACCCGTGATGTCCTCCTACACTCGTCTGTGATCCTGAGTCGTGTACCCTTCTCTGATGTGCGGAATCGGGAGCCCGGTCTTATGTTCTGTTTATGTACTGTGTTTCTTTAAGTAAACTTTATGTTTCTTCTTACCTGAAGTTGTGCGGTGTTGTCTAGTCCTGCAGGTCGCCACCTTGCCCACATGCTCAGCTGCCACGGATCCCGGTCGCTGCCCTTCCCTAGTCCGGGCAGGCCCGGGTCTCCCTCCGTGGTCCAGTGGGTCCACATTCTCTTACCATCTGGGACCCATGCCTCACGTCGTCGTGGACTGGCGGCGTGGGAGCATTGGCTAGCTAGGCAAGCTATGCCATGTCCCGACGCCCCGCAGCCGTGGGAAGCATCACAGTAAGCTCTGGCCATGGACTCCGCTGAGCATGTGCGGTCTGCAGGACTTTCTCCAAGCTCCACCTGATGTGCGAACTAGACTACTTGGTCCCCACACGGTAAGTGGACTAGATGGCTCGATTCCCGCTTGGTCAGCGGTTCGGACTTTTCGAGCTATTAACTATGCTGCCATATTGTGAACTATGGGACTTACCGCCAAACCCAAGTGAATTTTTCTGGGGAATTTTTTTTTACTTGGGTCTTCAGAAGAGGGGGCCTGAGGAGGGGGATACTGTAACGCTGGTATTATCTGTACTTTGTTTTCCAGCGTTACTCTGCATGTCTTTTGCATTAACCCTTTTGCTCCTTTCCCCCTAACCAGCTGGGATACTGTTGTCTGTTACCTATATGGATGCTGCTCAGTTCCCGGCTCTGCTGCGTACCCGTACTTGCGTGAGTGGCTCCGCTGCTTTGCATGACCGCCCGCATGTGCGGTTCCTGACCTGCTGTGAAAGCCGTCCGTAGCTTGCAAAGTCCTCTGCAGTGGTGCATGACTTACTACGTGTGTGGCAGCAGCTTCTGTCAGGCGCCTGGCCTGCTGTGAAGACCATCCGTAGGTTGCAAAGTCCTCTGCAATGGTGCATGATTTACTACGTGTGTGGCAGCAGCCACTGTCAGGCGTTCCTCTGTGATGAGTTGTCTGGCTCTGCATAGGGGGCGCGGCCCACACCTGTCCTGCTTTTATGAGGATTGGGTGTGTATTAGAATTACTGCTCCAGCCTATTGCTGTGAAGCAGCTCATATATAAAGTTCCTCAGCCCTAGTGGGCGTTGCCAGAGCTTCACATTGAATCCACACTGAATCCCTGAACCTAGCCGTATGTGGTTGTGTGTTCAGCTCCTGCTCTGAATTTGATCAGCTCTGGAGAGCTGATTCCCTGTTCCTGCTGTTTCTTGTTCCCTGATCCTGGATCTAACCCGGTACCTGAATGTCTGAACTGTGTCTTGTGTTTCCGCCTATGCTGGGGGCTGATTACCCAGATCGCCGTTCCTGGAGGCTGTATATCCAGGCCTGTTCCTGCTGTGTCTAATTACCTGAACCCCTGATCCTGGATCGCATCCTGTACCTGAATGTCTGAACTGTGTCTTGTGTTTCCGCCTATGCTGGGGGCTGATTACCCAGATTACCGTTCCTGGAGGCTGTATATCCAGGCCTGTTCCTTCTGTGTCTAATTACCTGAAACCCTGATCCTGGATCGCATCCTGTACCTGACTGTCTGAACTGTGTCCTATGTGTTATGTTCCTGAAATCCTGCTGTGTCCAGAATCCTGTGCCAGTGACTGTGAATCCTTGCTATATAACCTGAGTTCATCTTGGAAGGAGGAGTCCGGTGTGTGCTGAGTTTCTGTTACTCTGTGCTCAGCTTCTGTGCAATCCCCGGCCAGCTCCCGTTGTGCTAGGCGGGGCTTGCACCAGACCGCTGGGGTTCCTTTTCAGGTCGCTGCCAGATGTCCGGATCCTATCCCTGATGACCATTGCCTGATATCCGATGTCCGATGACCATTGCCTGATATCCGATGTCCGATGACCACTTCCAGATGTCCGGATCCTATCCATCTCTACCTGATGTCCGGAGCCTGCTGATCGGTACCAGATGTCCGGAGTCCGATGCCTGTGTTCCAGTCCGTGTCCCTGAGACCCAGTCCGTGTTCCTGTCTGTGTTCCTGACTCTCTGAGATCCAATCCGTGTTCCTGTTGTTCCTGTGCAGTCTAACTCTGTTTCAGCCATCAGCTCCTGATTCCAGTTACCTGTCTGTTACCTGTCGGCTTGCCTGTCTGCCATCCGTCTGCAGTTCCTTCCAGAGGTTCGGACGTCATCTGCAGAGATCCCCGGCTCTTGCCTGCTCATCTAGGAGCGATCATCTGCCATCCGACTGCAGCTCCATCCGGAAGTTCGGACATCATCTGCAGAGATCCCCGGCTCTTGCCTGCTCACCTGGGAGCGATCATCTGCCATCCGACTGCAGCCTACCTGGAGGCTCCACCATATCAGGTCGTATATACCTGCCTGTCCCAGAGACTGCCTGGTCACTTGCCGTGACAACCTGCCTGCCCTGGTCACTTGCCGTGACAACCTGCCTGTCCCAGAGATTGCCCTGGTCACTTTCCGTGACAACCTGCCTGTCCCAGAGACTGCCTGGTCACTTGCCGTGACAACCTGCCTGCCCTGGTCACTTGCCGTGACAACCTGCCTGTCCCAGAGACTGCCTTGGTCACTTGCCGTGACAACCTGCCTGCCCAGAGACTTCCTTGGTCACTTGCTGTGACAAACCTGCCTGTCCAGAAACTACCTATATCCCCTGCCGTGATTCCCTGCCCTTTTCCCAGGTGCCACCCGCTCTCTTGTCCTGCCGGTTTCTTCTTGGTCTACCCTGTGATGACGTCTGTCCTGGGTCGGTGTCTGATGTTCTCCTGCTGAGCCTGTGCTACGCCTGAGGCCTGAGAGAGAGGCCGTCCTAGTATGCCTGTGCCAGATGACCCTGGACTTCATCAACCCGTGATGACCCCGCCATCGTCTGACGTTCGTCCTGGGCCGGTGTCTGATGTTCTCCTGCTGAGCCTGTGCTACGCCTGAGGCCTGAGAGTGAGGCCATACTAGTATGCCCGTGCCAGATGATCCTGGACTGCATCTACCCGTGATGACCCCACCATCGTCTGAAGTCTGTCTGAGGTCGGTGTCTGATGTTCTCCTGCTGAGCCTGTGCTACGCCTAGGGCCTGAGAGAGAGGCCGCCCAAGTATGCCCGTGCCAGATAACCCTGGTCTGCATCTACCCGTGATGTCCTCCTGCACTCGTCTGTGATCCTGAGTCGTGTACCCTTCTCTGATGTGCGGAATCGGGAGCCCGGTCTTATGTTCTGTTTATGTACTGTGTTTCTTTAAGTAAACTTTATGTTTCTTCTTACCTGAAGTTGTGCGGTGTTGTCTAGTCCTGCAGGTCGCCACCTTGCCCACATGCTCAGCTGCCACGGATCCCGGTCGCTGCCCTTCCCTAGTCCGGGCAGGCCCGGGTCTCCCTCCGTGGTCCAGTGGGTCCACATTCTCTTACCATCTGGGACCCATGCCTCACGTCGTCGTGGACTGGCGGCGTGGGAGCATTGGCTAGCTAGGCAAGCTATGCCATGTCCCGACGCCCCGCAGCCGTGGGAAGCGTCACATTCTCCCAACCCTCCAAGAGCAGTTTGGCGATCAACAATGCCTTTTCCAGCATGATGGAGCACCTTGCCATAAAGCAAAGGTGATAACTAAATGGCTCAGGGAACAAAACATAGAGATTTTGGGTCCATGGCCTGGAAACTCCCCAGATCTTAATCCCATTGAGAACTTGTGGTCAATCATCAAGAGACGGGTGGACAAACAAAAACCTAAAAATTCTGACAAAATGAAAGCATTGATTGTGAGAGAATGGACTGGTATCAGTCAGGATTTGGTCCAGAAGTTGATTGAGAGCATGCCAGGGAGAATTGCAGAGGTCCTGAACAAGAAGGGTCAACACTAGTGTTGAGCATTCCGATACCGCAAGTATCGGGTATCGGCCGATATTCGCTGAATCGGAATTCCGATACTTAGTTCCGATATTTTCCATATATCGTATACCGGAATCGGAAGTTCCCATAATTCTTTGAGAGACAATGTGATTTTAGTCAGCCAATGAGGAATCCTAAGAAGTGTGGGCACATCCTGTACTGCTGCGGTCATGTTAACTAATGGCATGGCTGTGATTGGATGCTGAAATGATGTCAGAATGCACTATAAAAGGTCGCCATTTTAGCGTCACTGTGCTGTGAACTCAGTTAGGGAAAGAACGCTGCTCTGCTGACTCTGAGGGACAGTTAGAGATTGCGATTTAGTGTACTGTGCTTTAGGCAGGCTAGTTTACCACCGGCTGTGTAAAGCTTCCTTTTGCCTGCAGTGTTGTTTTAACAGCTCTGCAAGGTGTGTGTGAGTGCAGGTGACGCTGCAGTTTGCTCTGTATGCAACGCTGTCTGTAGGCATCTGCACGTGTCACTCACAGACTCTTTTTTTTTTCTTCAGTGTAATTCTTGCTGCTCCATGTAATTGAAATAATAGTGTGACGCGCTTCCATCCGTATACAATACCTTGGTTGCAAACACTATAGAAGTCCACAATGGAGCCTTTCACAGCAAGTGAACAGTTGTGTTTCAGTGTTCACTGCAGTCTGTGATTTTTTTTTTTTTTTTTTTGAGTGCAGATCACGCTCCAGTTACTTCAACTAATGCTGCGTGTACTCTGCTGAGTGTCTGTCACTGGCTCATCCTTGTAATTTTTCAAAAATTGCTGCTGCTTTATTCTATTTTAAATTTACAAAAATATATTAGTGTGACGCTCTTCCATCAAAATACAATACATTGCTTGCAAACTTAATAGAAGTCCACAAAAAGGCCTTTCACAGCAAGTGAACAGTTGTGTTTCAGTGTTCACTGTAGTCTGAGGTTTAATTTTTTTGTAGGAGTGTAGATCCCGCTCCACTTCAACCACCGCAGCGTGTACTCTGCTGAGTGTCTGTCACTGGCTCATCCTTGTAATTTTTCAAAAATTGCTGCTGCTTTATTCTATTTTAAATTTACAAAAATATATTAGTGTGACGCTCTTCCATCAAAATACAATACATTGCTTGCAAACTTAATAGAAGTCCACAAAAAGGCCTTTCACAGCAAGTGAACAGTTGTGTTTCAGTGTTCACTGTAGTCTGAGGTTTAATTTTTTGTAGGAGTGTAGATCCCGCTCCACTTCAACCACCGCAGCGTGTACTCTGCTGAGTGTCTGTCACTGGCTCATCCTTGTAATTTTTCAAAAATTGCTGCTGCTTTATTCTATTTTAAATTTACAAAAATATATTAGTGTGACGCTCTTCCATCAAAATACAATACATTGCTTGCAAACTTAATAGAAGTCCACAAAAAGGCCTTTCACAGCAAGTGAACAGTTGTGTTTCAGTGTTCACTGTAGTCTGAGGTTTATTTTTTTGTAGGAGTGTAGATCCCGCTCCACTTCAACCACCGCAGCGTGTACTCTGCTGAGTGTCTGTCACTGGCTCATCCTTGTAATTTTTCAAAAATTGCTGCTGCTTTATTCTATTTTAAATTTACAAAAATATATTAGTGTGACGCTCTTCCATCAAAATACAATACATTGCTTGCAAACATAATAGAAGTCCACAAAAAGGCCTTTCACAGCAAGTGAACAGTTGTGTTTCAGTGTTCACTGTAGTCTGAGGTTTCATTTTTTTGTAGGAGTGTAGATCCCGCTCCACTTCAACCACCGCAGCGTGTACTCTGCTGAGTGTCTGTCACTGGCTCATCCTTGTAATTTTTCAAAAATTGCTGCTGCTTTATTCTATTTTAAATTTACAAAAATATATTAGTGTGACGCTCTTCCAGAGGACAGCGTTTGTTGGCCATTTGTGAGTCTGCAGCACATGGTTGATTTCATGCTGCACTGCCTGAGAAACGACCGCTGCATCGGCCACATTCTCACCACGTCAGATTATTGGGTGTACACCCTCCTAGACCCTCGCTACTGGGACAACTTACAAAGCCTCATCACACCGTTGAACCGGGACCGTAAAATGCTGGAGGACCAAGACACACTGTTGAAATCCATAATGTTCTCCATTCCAGCCGAGAGCGCTGCTGCTGCTACTGCTTTACAAAGCAGCTCTGTGCGTCGAGGCATTGTAGACACCTCTGCAACAAGAGAGAGCACAAGCAGCGCCTCTGCACAGGGCAAGAGCTGTATGTTACAAATGTGGCGAAGTTTTGTGACAGCGCCACCAAGGTGTACACCATAGTGATGGGAAATCTAGTTAATTTTGGTGATTAGTTCACCATGAACTAGTTCACTGAAAAGATTAGTTCAAAAGATTAGTTCATTTAGTTCAGTTTTTCTCCACCCTATCCTGTGAGGAGCTGATAGGAAATGCATCATGTGACCTCTGAACTAAATGAACTAGATGAACTGCTGAACAAAATGTTCTATTGAGAATGACTCAGGACAGCCTAGTTCAATCTGATGCCTCTGACTGAGCCCAGCAGTGCCACATAATGATTGTGTATGAGGGGGCTGAGAAGCAGTTCAGCATCCACCATTTTAAGAACAGAACAGGGTCAGTGTTAAAGATTTTAGCAAGACTGATCTTCTAGGCTAGAGGCATGAACTACACACAGAAACACTCTCTCATACACACATATGAGCTGTGTCTGTGTACTGTGTGTGCAATTTCATTTTTTATTGATAATATTATTATTACTGTTATATTTGTATTTGATGTGTGGTATGCTTTGGAGGTGCTGGCTTGCCCTGCTGCCAGTGTATTATCTGAGCGCGTCTTTAGTGCTGCAGGTGGTGTACTAACAGACCGTCGCATGCGACTATCCTCAGACAATGTAGACCGGCTTATTTTCTGAAAATGAACAAGGCATGGATCTCACCTGAATTTGCCTGTCCGTTTTCAGATTAAATAACTGTTTGCCAACGTTTTCCAAGTCTCCTGTTATGTTCATCTTTCTACCACCTGAACTCTACTCCCTGGGCTACAACACTGCCAGTCACAGGGGAATGATCATTTACAAAACAAAATGTTATCCCCAACAAATAGTAGTGCAACGACTCCAGTGCCCACTTTATCGCCAGGCACTCTCTCTCTACAATGCTGTCTCTGTTTTTTGATGGAGTAAGTTTTCGACTCAGGAAACTAATGGGATGCTCCTCCCCGTTAAGCTCCAGTCCTGAGACAACACGGCACCCAGACCTACCTCTGACGCATCAGTCTGGACAATGAATTCTCTTTTGAACTCGGGTGTGCTCAAAACTGGTGACCCACACAGTGCCCCTTTTATTGCCCTGTTGATGACCCCTTGCTGATTTATTAACCGGCTCCACCAGATCCATGGGTATTCTCTCAAACTGGACCTCTAAAATTTTTAATGGCACCAAGGGACTCACTAAATGAGGCTGAGGACTGTGTATCTGGCGCATGCGACAAGAGTTACAATACCGTTTAACTTCTTGATAGACCCCCAGCCAGTAAAACCGTTGTATAATTCTGTGTAGGGTTTTCTTTTGGCACAAATGTCACCCTAGTACATGCGCATGCGCTAAGTCCATTACCAACCTCCGATATGACTGCGGTAGCAGCAATTGCTAAAAAATTTCAACATGTATTTTATAAACCTGATACAGCAAATCTTGGTTCAGCTCTAATTGTTTAAATACTGTAGCTGCCCCGGGGTGTTGGGGTTCCCCATTGACAACCAGTAAATTTTCACGGGCTAGACTCAACGTAGGGGCCGCGTAGTTGCGCCTTAACAAATTTGTCACCTGTCACATTTAAGTATTACAATTCAGGTCCCGGTGTCAAATCTTCCATCTCCCCAACTAACACTTCGATAGGAGAGGGGTTTTCCTACTCCACCGAAGGCAAAGGTAATACTGCCCACTGCACACATGTGTTATGCATAGTGAGACTGATAGTAGCCAACAAAGTAGCTAACAAAGGCCACTTGTGATCGCCCTATCAGCGTAGGAACAATGCTACTCAAAAGATCTGCCATGATCCTGGACAAAATCTTGATATAATGGTCAATGAGTGAGAATGTACGATAGGATCCAGGCAGATGTGAAGGTTTGTTTGGTTTTAGTAGCAACTTCATGTGTGACATGTTTGAATGGCTGGGCAACCCTCCTGTCTCCAATATATGATTGAAGGTGCGTACCAATGTGGACGGGATATCCTCACTCAATAATTTTAATAATTTGGCTGTAAACCCGTCAGATCCTGGAGCTTTCCCGTATTTAAAGTAACTTATCGCCGCTGTCACTTCCGTCACCTCAATTTGTTTTTTTAAAAGGAGAAGCTGATAGTTTGTGATGGATGGTAACCGTATTCCATCTACAAAGGTGTTACCCTCCTCACTATCCGTATGTTCCACCTTATATAAGTCTGAGTAGTATTCTTGTAGAATGGTGTTTATGGTTCGAGGGTCTGTGTTCATGATCCCATGTTTATTCGTTAACGCTGTAATATGTTGATGACGAATGTGATTTCCTTTCGCTAGTCGTGCTAATAGTCTCCCTCATTTGCTACCATAACGATATACATCGGCTCTATAATTGTTATTACTGCTTCTCTCTCGTCGATATACCCATACGTGTAAGTCAACCTTAGCCTGCTTACATCTATTTTTAACCTGTGTTGATGAACTTGTCTTGTTTGCCGTGTACCTATCGCGTAATATCCTGCTAGCCTGCGAGTAGTTTGTCGCCATCTTCTTTTTTAGCGTTGTCTGATAACCTATTAGTTTCCCGCGCATTACTCCCTTCCCTGCTGCCCATAAAAGTTCCGGCCTATCCCTAGTATCTCCATTATCCCTTACATATTAAAAACACCATTGCTTCACATGATGTCGAAACTTCTCATCCATTAACAAATAGGTCGGGAAGCGCCAAGTTTGGTTTGGCCCCATCTGCACCATATCTGGCAGGGTCACTGATACGGGCGCGTGGTCATATATAGCTACGCTGTGCACATCTGCCTCTTCCACTCCCCTTAATAGCTCCTGTGCTAGCAATATATAATCTATTCTGGACCAAGAGTCATGTGGCGCCGAATAGAATGAATATTCACTGCCATCTGGGTTCAGGTGTGTCCAAATGTCTACAAAGTTACTCGTGTCTAGCAAGGGTTATTATAAACGTGTGTCATGTGATCGCACATTCATTCGCATCGACCTACAGTTCTTCACTGGTTCGATTCACCATATTTAAGTCACCACCGTGGGTGGTTTTAATGCTCTCCTATCGGCCTGATATGCTTGGATACCTGGGATAAATTCAGGAACGTCTCCAAACTCCCTACTCACATGTCAGCGCAGGAACCGTAAGAGGGAACGTGCTTGTTTTGTTGCGCATAGGTGGAGTTTTATACAGTAAATGATTACTGCTGTCTTATTTTTGCGTCCCAAGGGCAGAATAAGTCTGCGTAACGTTACATTTTACAGACACTCATATAATAGACACACGCTACCCTAACCGTGACACAAGGAAGGTATTGTTGTCGGATAAAGCCGCCATTTTAGCGTCACTGTGCTGTTAATTCAGTTTGGGACAGAACGCTGCTCTGCTGACTCTGAGGGACAGTTAGAGATTGCGATTTTGTGTACTGTGCTTTAGGCAGGCTACTTTACCAACCGCTGTGTACATCTTCCTTTTGCCTTGCAGTGTTTTTTCACAGCTCTGCAAGGTGTGTGTGTGAGTGCAGGTGACGCGCTGCAGTTTGCTCGGCATACAACGCTGTATGTAGGCATCTGCACATGTCACTCTCACACTCTTTTTTTTTTTTTTTCTTTAGTGTAATTCTTGCTGCTCCATTCAATTGAAATTATAGTGTGACGTGCTTCCATCCGTATCCAATACATTGGTTGAAAACACTGTAGAAGGACACAAAAAGCCCTTTCACAGCTAAGAGTTGTGTTCACTGTAGTCTGAGATTTTAATTTATTCAATTTTGATCACGCTCAAGTTACTTCTTCAAGCAATGCTGCTTGTACTCTGCTGAGCGTGTCTTACTGCCTCATCCTTGTCATTTTTCTCGAATTGGTGTACATGTACATCAAAGTAGTCTTCATTTTGATCGAAATCCAAGCAGGTACCCGGACACTCTATGGCTGCTTTTGTACGGTGGACTGGCTCCAACATTCAATAAGACTTAAGATGCAATCGGGCACCTTGTCAAGGCCCAATCCTCTTCTCCCTCTGATTAATAATAATAATATAATCTTTATTTATATAGCGCCAACATATTCCGCAGCGCTTTACACTTTAACAGTTTCAAAACACAAGTCATAGGTAACAACGTTAACAATACAATAATTAAAGCAAAATAAGCCGACCCTGCTCGTGAGAGCTTACAATCTACAATGAGGTGGGGGAGATACAAAGTACAGGTGTGTATATATAATGGTGCATTTCCAATGATGGTCCAGCCATCTTGAGGGAGTGAGGCATGGATGGAGGTAGTGAATGGGCTCCACATACACACTTAAACATAGAACGACTTTGGTTATTGAATGTGATAGGCCACTCTGAACAAATGTGTTTTGAGGGAGCGCCTGAAACCAGGCAAATTGTGGATAGTCCTAATTTCTTGTGGTAGAGCATTCCAGAGGATTTGCGCAGCGCGGGAGAAGTCTTGGAGTCGGGAGTGGGAGGTACGGATTACTGCAGAGGTTAGTCGAAAGTCATTTGCAGAGCGCAGCAGTCGGTTAGGCCGATAGATAGAAATGAGGGAGGAGATGTAGGGGGGTGCTGCACTGTGGAGAGCTTTGTGGGTGAGAACCAGTACTTTGAATTGGATCCTATAATGAATGGGCAGCCAGTGTAAGGACTGGCGAAGAGCGGACGCGTCCGAGTACCGATTAGCCAGATGGATGACCCTGGCTGCTGCATTAAGGATGGACTGGAGAGGGGATAGTCGAGTAATGGGGAGGCCAAGTAATAGAGCATTGCAGTAGTCCAGGCGGGAGTGGATCAATGCTACAGTGAGGGTTTTTGTTGTTTCCATGGTGAGAAAAGGGCGGATTCTAGAGATGTTCTTTAGGTGTAGACGGCAAATATCTAACAAACAGGTCATGCTGGAGAGACTTGCACCTACTGCCACTCAGGGTCTTCAGCTCCTTTGTGAGAAACTAATGTTTGGCCAGCCAGTATATCAAATAAAGTTCATGAGAAATGGGAACTGTGGTTGGCTTCACTTTTGGTACTGGGTGCTAATACCAAACCATGGTGTGCCATTCAATGGATATTCCTGGCTGGTTGGAGACAAGCTCATTCCCACAGAAAAGTACCAGAAAGCTAAGGAGATGGTGGCCTCTCTCAACATGAAGGAGTTTGCTCGTTGTCTAGGAGACCGACCACCCCTGCTGTGTACCTTGTCAACGTTGTGTTGAAGCTTGCAAGGATTAAGAGGTTACAGTGGTAAGTCTGGTTTTTACTAAAGATCCTGCTGTGTATTATAGTTTTTATGTTTTAAAAAAATTTTTATCTTAGGAATGTTAAATAAATTTTTCTTTTTTTTTTTAAATACAATGTATCTTATGAATGTTAAATATTTTTTTTTTTTTGATAAAATAAAATGTATCTTATGAATGTTAAATAACCTTTTTTTTTTTTTTTCAGGTATTTGATCTACCGTAGCTAGTTGCTGATCGTTGACTCTACACCCCTCTCCCCAGAATGTTACTCGGGTTATGGGGAGAAAATCACCGCTATTCCAGACTGATTTCATGTTAATGTGTCTGGCTCTTACACAGCACACAGCACTTGATGTTAGTTTATCTTTTTCCTAAATTATTTGTTACACTGCCCTTCTCACATTTTATTTGCACTTTTTTTTAAGCACAAGTTTTTTTACACTTCCTTGTTCTGTAAGTAGGCTTAATGGTTAAATGTTTTATACTAGATGTAAATATGTAACATGTAAATTTTATATTAAGATTTTGCAAATTATTAGGTCCACACCATCAGGCTCTTTCGTCCCCTCTCCCTTAGAGTAGCGGTAATATATCGGACCCCAGGCTCGCCCACACAGTTCCTTGACCACTTCTCTGCCTGGCTGCCGCACTTTCATGTCCTCAGAAGTACCAACCCTTATCCTTGGAGACTTCAACATCCCCATTAACAGCCCTACTTCCACACTCAAAACACATTTGTTCAGAGCGGCCTATCACATTCACTAATCAAAGTCATTCTACGTGTAACTGTGTGTGTGTGTAGCCCATTCACTATCTCCATCCATCCCTCACTCCCTGAAAATGGCTGGACCATCATTGTAAATAAACCATTGTATATAAACAACTGTACTTTGTAGCTCCCCCTCCTCATTGTAGATTGTAAGGTCTCACGAGCAGGGGCGGCTTATATTGCTTTAATTATTGTATTGTTAACGTTGTCACTTATGACTTGTGTTATGAAACTGTTAAACTGTACAGCGCTGCGGAATCTGTTGGCGCTATATAAATAAAGATTATTATTATAGAGGCCCACTCAGTAGTGGTGAAGTGAACGGCGCAAATTGCGAGTTGATTGCAACTGATGCAGCTGATACTCCATTACTGCTGGCTGCTGCTCACACAACCGCTCCAACATATGTAACGTGGAATTCCACCTGGTGGGTACGTCACATATGATGCGATGTTCAGGAAGGCAAAATCTGCGTTGCAGAGCTGCAATGCGCGATCTGGCCATGGTGGAACGTCGCAAGTTAGCGCACTGTAGGCGGACCTTGTGCAGCAGTGCATCAAGATCCGGATAGTCCCTCAAAAAACTCTGGACGACCAAGTTTAGCACATGTGCCAGACATGGTATGTGAGTGACGTTGCCTAGGCCCAGACCTGCCACCAGATTTCGGCCATTGTCACACACTACCAAGCCTGGCTGAGATTCGCTGGCAAAATACACATGTCGCTCTCTTGCTTTATGGCATTCCAGAGCTCCAGCGCTGTGTGGCTTTGATTCCCCATGGAAATTAATTTCAGGACGGCCTGTTGACGTTTGGCCACGTCTGTGCTCATATCGGTCAACAGGCTCGCTGTCTGGGTGTTATGTTTGACACCAATCTCTCCTTCACCTCCCATATACAATCTGTTGCCCGCTATTGCCACCTACACCTAAAGAACATCTCTCCCGAATCCAAGACTTCTCCCGCGCTGCGCCAATACTGTGGAATGCTGTACCCCAAGAAATTAGAACTATCCACAATTTGCATGTTTTGGGGCGCTCACTCAAACACATTTCTTCATAGCGGCCTATCACATTCACTAATCAAAGTCATTCTATGTGTAAGTGTGTGTGTGTAGCCCATTCACTATCTCCATCCATCCCTCACTCCCTCAAAATGGCTGGGCCATCATTCTAAATACACCATTGTATATAAACACCTGTACTTTGTATCTCCCCCACATATTTGTAAATTGTAAGCTCTCACGAGCATGTGCGGATTATATTGCTTTCATTATTGTATTGGTAACGTTGTTACTTATGACTTGTGTTCTGAAACTGTTAAACTGTAAAGCGCTGCGTAATCTGTTGGCGCTATATAACTAAAGATTCTTATTAAGCGTTCACGGGTCCATGTGGAGGTAGACCGTGACGGCTCCTGCAACGATGTTTCTGAGGAAATGGAGAAGGAGGAGTCAATGTGTACAGACTTGATTCCCGCAATCCTTGTAGTTGCCTGAACACGTACAGCGCCACTCGCAAGATCTGTACCCGGCTCCACAACATTGACCCAATGGGCAGTAAGGGAAAGGTATCGTCCCTGGCCATGGGTACTGGTCCACGCAGCGGTGGTCAGGTGGACATTGCTACTGACGGAGTTTAGTAGCGCATGTTTAATTTTAACCTCAACAACATGCTTTTGCAGACCAGGGACGGCTTGCCTGCTGAAATAAAATCAGCTTGGCACATTGTATTGTGGGACTGCCAATGCCATTAAGTTCCGTAAACTGTCAGTCTCCACCAGCCTGAATGACAGCATTTCAAGGGACAGGAGTTTTGCAATGCCAGCATTCAGAGCCTGTGCTCGTGGATGGTTTGCCGAGATTGGGCCTACACCCGATACGCCACAACCTGACACCCACAGATAAACAAGCCATAAAATCTCTGAAAGATAACCCCAACATTATTATTAAACCAGCAGATAAGGGGGGTGCTATCGTTATTATGAATAAGACCCAATCTATTGCCGAAATTCATAGACAACTGTCAGTTAACCTAACCTACAGACAACTCAATTGTGACCCTACATTTTACATCTGTCAAAAAATTGATCGTATCCTGACAAAACATCTTTAATTGATCACCATAGACTGTAAGACTATGACATTCCTTAATATTCAATACCCCATCACCCCTGTTTTCTACACACTCCCAAAAATCAACAAAAAACTACATTATCCACCCGCATACCCTAGAGGGATAATTCTCCGTGTTCTACAGTATCACCCAAATGTTTAACATGTTGCCTAATTCCTATGTATATATATTCTTCACCCTATGTATTTATTGTATATATTGTATATATTATACATTGTCATTGACTGTAAATTTTTCTATCTCTTCCAGCGACTATTTGATAAAGGCCACTGCGTTGCCCAAAACGTCAGTCAGTAGTCTCATAGCTATTTTCTTTTTTCACATCAAGTGTGCAATAAAAATTTCAAATTTAACCATGACATATGCAGTTAAACTTGTGCAGTGATTCTCTATAGACTGTACATCTTCAGTGTGTCTTTGTAACTCAACTACGTGTTTTCTCCGCACATGTTTACACATATTTGTGGTATTGAGGTTACTGACACTTTACCTCTTTTTACTTTTTGATTACACAGCTTGCATTTGACATAGCAAATATCATCTGCAAGTGTGTGAAAAAAGGACCACGCAGTGCAAGTCCTGGGAGCGTCCGTTTAGACTTTTGGAAGAGAAATCCGAACAGGTGCCAAAATGGAGGCTACAGGCAACAGAGTATGCAGCCTAACTCTCCCTCCTGTTTGTACCGTTGGGGCAATCGCTTCCTCAGAGCTGCTACCACCACCTTCCTGTTCCTCACGCCATGTTGGGTCTTGGACCTCATCATCTCCACTAACCTCTTCCAACACCTGCTGCTGTTGGGTGGTCTGGCCACCACCATGCTCAACAGAAACTGGCACCTGAGTCTCATCATCATCAGATGCGTTCTGCGGTGTGCTGACCATCGGCACTGTCTCACCCGCCTCTTCAGATTCAGAGAGACACAGCTGTTGCGCATCACTGCATACTCCCTCTTCTTCACATTCCAGAATGCTGCTTGGCTGTGCCCCTGTTTGCAAACCAACAGATTCTGAGAACAGAAGCAGAGACTCAGCTGGCTCCTGTACAGAACTCTCTGATTGACTGGGCAATTTGGCAGGCGGTGAAGAGACAGATGGTTGATCAACAGTGCTGTGTTCCTGAGAGGAGGTGGAAACAATTGAAGTCGATGCATTGGACCCTGGGCTCCAACACCGCCAGTTGTTGCCTGTAAGTGCTGTTAGCACAGTCAACACTTGCTCCTGTGTTACTGGGGTTGAGTAATGGCAGCTGTTCCCCTGCTGTGTGTACGACAAAAAGTCATGCTGCCTCCACCCTGTCCTCCTCTCATCCCTGGGCTCCAACACCGCCAGTTGTTGCTCGGAAGTAATTGGCACGGGTACTGACTCATGCCCACCCTGGTTACAGCACCACAGCTGTTTCCTGGCAGTGTCAACGTAAATTAGCCTCAAATAAGTTGTCCTGTCATGTTGCATTCCTGTTATCCGACTCTATGGTGCCTGCAGTTTAGGTGATTCCTATGTGTGCTGTGGGATATGTAAATAAAGGCTCTTTCCGTTGTGAAAATAGGACAAGCACCCACTGTAGGACTGTGTGATTTGGTAACTGCAGACGGCTTGCGGCCTGTCAACTTACATTTTCATGGGTGCCTTATGGTACCCGTCCGAGTTCCAGTACTGTCAGCTGGCTCTCCACAGTGCCTTTGGCCTAGGTGCCTCCATCTCGGTATCCGAGTTCCTGCAATGTCTGCTTGTCCTTGGTAGTGCTTTGGAGCACAGGTACCTCCTGCTTAGTAACCGTGTCCCAGTAACGTCAGCTGGTCCTCGGTTGTGCCATTGGCTCTTTTCCTTCTGCTGCCCCTCCGGGTTCCAGCACAGTCAGCTGGTCCTCGTTACTTGCATTGGCTCTTGTACCTTCTGCTACCCGTCGGGGTTCCAGTGCCGTCAACTGGTTCTCCGCAGTGCCTTTGGCCTAGGTGCCTCCATCTCGGTATCCGAGTTCCTGCAATGTCTGCTTGTCCTTGGTAGTGCTTTGGAGAACAGGTACCTCCTGCTTAGTAACCGTGTCCCAGTAACGTCAGCTGGTCCTCGGTTGTGCCATTGGCTCTTTTCCTTCTGCTGCCCCTCCGGGTTCCAGCACAGTCAGCTGGTCCTCGTTACTTGCATTGGCTCTTGTACCTTCTGCTACCCGTCCGGGTTCCAGTACCGTCAACTGGTTCTCCGCAGTGCCTTTGGCCTAGGTGCCTCCATCTCGGTATCCGAGTTCCAGCAACGTCTGCTGGTCCTTGGTAGTGCTTTGGAGCACAGGTACCTCCTGCTTAGTAACCGTGTCCCAGTAACATCAGCTGGTACAAGGTTGTGCTACAAATACAAGATACAGAACAAGAGACACAAGAACAATAAGCAGAAGATCTAAAGGCAGAAGAACATGAAGTATAAGACCAAAATGAAGAGCAAAATATATGCTCTAAATTATAAGCAGAAGAAGACTAAGCAGTGTATGGGGGTGAGTCCGTTCCTCCTCGTGGTGCCCCTGGTAAATGCCTGATGCTGCAGGCTAAACTGAACACGGACAAATACTGTTGTAATTTAAATCTTTTGTGGCAGCAAGAACGGAACGATGAAAAAATCATACTTTTACAGATTACAAGTACAGGAATCTATGTCACAAATAAGAATATGATGAAGAAGATGAAGGACTATAATATGAAGAAGAATAATAGTTTAAAAAGAACAATATGAGTAATGTTAACAAAAACATGAAAAGCAAGAAGTTTTAGAAGAAGATAAAGAAGGTGAAAATGAAGAATAATTTGATGACAAAGATGATGCTGCTGAAGATTATGAAGGAGAAAGTGTGTCAAAAGTTAAAAAGGTGAAGAGCATGGAAGTTATGAAACATACATATTTGCCAAAATAGAAAAAAGGTTAACAACATTGTCAATTTCTTCGTCAATCCGAACGTATTTCCTAAAAAAAAAAAATTAATGCTATTCCATTGGATTGGGTTAAACATCTATGCCTTTAATGTCTCCTCAACCTCCCCCAATACATTCTACATTACTCTTTGTTGTTTTCCTTCATGTACAATTAACCTACAAGGCTAGAATGGGGTTTTTTTAATTTCGATATTTTGTTCCCATAGACTTACATTGGACTTCCGGTATCGGTATCGGGTATCGCCGATATTTTTTGGGTATCGGCGATACCATTCCGATTCCGATACTTTTGGATATCGGAAAGTATCGCTCAACTCTAGTCAACACTGCAAATATTGACTTGCTGCATTAACTCATTCTGTCAATATAAGCTTTTGTTACTCATATGTTTGCAATTATTATATTTCTGTCTGTGATAAAAACATCTGTCAAACACACATAAAAACCAGAGGGCAGCAGATCATGTGAAAATATAATATTTGTGTTATTCTCAAAATTTTTGGCCATGACTGTTTATGGTTTTTGTGGAAACAATTTAAATGTTCCTTGTATATTTGGAGCTATTATAAGATTAGTCGCCTGTCAATAGTAAACATATATTTACATGCCCCAAATGCAGATGAACATAATCCCTTCAGGGGGGTTACAGGGTAGTATATATCCCCGTAAATAGCCACTCTCACTGTGGGTTTCAATTAATTATGATACTCATCTGCAGCGTCATGTTGGGGGCATGGTTCCTGCTTATGTCTGGGGGAGATCCACCCTATCCATATTAATCATGTTAGGCGGTCTCTACCCCGGGGTCATCTCCCATTACAAGTTCGTAGATACCAAACATGCATAGGTTCTTTTTTATTTAAGTGGTGAAAAAAATCCAAAATATGCTAAAAAAAAATTGGTTCATTTTCTGAGTCCTGTCTCCATTTATCGTGACCTGGGGTTGGGTGAGGGCTTATTGTTTGTGCGGTAAGCTGATATTTTTATTGATATCATTTTAGTGTAGAAATTATGTTTTGATTGCCTGTTATTTCATTTTAATGCAATATTGTGGTAACAAAAAAAACCCCACGTAATTCTGGCGTTTTGGCTTTTTTTCTCGCTACACCTTTTACCTTTCGGATGAATTCTTTTTATATAATTACTAGATGGTGGCCCGATTCTAATGCATCGGGTATTCTAGAATATGTATGTAGTTTATTTATGAAGATTTAAGAATAATTTAAGAATAATGCAATGAATACACAGGATTTTCCGGGTAAAATATATACATTATCATTAAATGTTATTGCTCATAGAACTTAATACAACTGAATGAAATTATTAAACAGATCATCAAAATATATAAACTATTACATGAATATCTAACTGTATTTAAATAAATCATTGGACGAAAGAAGTACACCAACACTATAATATATTTGTTAACAATATCAACCCAAAATATTTGTGTACACCACATCTCTTGTGAATGGGCAGCACGGTGGCTCAGTGGATAGCACTGCAGCGCTGGAGTCCTGGGTTTGAGTCCCACCAAGGACAACATCTGCAAGGAAGTTTGTATGTTCTCCCCGTGTTTGCGTGGGTTTCCTCCGGGTACTCCAGTTTCCTCCCACACTCCAAAAAAAACATACTGATAGGGAATCTAGATTGTGAGCCCCATCGGAGACAGCAACGATAATGTGTGCAAACTGTAAAGCGCTGGGAACATGTTAGCGCTATATAAAGATTATTATTATTGTGAATACGATACACTTTATTGATCCCGAGGGAAATAATGGTATCACAGCAGCGTTACAACAGCATTACAAACAGCGTTACATAGAGTAGCTACTATACACAAATCTTGAACATGACTAGCCACAATAAGTAACAAACAAAGGTACGCAAATCTCCGATCATTTCCATTAGTGCGCCAGCCCTAGGTCGTAGCCATCTTTCACTCTTAGTGAATTGTTATACATCCCCATAGCGGTAGGCACAAACGATTTCCTGAATTTCTCCTTCTTGCACCTTAGTAGGATTAGACGGCTGCTGAATGTGCTCTTCTGATTCAAGAACAGCTCGTATAGAGGGTGTGTATTATTGTTCATTATAGCCATACACTTCTTTTGAATCCTATCCACCACTACTTCCTCAAAGGAGTCAAGATGGAGAACAACAGCCGCACTTGCTTTCTTGATAAGTTTGTTGAGCTTATTAGCGTCAGCTACTCGCACACTACTGCCCCAGCAAATGATAGCAAAAAAGATGGCGCTTGCTACAACGGACTGGTAGAATATTTGCAGCATTTTACTGCACACATTGAATGACCTGAACGAATATGGCAGGAGATGACCAGCAGCTACCGTCGCGCCGCTGATCTCCTGACGATAGCGGTGGTGTGCGTGTTTCAAATCCTGCACCAATTTGCAGCCGGACTGCGCCTGTCGCTGATTGGTCGCGTCCGGCCGGGTGCGACCAACCAGCGATTCGGGATTTCCGTTACAGACAGAATTAGACGATTATATAGTAGATATTTATTATTATAGCGCCATTTATTCCATGGCTCTTTACATGTGAGGTGGGCTATACATAATAAATACAAGTACAGTAATCTTAAACAATACTAGTCACTACTGGTACAGGAGGAGAGAGGACCCTGCCCATGAGGGCTCACAATCTACAAGGGATGGGTGAGGATACAGTACGTGAGGGTAGAGTTGGTCATGCAGCGGTTTGGTGGATCGGTGGTTATTGCAGGTTGAAGGCTTGTTGGAAGAGTGAGTCTTCATGTTCTTTTTGAAGGTTTCCATGGTAGGTGAAAGTCTGATATGTTGTGGTAGAGAGTTCCAGATTGGGGGATGCGCGGGAGAAATCTTGTATGCTATTGTGGGAAGGAGATAAGAGGGGAATAGAGAAGGAGATCTTGTGAGGATCGGAGGTTGCATGCAGGTAAGTACTGGGAGACGAGGTCACAGATGTACGGAGGACACAGGTTGTGGATGGCTAAGTATGTCATGGTTAGTGTTCTGAACTGGAGTCCTTGGGTAATGGGAGCCACTGCAGGGATTGACAGAGGGGAGAGACTGGGAATAGCGGGGGACAGGTGGATTAGTCGGGCAGCAGAGTTTGGAATAGATTGGAGGGGTGCGAGAGTGTTAGAGGGAGGCCACAGAGCAGGAGGTTGCAGTAGTCAAGGCGGGAGATGATGAGTAGAGTTGAGCGATACTTTCCGATATCCTAAAGTATCGGAATCGGAATGGTATCGCCGATATCACTAAAATATCGGCGATACCCGATACCGATACCGGAAGTCCCATGTAAGTCTATGGGAACAAAATATCGAAATTAAAAAAAACCCATTCTTGCCTTGTTGGTTAATTGTACATGAAGGAAAACAAGAAAGAGTAATGTAGAATGTATTGGGGAAGGTTGAGGAGACATTAAAGGCATAGATGTTTAACCCAATCAAATGGAATAGCATAAATATTTTTTTTTTTAAAGATGTTCGGATTGACGAAGAAATTGACAATGTTAACGTTTTTTATATTTTGGCAAATATGTATATTACACAACTTCCATGCTCTTCATCTTCACCTTTTTAACTTTTCACACACTTTCTCCTTCATAATCTTCTGCAGCATCATCTTTTTCATCAAATTATTCTTCATCTTCACCTTCTTTATCTTCTTCTTAAACTTCTTGCTATTCATCTTTGTTAACATTACTCATATTCTTCTTATTAAACTATTATTCTTATTCATATTCTGCTTCATCTTCTTCATCATATTCTTATTTGTGACAGAGAATCCTGTACTTGTAATCTGTCAAAGTATGAATTTTTCATCCTTCCGTTCTTGCTGTCACAAAAGATTTAAATTACAACAGTATTTGTCCGTGTTCAGTTTAGCCTGCAGCAGCAGGCATTTTCCAGGGGCACCACGAGGAGGAACGGACTCACCCCCATACACTGCTTAGTCTTCTTCTGCTTAGAATTTAGAGCATATATTTTGCTCTTCATTTTGGTCTTATACTTCATGTTCTTCTGCTTTTAGATCTTCTGCTTATTGTTCTTGTGTCTCTTGTTCCGTATCTTGTATTTGTAGCACAATCTTGTACCAGCTGATGTTACTGGGACACGGTTACTAAGCAGGAGGTACCTGTGCTCCAAAGCACTACCAAGGACCAGCAGACGTTGCTGGAACTCGGATACCGAGATGGAGGCACCTAGGCCAAAGGCACTGCGGAGAACCAGTTGACGGTACTGGAACCCGGACGGGTAGCAGAAGGTACAAGAGCCAATGCAAGTAACGAGGACCAGCTGACTGTGCTGGAACCCGGAGGGGCAGCAGAAGGAAAAGAGCCAATGGCACAACCGAGGACCAGCTGACGTTACTGGGACACGGTTACTAAGCAGGAGGTACCTGTGCTCCAAAGCACTACCAAGGACCAGCAGACGTTGCTGGAACTCGGATACCGAGATGGAGGCACCTAGGCCAAAGGCACTGCGGAGAACCAGTTGACGGTACTGGAACCCGGACGGGTAGCAGAAGGTACAAGAGCCAATGCAAGTAACGAGGACCAGCTGACTGTGCTGGAACCCGGAGGGGCAGCAGAAGGAAAAGAGCCAATGGCACAACCGAGGACCAGCTGACGTTACTGAACCCCAGTAACACAGGAGCAAGTGTTGACTGTGCTAACAGCACTTCCGAGCAACAACTGGCGGTGTTGGAGCCCAGGGTCAAGGAGGATGTTTAAATACTAGATCAAGTAATTTCCTTGTTACCTGTCAATTTTAAATGTCTATACTTCAAACAAGAGAAAGATAACCTTTACTACCATAAGATGATGATTTCATTTAAACTAATATCTAGATAAATAAAGAATTGACAAACATAAACACATACATTAACATGTTGAACAGCAATGCAAACCACAAAATAAATTAGTTAAGGAATCTGCTATACGGTTGTACATAAAAGCATACAAGTACATATCTGAATCCATTAATGATGGATAAGTAACAGTATGTACACCATTTTTATTGTATAGACAATGAATGTCTGACTTCAAAACATCATCAGCATTACAAGTTATCTGTGATATTACTAAAATGTTCCATTTGCTGAATAATGTCCCTAAATATTTTATACAAAATTATACAATTTCCATCATGTAATACTCATAATATGTGGCAATAATCATTTTTATTAACAAACATAACCTTTAAAAAGTGCATAGTGCATAGTGAAAATTGCTATTTATGGCTGACTGTCGACTTGGAAGCATGACAACAGATAGATAAGGTATATATAGATGACACTGCATAGCCACAGATGGTGAATGGCGATGTAATACTGTACCTCAATAAAGTGTGCGTCACTACTACATATTTTTTTTTATATAGCTGTATAAACAGGGTACATGGATGTATGCTTGTGCCTTTGTTTTGACGCACAGACTGCCTTCCTGCTGAGACGCATTGGGTAGTGAACAGTTGTGTGCAGTGTTCACTGCAGTCTCTGCGGAATAACCACACTTAGACCTTATAACTTTTCAGACTTTCTTTATCAATCTACCAAGATGAAGAAGGCAGGGAGTAAGGCACGTGGTCGTGGAGTTTCTTCAGGGAGAGGACGTGGGGATTCTGTGGCTGCTGCGGCCCCCAGTGACACAGCATCCACCAGTTTTCCCCGGGCCGTGAGCGTTCCTTTATGCGCACTTTTGTAGGAGCTCGGAGTACCCCCCTGCTGCGGGAAGAACAAATTGAAGCCGTTGTTGTTTGGATGTCAGCCAATGCATCGACTTCAATTGCTTCCACCTCCTCTCAGGACCACAGCACTGTTGGGCAACCATCTGTCTCTTCACCGCCTGGCAAATTGCCCAGGCAGTCAGAGAGTTCTGTACAGGAGCCAGCTGAGTGTCTGCTTCTGTTCTCAGAATCTATTGGCTTGCAAACAGGGGCCCAGCCAAGCAGCATTCTGTAATGTGAAGAGGGAGTATGCAGTGATGCGCAACAGCTGTGTCTCTCTGAATCTGAAGAGGCGGGTGAGACAGTGCCGATGGTCAGCACACCGCAGAACGCATCTGATGATGATGATGAGACCCAGGTGCCAGTTTCTGTTGAGCATGGTGCTGGCCAGACCACCCAACAGCAGGTGTTGGAAGAGGGTAGTGGAGATGATGAGGTCCAAGACCCAACATGGCATGAAGAACAGGAAGGTGGTGGGAGCAGCTCAGAGGAATAATAATAATATTTATTTATATAGCGCCATCATATTCCGCAGCGCTTTACAGTTTAGCAGTTTCAGAACACAAGTCATAAGTAACAACGTTAACAATACAATAATTTAAGCTAAATAAGTCGCCCCTGCTCGTGACAGCTTACAATGTACAATGAGATGGGGAGATACAAAGTATAGGTGTTTATATACAATGGTGCATTTACAATGATGTTCCAGCCATCTTAAGGGACTGAGGGATGGAGATAGTGAATGGGCTAGAGACACACACACACTTACACAGAATACATAGAATGACTTTGATTAGTGAATGTGATAGGCCGCTCTGAACAAATGTGTTTTGAGGGAGCGCCTGAAACCATGCAAATTGTGGATAGTCCTAATTTCTTGGGGTACAGCATTCCAGAGGATTGGCGTAGAGCAGGAGAAGTCTTGGAGTCGGGAGTGGGAGGTACGTATTAGTGCAGAGGTTAGTCGAAAGTCGTTTGCAGAGCGCAGCAGTCGGTTAGGCCGATAGATAGAAATGAGGGAGGAGATGTAGGAGGGGTGCTGCACTGTGGAGAGCTTTGTGGGTGAGAACCAGTACTTTGGTTGAAAGCTGGGAGAGGCCTAGAGAAATGGTTAGTGATAGAAGGAAGATAGAGGAAGACATTGCCCCAACGGTACAAACAGGAGGGAGAGTTAGGCTGCAGACTCGGTTGCCTGTAGCCTCCAGTTTGGCACCTGTTCGGAGCAGTTGTCTTCCAAAAGTCAAAACGTGCGCTCCCAGGACTTGCACTGCGTGGTCCTTTTTTCACACACTTGCACATGATATTTGCTATGTGAAATGCAAGCTGTGTAATTAAAAATTAAAAATAGCTAAAAGTGTCAGTCACCTCAATACCACAAATATGTGGAAACATGTGCGGACAAAGCACGTAGTTGAGTTACAAAGACACACTAGAGATGTAGGCCAACCTACAGCAGCACCTACATCTTCAGGTTGTGTTGAAGCCTCTTCATCGAGCTCACACACAGCTGGTTATGCTTCCTCACAGGATCGCCATGGAAGAACCTCGGCCACTGTTGTCCAGAGACAAACTGTTATTCCACACACAGCAGCAAGTTCCCTGTCATCCTCACACTCCCAGGCCACAAAACAGCCAGCGGTAGCACAGGCATGGGATAAAAGACGGCCATACTCCGCAAACCATGCACGAGCACAGGCTCTGAATGCTGGCATTGCAAAACTCCTGTCCCTTGAAATGCTGTGATTCAGGCTGGTGGAGACAGACAGTTTCCGTAACTGAATATCATTGTCAATCCCACAATACAATGTGCCAAGCCGATTTCATTTCAGCAGGCAAGCCGTCCCTGGTCTGCAAAAGCATGTTGAGGGAAAAATTAAACATGCGCTACTAAAAGCCCTCAGTAGCAAGGTCCACCTGACCACCGATGCGTGGACCAGTACCCATTGTTATGATCTGCTACAACCAGTAAGGAAAGAAGGGAATTCTGTCCCTACAATACAACTAAGCTGAATCCCTACGATGTAACGGGAAACCTGATCCTGCGACCAGACCGCTAAAGTCCTCATCTAGTGTGAACGAAGACCTATAGTTGCGAGGGAGTAATCCCTACAAGATCTAGGGACTGTGAGAAAAGGTGGACACCTCCTAACATAAATTGTAGCATGGATAATTAAACAGAAAAATAAATACTTTGTGATCCTAACATCAAGCAAAACTGACAGATTAAGGCACCTAAGCACCCGGCTAGCTTAACAGTAGATAATACAATGAAGTCAAGCAAAGCCAGAAGGGCGGAGCCAGACTAAATAGGGAAAAAAGGTCATGTGACCAGCAAACTGAAACAAAACCTAACAAGAGGGTTCTAACACCCATGGCCAGGGACAATACCTTTCCCTCACTGCCCATTGGGTCAATGTTGTGCAGCCGGGTACTGATCTTGCGAGTGGCGCTGTACGTGTTCTGCCAACTCCAAGGATTGCAGGAATCAAGTCTGTACACATTGATTCCTCCTCCTATTCCAGTTCCTCAGAATCATCGCTGCAGGAGCCGTCACGGTCTACCTCCACATGGACCCGTGAACGTTTACCTGTTGCGACCGATATGAGCACAGCCGTGTCCAAATGTCAACAGGCCATCCTGAAATTAATTTCCATGGGGAATCTTAGCCACACAGCGCAGGAGCTCTGTAATGCCATAAAGCAGGAGAGCGACGTGTGGTTTTTGGAAGAGAATCTACAGGCAGGCTTGGTAGTGTGTGACAATGGCCGAAATCTGGTGTCAGCTCTGGGCCTTGGCAACCTCACTCACATACCATGTCTGTCATATGTGCTCAACTTGGTCGTGCAGAGTTTTTTGAGGGACTATCCGGATCTTGATGCACTGCTGCACAAGGTCCGCCTAGAGTGCGCTCACTTGCGACGTTCCAGCATGGCCAGATCGCTGATTGCAGCTCTGCAACGCAGATTTCACCTTCATGAACATCGCATCATATGTGACGTACCCACCAGGTGGAATTCCTCGTTACATATGTTGGAGCGGTTGTGTGAGCAGCAGCCAACAGTAATGGAGTATCAGCTGCATCAGGCGCAGTCAACTCGCAATTTGCGCCGTTCACACTTCACCACTACTGAGTGGGCCTCTATAATAAGAATAATAATATTATTTATTTATATAGCGCCATAATATTCCGCAGTGCTTTACAGTTTAACAGTTTCAAAACACGAGTCATAAGTAACAACGTTAACAATACAATAATTAAAGCAAAATCAGCCGCCCCTGCTGGTGAAAGCTTACAATCTACAATGAGGTGTGGGAGATACAAAGTACAGGTGTTTATATACAATGGTGTTTTTACAATGATGGTCCAGCCATTTTAAGGAAGTGAGGGATGCATGGAGATAGTGAATGGGCTACACACACAGAATTACACATAGAATGACTTTGATTAGTGAATGTGATAGGCCACTGTGAACAAATGTGTTTTGAGGGAGCGCCTGAAACCATCCAAATTGCGGATAGTCCTAATTTCTTGGGGTAGAGCATTCCAGAGGATTGGCGCAGCGCGGGTGAAGTCTTGGAGTTGGGAGTGGGAGGTACGGATTAGTGCAGAGGTTAGTCGAAGGTCGTTTGCAGAGTGCAGCAGTCGGTTAGGCCGATAAATATAAATAAGGGAGGAGATGTAGGGGGGTGCTGCGCTGTGGAGAGCTTTGTTGGTGAGAACCAGTAATTAGAATTGGATCCTATAATGAATGGGCAGCCACTGCCAGTGTAATGAGTGGCGAATAACTCTATGAAGGATATCTGCCACGTTTTGCGTGCGTTTGATGAGTCAACGCGGATGGCGAGTGCAGATGATGCACTAGTCAGCCTGACTGTCCCCCTTATCTGCCTGCTTCAAAAAACACTGCAAGCACTAAGGCATGAGGTTTTGGAAGAGGTGGAGGATGAGGAGTCACAAATTCCATCACCTTCTGGACAGTCAGCGCAACGTGGTTCCTCACAAAGGGATGGAGGACTTTCAAAGTACCATGCTGTATCAACAATTGAACCTCCAGAGTCGCTGTCTATATTTTCATAACCATTACAAACTTTTAATGTATTTACAAAGCACATAATGTACATTTTTTGTCTATCCTTTTGTAATGGTATTGTGTTTCCATAAACTGATGTTACAGAATTATGATACAAAGTTTTTAAATTTTGAGTTTTAAATTTTGTAAATTTATATGTATTTGAAGGACTTTGTGAGGAGGATGAGGAGGAGTCAATGGAGGAGGAAGACATCGCTCCAGAGGGAGGTAGACAATGCTCTAGTCAGTATGTAGACCAAGGGTGGGGTGATGCACAGCAGGCGGAGATGACGCCTCTTGCAGGGGACAACGTTTCTTGGCCAGTTGGGAGTCTGCAGCACATGGTTGATTTCATGCTGCAGTGGCTGAGAAACGACCGCCGCATCGAACACATTCACACCACGTCTGATTATTGGGTGTACACCCTCCTAGACCCTCGCTACCGGGACAACTTACAAAGCCTCATCACACCGTTGAACCGGGAGCGTAAAATGCGGAAGTACCAAGACACACTGGTGCAATCCATAATGTTCTCCATTCCAGCCGAGAGCACTGCTGCTGCTACTGATTTACAAAGCAGCTCTGTGCGTCGAGGCAGTGGAGACAGCTCTGCAACAAGAGGGAGCACAAGCAGCGCCTCTGCACAGGGCAAGAACAGTATGTTCCAAATGTGTTGAAGTTTTGTGGCAGCGCCACCAATGTCTACACCATCCGAGACGGCTCCAGTCAGCAGGAGGCAACATTTCCGTAAGATGGTTACAGACTACATGTCTTGCCCTCTCAGTGTACTCTCAGATGGCTCTTCCCCATTCAAGTTTTGTGTCTCTAAGCTGGATACATGGCCAGAGCTTAGCCAGTATGCATTGGAGGTGCTGGCTTGATCTGCTGCCAGTGTATTATCGGAGCGCGTCTTTACTGCTGCAGGTGGTGTACTAACAGACCGTTGCATGCGACTATCCTACGATAATGTAGAACGGCTTACTTTTCTGAAAATGAACTAGGCATGGATCTCGCCTGAATTTGCCTGTCCGGTTTCAGATTAACTAACTGGTTGGCAACGTTTTCCATGTCTCCTGTTATGTTCATCTTTCTACCACCTGAGCTATACTCCCTGGGCTACAACACTGCCAGTTGCTGCTCAGAAGTGTCGTGTCCACAGACCAATACACAAGCTATAGTAATAGTGGGGTTCAGTAACGCCTGCTGTTCCCCTGCTGTGTGTCCGGCAAAAATTACTGCTACCTAGCTACACATGTTTAAAAAAACATGACATGTTAAAGTGGCTAGTGCTACACATAGATATCAGGCTACACCCTTATTTCTAAGCTGTAAACAAGTGAAACGTCAAATTTAAAACCATTCAATGATTAGTGTTGGTAACAAATCTGTAACTAAATAATTGTAACATATTATGGCAGATATCCACATGTCTAACACAAATGCTAACACAAAAAGCATACTTATGCTATAGGGTACTGATGGTGAACCTTCTCACTCCATAACTTTGACCAATCCAACTCACATCATGCCTCAAATGCTGCAATGTTGGAAGTGCATAATGTGGGTTGAACTTTGACAACAGCTGCAGTGCGAAGGTTATCCTTCTGTGTTCTTGGCTTTTAAATAAAAGCATACAAGTAAATATAATAATACATTGTTGATTAAGGGACATGATGTACACCTGTAATATTGTGCAAACAATGGATGTAGGACTATTCCTCTTCAACATTACTTATATTTGTGTCATTTGAAAAAATACATATTTTAGTTAAAAATTAAAAACCCATGTTCAGTAGCTGTGAAAGGCCCGTTTGTGTACTTCTATATTGTTTGCAACCAATGTATTGTATACGGATGGAAGCGCGTCACACTAATAGATTAGATTTATTTTAAATGGAATGTAGCAGAACCAATTGGAGATAAATGAAAAGGATGAGCCACTGAGACACGCTCAGCAGAGTACAAGCAGCAGTGCTTGAACAAGTAACTGGAGCGTGATCTGCACTCAAAAAAGTAAAAAACACAGACTGAAGTGAACACTGAAACACAACTGTCCACAATCTGTGAAAAGCTCCTTTCTGTACTTCTATAGTGTTTGCAACCAATGTATTGTATACGGATGGAAGCACGTCACACTAATAGATTTGATTTTTTTCTAATATAATGGAGCTGCACCAATTCCACTAAATAAAATAAAAAAAAAAAAAAAAAAAAAAGTGACACGTGCAGATGCCTACAAACAGCGGTGGATGCAGAGCAAACTGCAGCGTCACCTGCACTGTCACACACACACCTTGCACAGAGCTGTTAAAACAACACTGGCAAAATGAAGCTTTACACAGCGGTTGGTAAACTAGCCTGCCTCAAGCACAGTAGTACACAAAATCGCAATATCTAACTGTCCCTCAGAGTGAGCAGAGTAGCGTTCTGTCCCTTACTGAGTTCACAGCACAGTGACGCTAAAATGGCTGCGGCGCCTTTTATAGTGCATTCTGACATCATTTCAGCAGCCAATCACAGCCATGCCATTAGTTAAGATGACCGCATCATTACAGGATGTGCCCACACTTCGTAGGATTCCTCATTGGCTGACTAAAATCACATTGCCTCTCAAAGAATTATGGGAACTTCCGATTCCGGTATACGATATTGAAAAAGTATCGGAATTAAGTATCGGAATTCCGATAACGCGAATATCGGCCGATACCCGATACTTGCGGTATCGGAATGCTCAACACTAATGATGAGGGCATGGACTAGGGTTTTTGCAGATTCTTGGTTAAGGAATGTACGGATCCGTGAAATATTTTTGAGTTGATGTCAGCAGGAAGTGGAATGGGCTTGTTTATGTGGCTTGAAAGAGAAATCAGTGTCAAGGATAACCCCGAGGCAACGAGCTTGTGGAACTGGGGAGACTGGGCAGCCGTTTACTTTAATGGATAGGTCCGCTGGGGAGGTTGCGTCAGATGGGGGAAAGATGATAAATTCTATATATTGATAGATCGGGCTATTCTGAATGCGGCGATACCAGACGTGTTTTTTTTTATTGTTTTATTTTGAATGGGGGGTGATTTAAACTTTTATGTTTTTTAATTTTTTTTAATATTTTTAAAAACATTTTTTTTTACTTTACACTGGCTTCAATAGTCTCCATGGAAGTCTAGATCATCTGATCGCTTGTGCTACACACTTCTCCCATTACCCCCTACATCAAATTATGATGCCCACACAGTCCCCCACACATAGTATGATTCCCTCACACAGTAGGATGCCTACATAGTGGTGTTCACAGCCCACAGACACAGATTTATGCCCACCACAGTATATCCAAGACACATTATATGATGACTTCACAGTCCACCACAAACTATGATGCCTCCACTGTACATTTCTTCCACAAAGTATGATGCTTCCATTGAGCCCGCTCACACAGTATGAAAGCTGCACACAGCATAATACCAGCACAGTACATTCCTCTACATAGTTTGATTCCCCAAATCCACCTACACAGTATTATACTCCTACTGCCATGTACATGCAGTATAATGCTCCAGCCTGTCCTTTCCCACACAGTATGATGCTCCCACATTTCTCCACACACAGTGTGATGCTCCCACATTTCTCCACACACAGTATGATGCTCCCACATTTCCTCACACAGTATGATGCTCCCACATTTCGCCACACACAGTATGATGCTCCCACATTTCCTCACACTGTATGATGCTCCCACATTTATCCACACACAGAATGATGCTCCCACATTTCTCCACACACAGTATGATGCTCCCACATTTCCTCACACTGTATGATGCTCCCACATTTCTTCACACACAGTATGATGCTCCCACATTTCTTCACACACAGTATGATGCTCCCACATTTCTCCACACACAGTATGATGCTCAGATTTCTCCTCACAGTATGATGCTCCCACATTTCTCCACACACAGTATGATGCTCCCACATTTCTCCACACACAGTATGATGCTCTCACATTTCCTCACACTGTATGATGCTCCCACATTTCTCCACACACAGCATGATGCTCCCACATTTCTCCACACACAGTATGATGCTCCCACATTTCCTCACACTGTATGATGCTCTCACATTTCTCCACACACAGCATGATGCTCCCACATTTCTCCACACACAGTATGATGCTCCCACATTTCTCCACACAGTATGATGCTCCTGAGCCGCACAGCCAGGGCTTTGGGGTACTCGGCACCGAGCCCGTTCACTTCACTGGGGGATGTCACGGGCAGCACACGGCTCGGTCCGTGGCCCTGGGGCTCACTGAAATGGGGAATTTACAGGGGATTAAATGTTCGTGTAGTTTGTCGTGACGCCACCTGTAGTATCTGGTCAGGGTGACCAGCGCTGCTGTGCAGGTCCTCTGGAAGGGATGGTGTTGTGCAGCTAGGTGATAAGTCTTCTACAGGTAAGACTGTATCCTTCCAGGGCAGGTAGATGTAAGGTAAAGCTATGGTGCAGGATAGATGTAGCAGAGTGGAGTGTGCGACGGAGTAATAATGCAGGAAACAGTTCTTGTGCAGTTTCAAAGGTTTACTCACAGTCTGTTGCATGCCATACAGATACCAGCCAGGTACTGTGTCCTTCCAGTGAGTAGTCCAGTAACCCTCAGGTAAATCGGTCACACTTCCAAAGACTCCCTTTATGTTCCTTTCCGGCTTCTTGTGCTACAATCCTTACTCCTTCTCTGCACCTCCCTACCACAGAGCCCTCAGACAAGGCAGTATTGGATCCTTTCAGTTACCAGACCAGTCCGGTGGTGTACCAAGCCACTTAGTATGAAGGTTCTGGACGTACTTGATCCCTAGGCTGCCTCCGGATGAGATTATGGTAGCTAGTGGCTCTTGAAGAGTCCCACTATACTCGGTGTTACTAATGGCGATGAACTGACCCACTAGTCTGGGAACCGTCTCCCGATATGTGCCTGGTCCTTCCTTCTCTGAAGGATGGGGCACAGCTTCAATTGCTGTCGCAGCCCAGGACCCCTTCGCTCCCTTCAGCTCGGCTCCCTGAGGTAAACTTCAGAGGAGCTGCAGGCCAGCCCAGTACCCACGCTGGCTGCCTGACTCAAACTGAAACTCTAATCTCACACTCGCAGCATAAGGCTGCTTCAACCCCTCCCATCCAACTAGCTACACCCTGTTCTAGCCAGCCTGAGCTAGACCATCCCTTTGGGTCCGCCTACACTCAGCTGGCATAGTGTACTGATGAATGCAGTGGTTGGAGTCAATGGAGTGCTTCCTCCTTACCTGAGAGTCAGGTGTCACACCGCTGGATGCGATGCAACATCTCTGTGGCGACTGGACCCTCAGGGCGCCACATTCCCCCCTGGTTAAACACAGCACTCCCGGACTGTAAAAGAGTAAGGATGTTACAAAAGAAACATACAAAAATTTTATGAATGCATTCAACATTGGAAAGGCAATTTCAAACTCATCTTCCCTTTATGGGAGGCACTTCAGGTTAAACGTTGCAAGAAAACACTTTAATAAATTTACTTCACAGTTCAAGTAAACATATACTTGTGGAGGACCCGCTCCAAACCTCCAACGGTGGTCTTGGGTGGGCTGCAAGACATTTCTGGATCTCTGTAGCAGACCTCACTTTCGGCCACACCAAACGGGTTTTAAATTTCTGAGGTAATTAAGTGAAACCAAGATGAGGCACCGAAGTGCTAACTATATACAAGGACAGTTTTTGGGCTGGCAGAGTCCTCAGCCACCAGTTCAGAAAAGCAATATCAAAGGCAATCACCCCTCCGGGTTATGGCAACACTTGCATACTATATACATTAATACACTATATACATTACTGTCCGGGTTATTTATTTACTTAGCTGGTGCAACACCTGGTGGTTGTGCATGCACAGGGCCGTTCCTGTCCACGGGCACAGTGCCTAGCACCAGGGTCATTGACTAAATCGCTGGTGTCCGTATGACTGGTACACACTGGGCTGGTGGGGGTGTCAGGGGTTCCAGCAGGGTGTCAGCATCTGCAGCAGGGATATCATCGCTGGTTACCTGAAGAGACGGTTCACTCTGGTCCTCTAGGCCGCAGGGCCAGTCTTCCTCCTTCATCCCTGCCGGGGGACAGCTTTCCTCTGCTACAGGTACGGTGTCTTGTTGTGAATGGGTTTGAGATGAGTTCTGAGCAGAGGCTCCCTCTGGTGGTTACAAGCGGTACTAGTGAGGATTGTGAGGACTGGGAATCAGGTGTTACTGATTGGTCTTATATAAGGGAGTCATTTTCCCATCAGGGTTGCCGGTGATCAATTGTTCTGGTCTGAATCCTTCTTTCCAGTTTCCCTTGTAGCCTGCTGTGTCGTGTCTGCATCTCCTGCTATCAGATAAGACAATTTCTTATTTTGTGTTTTTGCTATATTTTTGCATTTTGTCCTGCACTTCTGTGGGGGCCTTCTGGGTCCCCTCCGGGGGCTTTTGCCCTCTCGGTTTAGTCCAGCCACTGTGTTTTGTACTTTTGCTTTTTCCAGTTTTTTTTTCAGTGGCTGCTGTTTTGATTTTTTTTTTACACCAGAGAACTAATTTAGGTGGTAGAGGTCGTGTGATCTCAGGTGATTTTGAAATTAGTAGAGTTGGTGTTTTTTCAGGGTTTTCTGAGATTGCAGTAAGTATGTGTAGCCCTGGTACACAATACCAGGAGGATGAGTGGAGAGGTAACAGTTAAGGGCTCTTCATAACATCACGTACACTTCGGACACACCCAGCAGGGGTGTGGAAGGGAGTGATTCATTCAGTCAGTTTCCTGTCCTTGGACAGAGTAGACGTGTCCAGTCTGAGTCTGTTAGCAGTTCAGAAAGTGGAGGCTAGTACAGGTGGTCTAGTTCACCTCAGCCTAGTCAGAGCTGTGCCCCACTGGAAGACAGACTGAGATATCTATTAAGAGTCGAGCAAATCGAAGGGCAAAGTGGAAGGAATATTTAAAAGTGCTTTTGGATTGGAGAAGTCCTGCACATTGCTACCGGTCACTGGGGACCGAAGGATCACTATAGCTTCAAGCTTAGTGGTAAGAAAACCAGAGGCTTACCGGACCTTAGGTCGTGGCGAGCAGCCCTGAAGAGTCAGTACGTACCTGGGGTCAGGGGGAGTGAGGACCTTGAGTCAGTGCACGACAAGATAGGAATTCAGCTCTCTCACAGGAAGGCTTCAACCACAAAACTGACCGGGCCGTACAGCTTTGGAATAGCTGGAATTATAGAGGGAACTACGCTTCAAGCTGGTTGGACTCATCATCATTGGACAGTAAAGGAGGCCCCTAACTTGCTTAGCCGTTGCCTCAAAGCTCATCCTCCATCAACCCCATCAGCCTCCCTGGGACCTGCCTTACCATCTTGCAAGTAAAGGTATGGAAAGACGCTGACGGTGTGAGACTGAGTTATTTATTTGCATGCCTGCACAATTCCCTATATAACTACCGACCTGAGGGAAGAGTCCCACCTGTAGGGGACCCGACATCTAGCTGCCTCACCATCCCCTCAGAGATCTACAGCAGCGCTGGTACAAATTACCAGAAGACTACAGGTGGCGTCACGAACTGTATATAAATCTATCCCCTGTAAATATTCCCCCCAACATACGCCAGACCGCCAGGGCCACAGACCGAGCCACCGCTACCTGTGACAATCCCATAGACTTCTACGGGCTCGGCTCTGAGTACCCCATTGCCCTGGTAACCCACAATTGTGGTGGCGGGTCGACACAAAACTTTGGCGTCACGAACAGGATACGAAACTTGCAGCATTGCGAGCCCTGTGTGCCTGTGGAGTGTTTTGGTGAAAAAGACTGTTGCTGTTGTTTGGCGCCAAATACCGCCATATTTGCCGCCAGATTCGCGCCCTAAGGCGCTGGAGAAGAAGGTGGGCGTACCTGAAAGAGCGCGCAAAGTCTTGGACACGCCCCTGGCTCTGACTCATCGGCAGGTCCTGCAACAGGAAGTGAACGCTCTGACATCAGAGCGCCTGCGACGAAGGTCCTGTTCTCACTGCGGTGCCTGTGAAATAGCAGCGTCTGAAACCGGTAGGCTCCGTTTAACCAAGGGGGCGCTAAGATGTCACAACAACCGGCTGACAGTGCGGCCCCAGCCGGAGTCCCCAATCCCGCACCGTCTGGTATTGTAGCGCCAGATGGAGGCGCAGGTCCAGCACCCAGTCCGGTAGTCCCGATCATGCCACTAACGCTCCCATATATGCCTGGGGCGAAATGGCTTCCCCAGTACAGCGGTGAGCCAGGCACATTAGCAGGCTTCAAGCGGAAGTTATGCAGCATCCTAGAAATGTACTCCATGCCTGAGAGACAAAAAGCTGCTGTGCTAATAGGGCAGCTAACTGGCGCTGCTGAGAGGGAAGTGGAGACTTGGGATACCGCTGATCAGGAGTCGGTACCTGCGATCTTCCTTAAGCTGCATGCCATATTTGAAGACCGCACAGAAACGGATCTCCGGATGGCCTTCTATCACTGTTCACAACAGCCAGGTGACAGCATCAGGGACTATGCTTGCCGACTACAGGGAGCCCTGAGAGCCCTCAAGCAGATTAACAATTTAAATGCTATCGATGAGAATAAAATGCTGAAAGAACAATTTATACAGGGATTGAGATCCCAAGAGGAACGCAGAACTGTAAACTGGTGGTCCTTAGACCATCCGGATGCTACCTTTGATGCCCTAAAGGACATGGCAATAAAAGGGCTGCGGCCCCTGGGCAAACCCGAGGTGGCAACCCAACATCATCAGGCTGAAGTCACTCTGGAACCGGCAGTAACCCCCTTTTCCCCGCTAGTGGCTGAAGCCAAAGCGCAGGTGACCCTCCTAGTGAATTGGATTGTCTGCGCTCAGAGGTGCGCCAGCTGACTAAAAATCTGGCTGCTGTGATGAGTGCCCTGCAACTGCAGAAAGAGGAAGAAGGGAAGATCTTGTTAGCTGACTGCCCAGAAGACGTCCCGTGGATGCACCGGAGAAGAAAGAAGACGTCGCCCCCCCAGAGGAGGACAACGCCACCCCCAGGAGCAACCCCTGATCAACACCCTCCTCGTCGAGAGATCATCTGTTACCGATGCAACCGGAAAGGTCATCTGTCTCCACAGTGTCCTTTAAACGGGCAGAACCTGGGTCCGAGGGCCAACACCCAGGAGAATACCCGTCAGGCCCCCTAGACTGGAACCGCAGGTATGTGGGTGGGCGACCCTACCTGTCTATTATTCTAGATGGTATTGCTGTTCCGGCATTGTTAGACACTGGGTCGCAGGTGACCCTAATACCTGATGCCCTATATACCAAGTACTGGTCAATGGACAGTCTTAAACCTCCGAGCCTTGACTTTACCGTGTATGCTTCTAACGGTCTTCCTGTAGAAGTACTCGGGACAAAATGTGTAGATGTAAAAGTGGGCAGAGAGGAATTGAAAGACCAGGGGCTTCTGGTAGTAAAGACTGTAAATGAGGAGAACGGTTTAAATATAATTTTGGGTACTAACATTATCGGTAATTGTTTGGGAGAAGTTGTGTTCTTACTCCAACAGCTCGCTGAGATTGCCCGACCAAGGCAGAGAGGAGTAATCCAAAGAGAGATCCGGGCCCTGGTGTGTCAGCAGCAAGCGAAGCTTTCAGACGGCGAAATTGGTAATGTACGGGTCACTGACTCGGATCCTATTGTGATACCCCCAATGAGTGAAATGATCATCTGGTGCAGGGCAGCCATAGGTCTGAGAGGACAGAATTACCAAGCTGTAGTAGAACCCCACCATTCAGAACATAGACCTACACTTATGACTGCTAGAGGAGTAGTAGAAGTGGTGAATGGAAGAGTACCGGTACGGCTTCTCAATTGGGGAGATGATGAGGTAAACTTACCCCGTTATGCAACTATTGCTAAACTACATGCTGTTGACAATAATTCTATTCTCCCGACTGAGTCCTTAGACTCCCGCCAAATAGCGGAGGACAATGACCCAGCAACCGAGGTGGCGGAATGGTGTCAGCAACTCCATGTTGGGACGGACACCACTCCCGCTCACCAGAAGCAAGGGGTATTGCGGGTGGTGCAAGAGTATGCTCAAGTGTTTAGCAAGAATCCACTTGATTTTGGGATAATTAAGGGAGTACAACATCATATCCCTACAGGCAGTCATCCTCCCATCAAAGAGCGGTATAGGCCCATACCTCCAGCTCATTATCAGAAGGCTAAAGAAATGTTGAATGATATGAAGAAAGCCGGGGTGATAAGGGATAGTTGTAGCCCCTGGGCAGCCCCTCTAGTTCTGGTTAAAAAGAAAGATGGTAGTATGAGAATGTGTGTGGATTACAGGCAGGTGAACCGCATAACACACAAGGATGCATACCCGTTACCACGTATAGAGGAATCATTAGCTGCTCTGAAAACGGCTAACTACTTTTCTACCCTTGATCTGACTAGTGGTTACTGGCAAGTGGCTGTGGCTGAGGAGGATCGTGAGAAAACGGCTTTCACCACCCCAATGGGGCTCTGTGAGTTCGACAGAATGCCGTTTGGGCTCAGCAGTGCCCCAGGAACATTTCAGAGAGTGATGGAAAATTGTCTGGGACATCTCAATTTTGAAACCGTGCTGCTATACCTAGACGACGTCATCGTGTATTCCAAGACATATGAGGACCATCTGAAGCACCTGGCAGAAGTATTCGAGTCCCTGTCCAGGTACGGGATGAAATTAAAACCCTCAAAATGCCATCTACTCAAACAGAAGGTACAATACTTGGGGCACATCGTCAGTTCGGAAGGAGTAGCGCCGGACCCAGAGAAAGTCACCGCCATCCAGAAGTGGCCGGAGCTGAAAAACCTTAAGGAAGTGCGACAGTTCCTGGGACTAACGGGTTACTATAGAAGGTTCGTGAAAGATTACACGAAGAAGGCAGCTCCTTTACAGGACCTCCTGGTAGGACAATCCTTAAAGAGCAGAAACCTTCCCTTTAATTGGGGTAAAGAACAGGCTGAAGCATTCCAAAACATGAAAGAGATCCTTACAGGTGATGAGATCTTAACCTATCCTGATTACAGCCAACCGTTCCTGTTGTACACCGACGCCAGTAATGAAGGTTTAGGAGCAGTTCTCAGTCAGAAGCAGAATGGCCAAGAAAAGTCATCGCATATGCCAGCAGAAAACTCAGGCCAACTGAAAGGAATCCGGAAAATTATAGCAGCTTCAAGCTGGAGTTTCTGGCGCTGGTCTGGGCCATTACTGAAAGATTTAAGCATTATCTGGCCTCTAATCAGTTCACTGCGTTTACAGATAACAACCCGTTAACGCACCTGGAAACTGCCAAGCTGGGTGCCATGGAGCAGCGATGGATGGCTCGGTTGTCCAATTACCAGTTTACTATCAAGTACCGGGCAGGTCGAAAGAATGCTAATGCTGACGCGTTGTCCCGAAGGCCGCATGACTCTGACACGGAAGAAGAATCGGACGACCTGGAAGAAATTGAGCTACCTGCGTTCCATCGAAATGGGGTAGTCCACGAGCATCGAGTCCACAGAAAGCAGTATGGTGCAACATTAAATCCTTTACCCCATCACAGTTGGAAAGAGACTCAGGACAGTGATCCAGTGGTCAGCCGCATCAAGGAGTTGTTAAGACAGGAAGGCTCCTCTTTGGAAAAGGATGCACCTATGTCAGCAAAGCTCCTGTGGAACGAGAAAAGCAGGTTGTTCCTATACCGTGAGAAGTTGTGCAGGAGATACGTCAACCCCAGAACCCATGAGATGGTCTGGCAAATCGTGGTCCCCAAGGCAGACGTCCCAATGGTGTTGGAAGCATACCACGATCAAGCGGGACACTTTGGCTGGAGAAAGCTGGAGACCCTGTTGAGATGCCGGTTCTACTGGGTAGGGATGCGCAGCTCCATTGAGAGGTGGTGTCGGAACTGTGGACCCTGTGGTCTCAGAAGAAAGGACTACGGTAGTCAGAAGGCGCCCCTGCAACCTATCCGGACGACTCGTCCCCTGGAGATTGTGGCCCTGGACCACGTCAAACTGTCGCCAAGTAGATCTGGATACTCATACGCCTTGATCATGGTGGACCATTACTCCAGATTTCTGGTGGTTGTTCCAGTTAAGGACCAGACCGCAGTGACGGCAGCGAAAACCTTTCAAGCAAGCTTCTGCAGACCGCATGGGTATCCGGAGCAAGTATTAACCGATCAGGGACCTGCTTTCGAAGCTGATTTATTCAAGGAATTCTGTCACATGTACGGGTGCAAGAAAATTAGAACAACACCATATCACCCTCAAACCAACGGTCTTTGCGAAAAAATGAACCATATTGTCCTTGATTTGTTGAGATCCATACCGTTGGAAGACAGGAATCGATGGCCGGATTTACTACCTGATTTGGTTGATTTGTATAACCATATACCTGTCAGTTCCACTAACTGCACTCCAGCCTATCTTATGAGAGCAAGGCCCGGAAGACTACCAATGGATCTAGAACTTGGAGTGGTAGAACCGGAGGCAGACGACACCATTGAAAACTGGGACATCAATCGGCAAGATCAATACAGAAGAGTGCAAGTCTGCGTGGAGGAAAGTCTCAACAAGGCACGGGGAAAACAGGAAGATGTTTACAACAGAAATGCTCCTGCCAAGCCTTTGATGCCTGGAGAGGTAGTATTAAAAAGGAAAAGGAAGATGCACAAATTGGATAACCAGTGGGAGCAAGAACCCTACGTTGTACAAGATTCTAAATATGACAACAGAAAAGTTTGTATCATCAGTAAGGACGGAGGAAGAACAATAACCACTGTGTCCAGAGACCATTTGAAATTGTGTCCAGAACCCTTAAAATGTTGTGACAAGAACCCTGTCATCAATCAAAAAGAAAGGAAAGAAGAGGTCATACACACCGATCTGGGAGATTTTCCTGCGGATTGGCCTAGACTGGGAGATGCTGTAATAGTTCCGGTGTTGCAGTTTTATCAGCCACAAGAGGAAGTTTTACCTCCAGTTGTGCCCGTGGTGCCAGTCGAGCCCGTTCAGGAGTTACCCATCCCAGCAACACCTCAACCTATGGAATCTCAAGAAGGATCATCTGAAGCAGCGCCCCATACTATGGGATCCCCTGGTGAAGCTGACTCACACCGCCCAGCCATCAGTACGCTTGCCAGATCCATAGAAAGATTGAGGCAGTTCTATAGTTTGCCGTTACGCAGTGCAGACAGATCACAACTTAATATACCTGAAGCTACTCCACGTAGATCAGAGCGAATCACAAAAGGAAAGTTACCCATTCGATACCAGCAGTAATTATAACGAATTAATGTGAATACTGTAAAAAGTCTATATATATATATATGTGTTTTTCCCTATTATGTCTTATAATGGACTTCGAGGCTGAGGACTGAGCCAGCCCAAAAACTGTATCCTGTAAATAGTTGCACTAAGGTGCCTTTTAATGATTTCACACGAAGCCTTGACTTACCTCTGAACATAAAACCCGTGTGGTGAGGCACTGAGTGAGGTCTGCATTCGGATGTCCTGCAGCCCACCCAGGACCCACGTTGAAGGTTTGGTGCGGGTCCTTCACAAGCATATTGTCTATTTATATGAAAATGTTATTTAATATTTGTATTTTTCTATAATGTTTGGTTCGCAACGTTCAAGACATCCTTACCTCCCGGATGGGACGAATTAATGTTTATTGTTGATGTTTAATGCATAAACAAATTGTCTCTTTGTATTTTACAGCCCGGGAGTGCTGTCGTTTACCATGGGGGAATGTGTAGCCCTGGTACACAATACCAGGAGGATGAGTGGAGAGGTAACAGTTAAGGGCTCTTCATAACATCACGTACACTTCGGACACACCCAGCAGGGGTGGAAGGGAGTGATTCATTCAGTCAGTTTCCTGTCCTTGGACAGAGTAGACGTGTCCAGTCTGAGCCTGTTAGCAGTTCAGAAAGTGGAGGCTAGTACAGGTGGTCTAGTTCACCTCAGCCTAGTCAGAGCTGTGCCCCACTGGAAGACAGACTGAGATATCTATTAAGAGTCGAGCAAATCGAAGGGCAAAGTGGAAGGAATATTTAAAAGTGCTTTTGGATTGGAGAAGTCCTGCACATTGCTACCGGTCACTGGGGACCGAAGGATCACTATAGCTTCAAGCTTAGTGGTAAGAAAACCAGAGGCTTACCGGACCTTAGGTCGTGGCGAGCAGCCCTGAAGGGTCAGTACGTAACTGGGGTCAGGGGAGTGAGGACCTTGAGTCAGTGCACGACAAGATAGGAATTCAGCTCTCTCACAGGAAGGCTTCAACCACAAAACTGACCGGGCCGTACAGCTTTGGAATAGCTGGAATTATAGAGGGAACTACGCTTCAAGCTGGTTGGACTCATCATCATTGGACAGTAAAGGAGGCCCCTAACTTGCTTAGCCGTTGCCTCAAAGCTCATCCTCCATCAACCCCATCAGCCTCCCTGGGACCTGCCTTACCATCTTGCAAGTAAAGGTATGGAAAGACGCTGACGGTGTGAGACTGAGTTATTTATTTGCATGCCTGCACAATTCCCTATATAACTACCGACCTGAGGGAAGAGTCCCACCTGTAGGGGACCCGACATCTAGCTGCCTCACCATCCCCTCAGAGATCTACAGCAGCGCTGGTACAAATTACCAGAAGACTACAGGTGGCGTCACGAACTGTATATAAATCTATCCCCTGTAAATATTCCCCCCAACATACGCCAGACCGCCAGGGCCACAGACCGAGCCACCGCTACCTGTGACAATCCCATAGACTTCTACGGGCTCGGCTCTGAGTACCCCATTGCCCTGGTAACCCACAATTGTGGTGGCGGGTCGACACAAGTACCCTTCCTGTCCTTTTCTATTTAGATAGTTTGGGCCCCAGCGTTTGCTCATACTATTTTCTTTCTGTGTCAGTATTTCCTCTTGTCTAACCGCCATTACATGTTTGGGGGTTTTCTATTATCTTTGGGGTTCTGCTCCGGGGCAGATAGCTTTCCTATTTCTATCTTTAGGTGTAGTTAGTTTCTCAGGCTGTGACGAGGCGTCTAGGACCAACGTAGGAACGCTCCACGGCTGCCTCTAGTTGTGGTGGTTAGTCAGGGTACTGCAATCTCATAGATTCCAACTGCTCTGGTGTATTTCCTTTTTTACCTGCACTCCTCAGCTACCGTAACATAACAGTATCACCGGCCATAAAAATTGTATGGTACTCACAGAAGGGAAAAAATATTTTGAAGGAAGAAAAGTTGTCAGAGATATTTTTCTGTTTGTTGCATTTTTTTTTTTTTTTTTTTCCCTCTGTATCTCTGGGTGCTGGGGAGGATCTTTTCTCCCAATGGAGTTTGCACAGTTGTCTGGCCGTGTGGATCAGCTTGCCACTGAGGTTCAGAGTATTGCTGCATATCTTGCTAGGTTGCCTGTTGTGGAACCTAGGATCCCCATGCCAGATTTGTTTTTAGGGGATCGAGCTAAGTTTCAGAATTTCAAAAATAATTGTAAATTGTTTCTTGCCTTAAAATCTAAGTCCTCAGGAAACGCAGCGCAGCAGGTTCAAATTATCATCTCTCTCCTGCGCGGCGATCCTCAGGATTGGGCTTTTTCCCTGATACCTGGGATCCTGTTTTGAGTGATGTTGATGCATTTTTTCAGGCTTTGGGGTTATTGTACGATGAGCCTAATGTCACTGATCAAGCTGAAAAAGCCTTGTTGGCATTAAATCAGGGGCTTGATGACGCTGAGTTATACTGTCAGAGATTCCGTAGGTGGGCAGTCCTGACCAAATGGAATGACGACGCTTTGGCGGCCCTTTTCCGGAAGGGTCTGTCGGATAATGTAAAGGATGTTATGGTGGGATTCCCTGTCCCCTCTGGTCTCAATGATTCTATGTCATTAGCGATTCAAATTGACAGACGTTTGCGTGAGCGGAGAAGTATGCGTGGAGTGGTGTTGCCTTGTGAGCCAGCTGCTGAGCCCATGCAGTGTGATGGAGTGGTGTCTGGGGCACAGCGTCATGATTTTCGAAAGCGCAATGGGTTATGTTTCTACTGTGGTGATGCCTCTCATGCTATTTCAGTCTGCCCTAAGCGGGGAAGACATTTTGCACGCTCAGTTGTCTTGGGTAGTGTTCAGACTAAGTTTTTATTAACTGTCACTCTGATATGCTCTCTGTCCTCATTTTCTGCTCAGGCTTTCGTTGATTCTGGAGCAGCTATTAACCTGATGGATTATGATTTTGCTAAACGTTGTGGGTTTCCCTTGATACCCCTACAGAAGTCTATTCCTTTACTGGGGATCGATTCTACCCCTTTGGCTGAGAATAAACCCCATGTTTTCTACTCAGGTGATAATGAGGGTTGAACCTGATCACCAGGAGTGCTGCAAATTTTTGGTTCTATATAATCTGCATGACATTATAGTGCTGGGTTTCCCTTGGTTACAGTCTCATAATCCTGTTTTGGATTGGAAATCTGTGTCTGTAACCAGTTGGGGCTGCCAATGTGTTAATACCAACACTCCTGTTTTTTCTGCCTCCCCCCAGGCTGAGGATGTTCCTGACTTTTTGTTTGATTTTTCTGATGTGTTTAGCGAAAGTAAATCTGCATCCTTACCTCCCCATAGGAGCTATGACTGCGCTATTGAATTAGTGCCAGGTAGTAAATTCCCTAAAGGTCGCCTTTTTAACTTGTCTGTACCTGAACATGACGCTATGCGGTCTTATATCAAGGAATCATTGGAGAAGGGTCATATCAGACCATCCTCTTCACCCTTAGGTGCCGGTTTTTTCTTTGTGGCCAAAAAAGATGGTTCATTAAGGCCGTGTATTGATTATCGTCTCTTGAACAATATTACTGTGAAATATCAATACCCGTTACCCTTGATTTCTGACCTGTTTTCCAGGGTGAAAAACGCTACTTGGTTTACCAAGCTTGACCTCAGGGGGGCGTATAACCTTATTCGCATTAAGCAGGGGGATGAATGGAAGACGGCATTTAACACCCCTGAAGGGCATTTTGAGTACCTTGTGATGCCCTTTGGGCTCACTAATGCTCCTTCCGTCTTCCAGTCCTTCATGAATGACATTTTCAGGGATTTTGTGGACAAGTTTCTGATTGTTTATTTGGATGATATCTTGATTTTTTCTAATGACTGGGACTTTCATGTGAAACATGTTCGAACTGTATTCCAGATTTTGAGAGAGAATGCTCTGTATGTGAAGGGATCAAAGTGTCTTTTTGGCGTACAGAAGATCTAATTTCTGGGATTCATTTTGTCCCCATCTGTTATTGAAATGGACCCGGTCAAGGTTCAGGCCATCTGTGATTGGGTCCAACCTACTTCATTAAAGGCTCTTCAGAGATTTTTGGGTTTTGCCAATTTTTATCGTAAATTTATTGGTAATTTCTCGTTATTGTTAAACCATTAACTGATTTGACCAGAAAGGGTTCTGATGTGGTGAATTGGCCTCCTGAGGCAGTCTCTGCGTTTCAGGAACTTAAGCAGAGATTCACTTCTGCTCCTGTTCTACGGCAGCCTGATGTTTCTCTGCCATTTCAGGTGGAGGTTGATGCCTCTGAAATTGGGGCAGGTGCCGTTTTGTCCCAAAAAGATCCAGAGACCTCTAAAAGTAACCCTTGTGCCTTTTTCTCTCGAAAATTTTCTCCTACTGAACGTAATTATGACGTGGGTAATCGGGAGTTATTGGCCATGAAGTGGGCTTTTGAAGAGTGGAGACATTGGCTGGAGGGAGCCAAACATCAGGTGGTGGTCCTTACGGACCATAAGAATCTGGTCTATCTGGAATCTGCCAAGCGACTCAATCCTAGACAGGCCAGGTGGGCCTTGTTTTTCACACGTTTTAATTTTGTGGTTTCCTTTCTTCCTGGCACTAAGAATGTTAAGGCGGATGCCCTCTCGAGGAGTTTCCTTGCGGACTCTCCTGAGCTATCTGATCCCTCTGTTATTTTGAAGGAGGGTGTAGTTCTTTCCGCCATCTCGCCCAATTTGAGACTTGCTCTGGAGGGGTGTCAGGAGGATAGGCCCGAGCGCTGCCCTGTTGGAAAATTGTTTGTCCCGGACCAATGGAAAAAGAGTGTGATGTCTGAGATTCATTGTTCCGCATTGGCTGGGCATCCCGGAATTTTTGGTACCAGAGACTTGGTTAGTCGGTCCTTTTGGTGGTCTACCTTGTCTCGCGATGTCAGGGAATTTGTGCAGTCCTGCGGGACTTGCTCTCGCTCCAAGCCTTGCTCTCGCTCTAGTGGTTTGTTGATGCCATTGCCTGTGCCCAAGAGACCATGGACCCATATCTCTATGGATTTCATTTCCGATCTTCCTGTTTCTCAGAGAATGACCACCATCTGGGTAATTTGTGATAGGTTTTCCAAAATGATACATCTTGTGCCATTACCTAAGTTGCCTTCCTCCTCTGAATTGGTGCCGTTGTTCCTTCAGCACGTGGTTCGTTTACACGGCATTCCTGAGAACATTGTGTCTGACAGAGGAGTCCAGTTTGTTTCCAGATTTTGGAGGACTTTTTGTTCTAAACTGGGTGTTCAATTGTCTTTCTCCTCGGCATTTCATCCTCAGACCAATGGTCAAACTGAGAGAACAAACCAGACATTGGAGACTTATCTAAGATGCTTTGTGTCTGCTGATCAGGATGACTGGGTCTCTTTTTTGCCTTTGGCTGAGTTTGCTCTTAATAATAGGGCTAGCTCTGCCACTTTGATGTCTCCGTTTTTCTGTAATTCTGGGTTTCACCCTCGATTTTCTTCAGGACAGACGGAGGCTTCTGTCTGTCCAGGTGTTGACTCTGTTGTTGAGCGTATGCAGCAGATTTGGGACCAGGTAGTGGAGAGGTTGTCCCTCTCTCAGGAGAAGGCCCAGCGGTTTGCTAACTGGCATAGGACTGATGGTCCTCGGTTTAAAGTGGGGGACTTGGTCTGGTTGTCCTCAAAGAATATTCCTATGAGAGTAGCATCTCCTAAATTTAAGCCTAGGTTCATTGGACCTTATAAGATCATGGAGATTATTAATCCTGTTTCTTTTCGTTTGCTTCTTCCAGGGACATTTAAGATCCATAACGTGTTCCACAAGTCCTTGTTGAAGAGGTTTGTTGAGCCAGTGGTTCCTGCTGCTGTCCTCCTGACCCTGTTTTGGTTGAGGGCAATCTGGAGTATGTGGTTGAGAAAATATTGGATTCTCGTTTTTCTAGACGAAGACTCCAGTATTTGGTTAAATGGAGAGGTTATGGTCAGGAAGACAATTCTTGGGTGTTTGCTTCGGACATCCATGCTAGGAGACTTATCCGTGCGTATCATAGAACTCATCCTGACCGACCTGGTTGCTCAAATGAGGGTTCGGTGACCCCTCCTCAAGGGGGGGGTACTGTTGTGAATGGGTTTGAGATGAGTTCTGAGCAGAGGCTCCCTCTGGTGGTTACAAGCGGTACTAGTGAGGATTGTGAGGACTGGGAATCAGGTGTTACTGATTGGTCTTATATAAGGGAGTCATTTTCCCATCAGGGTTGCCGGTGATCAATTGTTCTGGTCTGAATCCTTCTTTCCAGTTTCCCTTGTAGCCTGCTGTGTCGTGTCTGCATCTCCTGCTATCAGATAAGACAATTTCTTATTTTGTGTTTTTGCTATATTTTTGCATTTTGTCCTGCACTTCTGTGGGGGCCTTCTGGGTCCCCTCCGGGGGCTTTTGCCCTCTCAGTTTAGTCCAGCCACTGTGTTTTGTACTTTTGCTTTTTCCAGTTTTTTTTTCAGTGGCTGCTGTTTTGATTTTTTTTTACACCAGAGAACTAATTTAGGTGGTAGAGGTCGTGTGATCTCAGGTGATTTTGAAATTAGTAGAGTTGGTGTTTTTTCAGGGTTTTCTGAGATTGCAGTAAGTACCCTTCCTGTCCTTTTCTATTTAGATAGTTTGGGCCCCAGCGTTTGCTCATACTATTTTCTTTCTGTGTCAGTATTTCCTCTTGTCTAACCGCCATTACATGTTTGGGGGCTTTCTATTATCTTTGGGGTTCTGCTCCGGGGCAGATAGCTTTCCTATTTCTATCTTTAGGTGTAGTTAGTTTCTCAGGCTGTGACGAGGCGTCTAGGACCAACGTAGGAACGCTCCACGGCTGCCTCTAGTTGTGGTGGTTAGTCAGGGTACTGCAATCTCATAGATTCCAACTGCTCTGGTGTATTTCCTTTTTTACCTGCACTCCTCAGCTACTGTAACATAACAGTGTCTGGTTCTGGGGTGGACCGGCGTTCTGGTCCGGGTGAGGCCTCCTCTCCTGTCGCCGCGTCCTCGGCGGGGTTAGGTATGGCTCCTTCCGGATCAGCCTTCGGCCAGATCTCAGACTCTGCTTCAGGTGGCGCCGGAGGCAGACGCGCGGGCGGTGTAGGGAGCGGTCGGCTCTGCTGCAGCCGCAGCTCCAGCGCCCTCCAGCTTCGCTCCATTTTCTCCACTTCAGTGCGGTGCCGGGCCAGATACAGCAGGGCAGCATCCACTTCTTCTTCAATGGAGAGGATCAGCTTCTCCAGGTCACAACGGATCTCTTCATCAGGAGGGGCCCGCTCTTTGGTATGGAGGCGGGGTTTTCTCTCCCTTCTCCCACCATGGGGAATTAGGAGGCGGAACTCTCTCGCTGATGGACATGTCCGGAGATTGCAGTAACATTTAGGGTAGGCGGACATTTCTTTCGCGCCACTGAGTGAGCGCACGCCCACGAAAGCACGCCCTTCACCAGCGCCTCAGGGCGCGAATATGGCGGCAAAATGGCGGCAAACGGCGGTAAATGGCGGCAAAGTCACAAAGATGGCAAGTACAGTCTTTAGCACAAAAACAGTCCAATTCAGGCACACAGGACTCGCTTATAGCGAGCTTCAGCATCCTGTTCGTGACGCCAAAAATGAGCCGCACAGCCAGGGCTTTGGGGTACTCGGCACCGAGCCCGTTCACTTCACTGGGGGATGTCACGGGCAGCACACGGCTCGGTCCGTGGCCCTGGGGCTCACTGAAATGGGGATATTTACAGGGGATTAAATGTTTGTGTAGTTTGTCGTGACGCCACCTGTAGTATCTGGTCAGGGTGACCAGCGCTGCTGTGCAGGTCCTCTGGAAGGGATGGTGTTGTGCAGCTAGGTGATAAGTCTTCTACAGTTAAGACTGTATCCTTCCAGGGCAGGTAGATGTAAGGTAAAGCTGTGGTGCAGGATAGATGTAGCAGAGTGGAGTGTGCGACGGAGTAATAATGCAGGAAACAGTTCTTGTGCAGTTTAAAGGTTTACTCACAGTCTGTTGCATGCCATACAGATACCAGCCAGGTACTGTGTCCTTCCAGTGAGTAGTCCAGTAACCCTCAGGTAAATCGGTCACACTTCCAAAGACTCCCTTTATGTTCCTTTCCGGCTTCTTGTGCTACACTCCTTACTCCTTCTCTGCACCTCCCTACCACAGAGCCCTCAGACAAGGCAGTATTGGATCCTTTCAGTTACCAGACCAGTCCGGTGGTGTACCAAGCCACTTAGTATGAAGGTTCTGGACGTACTTGATCCCTAGGCTGCCTCCGGATGAGATTATGGTAGCTAGTGGCTCTTGAAGAGTCCCACTATACTCGGTGTTACTAATGGCGATGAACTGACCCACTAGTCTGGGAACCGTCTCCCGATATGTGCCTGGTCCTTCCTTCTCTGAAGGATGGGGCACAGCTTCAATTGCTGTCGCAGCCCAGGACCCCTTCGCTCCCTTCAGCTCGGCTCCCTGAGGTAAACTTCAGAGGAGCTGCAGGCCAGCCCAGTACCCACGCTGGCTGCCTGACTCAAACTGAAACTCTAATCTCACACACGCAGCATAAGGCTGCTTCAACCCCTCCCATCCAACTAGCTACACCCTGTTCTAGCCAGCCTGAGCTAGACCATCCCTTTGGGTCCGCCTACACTCAGCTGGCATAGTGTACTGATGAATGCAGTGGTTGGAGTCAATGGAGTGCTTCCTCCTTACCTGAGAGTCAGGTGTCACACCGCTGGATGCGATGCAACATCTCTGTGGCGACTGGACCCTCAGGGCGCCACACTCCCACATTTCCTCACACTGTATGATGCTCCCACATTTCTCCACACACAGTATGATGCTCTCACATTTCCCCACAGTATGATGCTCCTACATTTCCTCACACTGTATGATGCTCCCACATTTCTCCCCACACAGCATGATGCTCCCACATTTCCCCACACACAGTATGATGCTCCTACATTTCCTCACACGGTATGAGGCTCCCACATTTCTCCACATTTCTCCACACACAGCATGATGCTCCCACATTTCTCCACACACAATATGATGCTCCCACATTTCCTCACACTGTATGATGCTCTCACATTTCTCCACACACAGCATGATGCTCCCACATTTCTCCACACACAGTATGATGCTCCCACATTTCTCCACACACGGTATGATGCTCCCACATTTCTCCACACACAGTATGATGCTCCCACATTTCCTCACACTGTATGATGCTCTCACATTCTCCACACACAGCATGATGCTCCCACATTTCTCCACACACAGTATGATGCTCCCACATTTCTCCACACACAGTATGATGCTCCCACATTTCTCCACACACAGTATGATGCTATCACATTTCTCCACACACAGTATGATGCTCTCACATTTCTCCACACACAGTATGATGCTCCCACATTTCTCCACACACAGCATGATGCTCCCACATTTCTCCACACTGTATGATGCTCCCACATTTCTCCACACACAGTATGATGCTCCCACATTTCTCCACACACAGTATGATGCTCCCACATTTCCCCACAGTATGATGCTCCTACATTTCCTCACACTGTATTATGCTCCCACATTTCTCCACACACAGCATGATGCTCCCACATTTCCCCACACACAGTATGATGCTCCTACATTTCCTCACACGGTATGATGCTCCCACATTTCTCCACACACAGTATGATGCTCCCACATAACCCCACACACAGAATGATGCTCCCACATTTCTCCACACACAGCATGATGCTCCCACATAACCCCACACACAGCATGATGCTCCCACATTTCTCCACACACAGTATGATGCTGCCACATAACCCCACACACAGTATTGAGTCGCACGAATTACCAGGGCTTATGGGGTACTCGGCACCGAGCCCGTCCACTTCAATGGGGGAGAGGTCACGGGTAGCACAGCTTGGTCCGTTGCCCTGGGCGCTCATTCAAAGGGGGATATTTACAGGGGATAATAGTAATTGTTCGTGACGCCACCTGTGGTTTCTGATCAGGGTGACCAGCGCTGCAGGGTGAATTCTCTGAGGGGTTGTTATTGGCAGCAAGGTGTTAAGTCTCCCACAGGCGAGACTGGATCCCTCAAAGTATATGGCGGTGCAGGGTGCAGGCAATAAGGCAGACACACACAAGTCAGTCTCTTTCCATACCTTTACTGGTGGTATTTGCAGGTATGTCCCGGGAAGCTGCTCAGGGTGGAGGATGCACTTACGGTAATCACTGAGTAGGTTTGAGGCCTCCTTTACTTCCAATGTGTATGAGTTCCTACTTGCATGAAGCGAAGTTTAACTCTGAATAGAACAGCTACGCCCGGCCGACATTGTGGTGGAGCCTTCTTGTGCAGCGTCCTGCTAGACTCCTGTTCTTCCTGACCCCGGTTACGTATCAGCACCAAAGGGCCCCTCTGCGACCTGAAGTCCAGCAGGGTCACCGGTTTTCTCCCACTAGCCGTGAAGGAACTAGCAATCTTCGGACCCGGCGTCCGGTAGTGCAGAGTGGAGGTTAAGCTAACGTTGCTATTTCACCTCAGTCACTCTTCCTTTTCACCACTGCCTGTCGCCCTATTCACACCCTTAACAAAAGCATAGGCAACAGTAGGTGTAGTCGTCAGCTTCCTTCTGTCCACAGCTCACTGACCGTTTCTCAGTCGACTCGTTGTTATAATAACTGTAGTTCCCTTCCTTCTGCTCCTTCATAGGCTCTGTCCAGAGTAGCTATCAGGACCTTCCGTCAAACTGATTTCACGCTCACTCCGAGAGTCACTTTCCACGTTCATAGGGAACTAACAGTTAGCCTGTTCTGAGGTAAAATCTCCGTCCGTCTGACTAGAATGTCTCTGAAAGGAAATCCACTCCAAGACTGGCTCTGACTGGAATGTCAAATGTCTTGAATCACTGACAGGAACTGCACTGCTACGTCTCTCCACACCCTTATATATTCTAAGGCTCCCTCTGGTGGCAATATTGGGAAGTGTGAGATGTGAATGAATATCAGGTGTTTGTGCATTACCTTTCTGTGCATCCTCCAGGGAACATGTGTCACCAAGCGCAGCTGGGCCACACAGTATGATGCTCCCACATTTCTCCACACACAGTATGATGCTCCCACATTTCTCCACACACTGTATGATGCTCCCACATTTCTCCACACACAGTATGATGCTCCCACATTTCTCCACACACAGTATGATGCTCCCACATTTCCCCACAGTATGATGCTCCTACATTTCCTCACACTGTATGATGCTCCCACATTTCTCCACACACAGCATGATGCTCCCACATTTCCCCACACACAGTATGATGCTCCTACATTTCCTCACACTGTATGATGCTCCCACATAACCCCACACACAGAATGATACTCCCACATTTCTCCACACACAGCATGATGCTCCCACATAACCCCACACACAGCATGATGCTCCCACATTTCTCCACACACAGTATGATGCTCCCACATAACCCCACACACAGCATGATGCTCCCACATTTCTCCACACACAGTATGATGCTCCCACATAACCCCACACACAGTATGATGCTCCCACATTTCTCCACACACAGTATGATGCTCCCACATTTCTCCACACACAATATGATGCTCCTACATTTCTCCACACACAGTATGATGCTCCCACATTTCTCCACACACAGTATGATGCTCCCACATTTCTCCACACACAGTATGATGCTCCTACATTTCTCCACGCACAGTACGATGCTCTCAAAGTCCCACACACACAATATGATTCTCGCACAGCT